>OX941080.1:115635000-116187500 GCA_954870635.1 Arctium minus | reverse complement strand
ATATATATATGCAAAGGGTCATGTGAGAAGTTGAGATTAACGTGAGAAGCATGAAATATTTTTATAAAAGACTAATCTAACTGAATTATGTCTGGGCACAAAAAAGTTATATTTTTATGACCCATGGATTAGTAGTATATAATTATTGAATGTTGATAGAGATACCCTAACAACTCTTGTTATTTAATTAGATTATATATATCGAATTAATTGATAAGATTTTTCAAATACTTAAAAATTTTGTTTAACGTGAGAAGCATGAGATATTTTTATAAAAGACTAATATAACTGAATTATGTCTAGACACAAAAAAGTTATATTTTTAAGACCCTTGGATTAGTAGTATATAATTATTGAATGTTGATAGAGATACCCTAACTACTCTTGTTATTTAATTATATTATATATATATATATATATTTTTTTTTTTTTTGATTAATTGATAAGATTTTTTAACCACATAAACGAAAAAACTTAATGTTGAAAAAAAATAATAAAGTAACCTAATAAAGTAACCCGCCAACATAAGACGACCATAAACCGGCGATTGCCTCGTTTCTTTTTGAAAAAACTTAATGTTGAAATTGCCTAATGTATACCCAAAGATAAACAGTCATGTTTTTGCAATAATTTGATAGATTTAAGAGTGTGTACTCAACTCTCTCTCTCTCTCTCTCTCTATAGTCATAGGTTCAAATGTAAAGTGCTAAATGTGAGAAAAGTAAATAAATTATCCTAAAAAATGGTCAAAAATTGAGGTTTTGACTGTGAAGTATCGGGCAATTTGGTCGTATGGCGACAACAACACGGAATATAGAATGGTAGTACATTTCGTAACTTTTACAAATAGGTGGCAAAACAATTGCAAATGTGAATTTGTTTGATTCACATATGAACTATATGTTTATATGTAAACTTGTGTAATTTATATATGACCATATAGTTTATATGTGAACTTGTGTAGTTCACATATGAACTATTTAACTGATTACATATGAATAATATGTTCATATGTGAACCTATGTAATTCATATATGAACTATTTTAACTGATGCACCTATAAACTATATGTCCATATGTAAATCAATATAATTCATATATGAACTATTTTATAAACCCTTGTGATTCACATATAAATTATTTATTTTATTCACATATGAACTATTTAAATGATTCATATAGAAACTATTTATCTAATTTACAAATGAACTATTTAGTTGATTCATATATGAACCCGAATGATTTACCATATTACCTTTCTTTTAAAAAAATGATTAAGAATTACGACTTTGACTGTGAAGCGAGAAGGGGGGGGGGGGGGGGGGTGTTGCACCATGGCAATGGTTATTGGATCTAATTCCTAGGATCACTTCTCTATTCTCATACATTTAACACTTTTCATTTGAACCTCTCCCCTATATACATATATATATATATATATATATATATATATATATATATATATATATATATGCAAATGGTTGTATAAGAAGTTGAAGTTAACGTGAGGAGCGTGGGATATTTTTATAAAAGACTAATATAACTTAATTATGTCTGGGCACAAAAAAGTTATATTTTTAAGATCCTTGGATTAGTAGTATATAATTATTGAATGTTGATAGAGATACCCTAACTACTCTTGTTATTTAATTAGATTATAAATATTGATTAATTGATAAGATTTTTTCAAATACTTAAAAATTTTGTTTTGATAAAATCCTTGTTGTAATACTCTAAAAGAAAACTCTCGTACATTATAAAATTGTAGATGAAACAAAGTTACCAAACATGTCTTTTTCATTTGTATTAATGTCGTTTAATTGTTTAATTTTTTTTAAGGCAAATTGTGTCTAAAAGTAGAATTTTTGCATTCATTTGTAATTTTCAAAACGATACTTGTGTCTATAATTTGAAAATTATGAATTTAAGTATGAGTACTTTGAAAAATATGAAGTTAAGTGTTTGTAATTTGAAAAAGTTTATTTTAAATATTTTTATTTTGACATGAATATTGAAAATATATGTATATATTCTTAAAATATAAATATTTAAATAGACATTTTTTAAATTATATATACTTTTAAATATATATATATATATATATATATAGGGGTGGGTTCAAATGAAAACTCATTTTTCATTGTGTACATGAGGACAAATCTTAACCATTGATCAAAACATAAAAAACTAATCATTGGTTAATACATAATAAGGTTAATTGGGAAGTGATTAAGGACAAAATTGTAATTTTGAATTAACGTTTACCTTTTTTGACTTTTTATTTTTATTTTTAATTAAAAAAAAAATTACCCCCTTAAACTTTAAAATAATTTATCTTAAAAATTACTAATATTTTAATCAAACAAATTACATCAAAAAAACGAGAATTTCGTGCTTTTCGTTATGACATACATCTCGATATAGTTTTTTTTTACGTTTTAACCGTTTTTACGTGAAATTCTATATATGTGTTATATGCATTATGAATATGCATGCACGTCTTCGGGTGTCCACATTCAGTATGAATAACAAAGGTAAACGTTCATTCACTATTAATGATGAATAATACAATATTCAGGATGAATGATACACGAATCCATGATTCATGTATTATTTATCATGAATCGTGTATTATTCATCCTGAATGATATATTATTCATGATGAATAATATATGAATAACTCGTGAAGGTGTAGACACATGACGTACTCTCTTTTGTTTCCCAATTCACAACTGGAATTTGGTTTAATTCATTATGAATATGTATGTGCAACCCTGGATGTCCCATATTCAGTATGAATAACAAATGTGAACGTTCATTCATTATTCATGATAAATAATATAGTATTCAGGATGAATTACACAACATTCATGACGAATAATATATGAATTCATGAATCGTGAATTATTCACCTTGAATGTTGCATTATTCATCCTGAATGATACATTATTCATGATGAATAACACATGAATGACCTATGAAGATGTGGAGACGTGACGCGCTCTCTTTTGTTCCCCGATTCACAACATAATTACTTGATAGATTCTCGATTCGTCTTGATGGGTGTTGGGTTACGGTGCTGAAAAAACGTGATGTCTTACGGCGTTGAAGAAAGTGTTGAAAAAGGTGATGTCGAGTTACATACTTACGATGTCGAGGCGTTGTTCAAACTTGAACGTACATAAATATTCATAATGAATATAACACATATATAACATTTCACGTAAAAAACGGTTAAAACGACAAAAAAACTATATCGATATTGATGTCATATCGAAGAGCACGAAATTCTTGTTTTTTTTATTTAATTTGTTTGATTAAAATATTAATAATTTTTTAGATAATTTATTTTAAACTTTAATTGGGTAAAAAAAATTTAATTTGAAAAGAAAATAAAAAGTCAAATATGGTAGACGTGTGTTTAAATTTTCTTCCATTTTAACTCTAAACATTTTAAAATTAAAAACTCTATTTAATATGAGTTGTTGAATCAAAAGAGATCTAGTGATTGTGATTTGTCCTTATATACACAATGAAAAATGAGTTTTCATTTGAATTTTTTTCTCTCTATATATATATATTTTAAATAATTGTTTTTTGAAATTACAATCAAACCAAAGTACATATATTTTTTGACAGAGTTTGCCCAATTTTTCATAATAACAAACAATAGGATAAAAATTGTTTAGAATAGCTACCCAACTTAGTTTGGTTTTAATTAGGTTACTATACATTATTTTGTTTATAAAACTCATGTTTGGCAAATAAGGTATCTGATAAATTAGTTATTGATTAAAAATGTAACTATCAATTAAAAAACTAATTGTTTTTAAACTGATAAATTTGATAACAATATAAAATGACTAAATAATATAAAAAATATTTATATAAAATATAAAAGATATAATTAAATAAAAACCTAATAAATTGACTGAAAATGTTTTTAAAAAACTAATTTTTATTGCCTATAAAACAAACATTCTTTGTGAGTTAAACAAGTAAATTAATTTAGAGTTAAATGTAATTTGGTCCCTATGGTTTATATATTTTAACGAGTAAGATTCCTTAAAAGAATTTTTAACAAAGGGCATTCTTATGGTTTTATTTTTATAACGGATATAATCTTGCTTAATAACGCTGTCAACTAAAGTGTCGTTAATGAGGGATAGTTTCGTCCATTAACCCATCTCCTCTCTCAATTTTCATTTTAATTATAAATGATTGGATCCCTTGGTGTATCTACTTTCATTTTTATAACATATATGGTCACTTCCTTTACTTTCATTTTTATAATGTATTTGGTTGATCATTCCTTTAATCAATAAAAACTTGATGTGACAACCATTTATCTTCTAAATTTAATACGTAAAAAAACTAAACAACCCCACATCAATTTGGTTGTTCATTTTAACCAAATTAATCTGTTAATATGCTGAAAATATTAAGTTCATTAATAAAACTAAAAAGCAAAAAGTAAGTGATTTCAGGGATATAGTGTTTTTTGAAGGTATTATTTTCCCATGAAATACTTTATTTTTTTTTTCAAAAATTTTACTTTTATAAAACCGTTTAATTGACATAAAATATATTTTCGATACATATTTATTTTAATTTTTTTAAGAAAAAATTTACTATTCAAGACAAAAGAATTGGAATCAAAATGGCTCCACTCAGCGCAGATGGCCTCTCCTTTGATGTGTATAGTGGTAGTGACTAGTGATGTGTCACGCGGCTGTGGATTTTTCTTAGTTTAAATATTTATTTATTTTATTATTGACATTGTAAAGAGTAAATTATATTTTTCAGTCCCTGTGGTTTCTTAAAAATTGCAGATGTCGTCCCTATGGTTTTGAAATTTCAATTTTTGTCTTTATAGTTTGCGACTCATTTCCATTTTCGTCCCTGAGGCCAAAACACTACTTTTAAATATGAATGACTAAAATTGAAATAAATTGTAAACCATAGGGATAATTTTTTTTAATCATAAGGACGAAAAAAATAATGAATTATAAACCATACGAATGAAAATCATAATTTCAAAAACATAAGGACAAAAATAGAAATTTTCAGCAAACCACAGGGACTAAAAATGTAATTTACTTCATCCTAAATGATAATAACATGGGAAATTAAAAAGATAGTCTTTTTAACTAACCAAATTTACCTCTTAATCATTCATCTTCCACCTTTTCATAAAACCTAACACCTCCACAAGTACTCAAAACACAACTTGCGAAGGGGACATTTCTTTAAAAAACCTCAAGTTACGGTTGCGGAGGTGCCCCATGGAGATTTTGGTTTACACTTACAGTTACAGAGGTGCTACACTTGGAAGTAAATTATTGCTTCTTACGGAGGTGCCCCATGGAGATTTTGGTTTACACTTACGGAGGTGCTACACCTCAAAAGTAAATTATTGCTTTGGTGCATGTTTACAAGGGCACGTGGCACCCTTGGAATATGAAAACAATTTTTTCTTTCAAAACATCCCTCCGCAAGTTGCGTGTTGACACTTGCGGAGGTGTTGATGAATTGATGAAATTTGGAGAGAAATGACTAAAAGGTAAAATTTGGTCGGTCAAAAGTAGGGGTGAGCATCGGTTGGGTCGGGGCCCAAAACTCCAAACCCGATCGGATATCAGGTAACGAGGAAAGGACCCGAAACCCGACCGAATGAAGTTCGGGTTGTTCGGATATCGGGCCATCGGGTTTCGGGGATATCGGGTCGGATATAGGGTCATTTCGGGTTTGCAACACAAAAGACCAATAGATCTCTCATCATCTCAAAACTCTCTCAAAACCCAAACAGATCTCTCATCATCTCTCAAAACTCTCTCAAAACCCAAACAGACACACAAGACTATGTAGAGAGTGTATAAATCAAACTAGAAACAACAACTCTTGCAATTGCAATTTACAAACGAGCAAACTTAAAAATTATGCGATAACGAAATTACGAAAGATTTAAGAGAAGGTTACCGATGCACATGTTGTAAGAGGAATTAGGCACAAGGATGACATCTTGTTCTACACTTCTACTGCAGCTTTGATTTTCTTTTCTTAAACCCCTGATTCCAACCAACTCTTTTGTCCTAAATCAGCAAGAACCCTAAACTTAATTTCCCCCTGCTGTGTTGTGTGAAATTGATTGCCCCAGTAACTCACCGACTATCTTTTGCGGTCGCCGGTGGCTGGAGGCTAGAGGCGGTCGTCTGTGGCGGTCGAGACTCGACTTGAGGAGTTGAGGAGATGAGTCGATCGAGTATTCGAGTTTGGGTTTGGGAATGGAACTCAGGAAATGAATGAAAATATGAAATTAGGTTATATATATTTTATAAAACTGGATTTTTAAAAAATAAAAATAACTATTCGGATATTCAGACGGGTCGGGTTTGGGATTTGGGTACCCAACCCGATAATTTAGATCGGATCAGGGGGTTCGGGTTCGGATAATTCGGATATCGGGTTTTATGTTTAATCTCGGGTCGGGTCGGGTTATTCGGGTCGGACTGCTTTTCTTCATTTCCCTAATAACATCTAAAGTAAGCTAAGGTTATTTGTTTATTTGTTGAAAATTCTTATTTTTGTTATGTTTTTGAAATTATAGTTTTTATCAATATTGTTTATAATTTATTGTTATTTTTGTTATATGTAGTTCATATTTATTGTTGTTTTTTGTCATTTGTACATTGACGGAGTTACACTCCGGTAAGAGTTAATGGGGTAAGATTCTCAGTAAGCAAAATACCAGTAAGATTGTCGGTAAAGACCATTATCTTTGACCAGGTAAGCGTCTCTTTCTTGACAAAAAAAAAACAAGTGTTTAGTTACCCAGTAAGAAACGATAAATGCTTAGTAAAAAGTCTATTAGTCGATGTTTGGTTCGTCCAATAAATGAAATTAAGAATATGAATGAGAATACTAAGGAATGAAATTGAGAATGAGTTTCATCCCCCCCCCCCCCCCCCCCGGCGGTTGTTGATGAATGTCTCATTATCCAATATCTGATATTGACTCATTTCATTACATCAAATCATACGTCATTAATAATTTGCATTCTCTATCGCCTATTACCCTCAACAAAGCACCCCCCCCCCTTAAATTCTGATTATCAAGAAACCGAAAAGAAATTGCCTAAAAATAAAATATATTCTATTCTTTTTGCTACAACACAAAATAGAAATTGTTGAAAAAACTGGTTTTATTTATGTTCAAATTTCCAAGCAAGAGCACAAGTGATGATGCAGGAGCTCAAAAAGGAGTTAAGGCCACATTTCAGGCGGCCTAAGTTGCACAACCTTGAGTTGTGTAGCACAAGGTTTGAACACGGACGAGTTGGGCGCTAGGTGGCCTTCTCGGGCGACCTCCGTGTGGCACGAGCCACGTCTCGGTAGCGGGCGGCCTTCATGCAGCCTTGTGTTGGTCACACGACATGCATGGCCCGTGCCCTCACATCCAGACATGGGCAACTTCTCGGACGACTTGGGTCGGGCCAGAAGTAGCCCAGTCCACCTAATTCATATAAAAGGCTTAGACCTTTGAATTTTGTTTATGGCAAGATTAAGACACATGATTTCACTTTTTTTTTCGTTACCAGATTTAATAACTTTGTTTTGGAAAACATTGGATAACTGATTTGTTCATCCAATGATCTTTGTAAACACGTTGTAGTTCCTCCCGGTTAGTAATTAATGTATTAAACTTTCTCTCCCTACGAGCATAAACTATCACACTGATAGTGGAAACACGTTAAATCTCGTTGTCTCGATTTACGTGCCGCTTTGATGTTTGATCGTATATGTGTTTATAACTGCTTTATTTATGCTTGTGGATCGCTATATCTGATTAGAAAATAATGCATTTTGAAAGATCTTTTTAGGTATTGAGTCGGTTTGCATTGTGGTTTATTGATACCGTAAATTAGAACTCCGACCGACCCTACATAAAATATATATATATTTTTATGTTTTTGAAGGTTTAGTTCAAAAGAAGTTCTGGAGAGGTTGAGGGGTAAAAGGATACTTTTCGTTGGGGATTCAGTAAATAGAAACCAATGGGTTTCAATGGTATGTATGCTTCAAACAGTCATCCCTCTTGGAAGGAAGAAGATGCAGAAAGTTCCTAATGTATCAATGCTCACCTTCAAGGCACTTGTAAGTAATCCATCCCTAATTGCATATATCAAAACACATTGTATTTTCTTTTGATTTTTCTATTATTTATAACATTTTCATATTTTAAAATATCTTATGTTTTTTTATATAATTAATTAAAAAAACATATTATAATTTTGTAAATAAAAAATGTTTAAGTGTAATAATTTTGTAAGAAAAAAAATAATTCTTAAAAAGTAATTATATTTCTTAATTTGAAATGTTTTATCGTAAGTAATAAAAAAAACCCAAAATAAGTCCATATAATGAAATTTAAAATGTTCAGATTTCAACACAAAAATCGAATCAAAATACTTTATTTTAAGGCAATTTTGTCTAATCATGTTTTCAGAGGAATAACTATTATTGTAATGCTGGGGTGTTTGGGATTGCTTATTTAAAACAGAGTGTTGTTATTCGTATCCCTTCTTACCTCACTCACATATCTCCTATAGCAGGGGGTATGAATATAATTCACCTTAAAACAATTTATGTTTTTTTATTAAAAGTGTTTATCAACTTATGTGGTGATAAAAAATGTTTTATAAAAAAATGTTTGGATTAGGTAATACCAAAACATAATAAACTAATAAGTTGTTATTTAGAGGTGTTTATGATTGCTTATTAATATAAAATAAACAAAAAAGTCAAAATCACTTTTCAAAATAGCTTTTAACTTGGATGACTCCATGTGTCAATGTCACACATATAATAATAAGTATATAATTAATTAATTTTGTATTCAAGTATATAATTTAAGCAAAACGTGTTAGGACGTTTTTTTTTTCCATTTTTCTTTTTCTAAATGGTACTAGGGGTGTTCAAAAAACCGATCAACCCGATTAACCCAACCCAACCAATCCGGAAAAAAATCAACCAGAGGTAACCCGACATGTACAAAATTAGGATAACCCGAATCTATTGGGTTGATATTGGGTTAGGCTCAAAGTTACCCGACCCACCCGATAACCCGATAAACGTTTTAACGACTTATCTAAAATGATTTATATTTCCTTTTAATATGTATAAGTTACCAAAAACAAGTCGACAAAAACGAGCAATGGAACTCATAAGATGACATTATTGGAAAGTTTATATAATACCTAAATATTTGATGAACTCATATATTCTTTTGAATGATGGATCGTATTTCAAAGATTTTTTTTTTTATTTTTATGTTTTCAATATTGTTTTTACTTTGTTTAAACACAATCCAACCAAACCAAACGGGTTGGGTTGGTTGGGTTGCACTTTTGTTTGGGTTGAAAATTCTCAAACCTCCAACATTGGGTTGGGTTGTTGAAATGTCTTCAACCCGATCAACCCAACCCGTGAGCACCCCTAAATGGTACAATATGTGATTTTTACTACACATGATACATATTGATTGCTTATACTCCTGTTAATATTTTCTTCTGTTTTAAATATATGTATATATAAAAAAACAATTACAGGAATATAATGTTTCGATAGACTTTTATTGGGCTCCATTGTTGGCGGAATCTAATGGTGACCATCCCACAAAACATAAGACAAATGATCGTATAGTTCGAATCAAATCCATAGAGCACCATGCCAAAAACTGGGTAAATGTCGATGTACTAGTTTTTAACTCGTACCTTTGGTGGAGGATGCCTACACTAAAAATCTTGTAAGTTCATACAATTGACTCCAGCTTTTTTAGTTTTGGTAATTGGATTCTAAAATATTATTTCTCGTCAGGAATGAATCATCTGAAGATTCCAAACAATACAACATAGTCGATAATCATCGTGGATATAGGATGGTTATGAAAACATGGTCTGATTGGTTATTTACTCATATAAACCATACGAGGACCCAATCATATTTCATTAGTATGACTGCAACCCATCACAGGTAATCTATCTGAAACTTGGGTTCTTTTACTACTTCAATTCTAGTTCCAAATGAATTCTTATAGTTTTACTCTAAATTTATGTCCAGGGGCGTTGAATGGGGCGGGAAAAGTGATGAAAATTGCTTAAATGAAACAAAACCGATAACAAAAGATGAATTTTGGGAGACTGGATCTGATTTGAAAATGTTGAGAATATTAGAGTCTTCTCTAAACAAGTTGAAAGCAAGAGGGGTAAAAGTGGAAATGATTAATATAACACAACTAACACAATATCGGAAAGACGCACACCCTTCGATTTATAGGTTGCACTATTCTCCATTAACAAACAAGCAATTGTCCAACCCCTCAAGTTATGCAGATTGTACACATTGGTGCCTTCCTGGTGTCCCAGATGTTTGGAATGAGCTACTTTTGGCTTACATACTTCGAAAACATAAATAATTTAACTTTTTGTACACGATATGTTGTAATCAATTAAACTTATTTAGGCCTAAATATTCTTTTAATGTTTTTTATTACATTCAATGTATTTTTGATGTTTTTGTTCATAGACTATTGGTTTGCGAGGATATGTGATAAGTCTCAACCATCAGATTTGTACATAATACAAATAAACTCCCTTCTTTGTCAACAAAAACAGGTTCAATCCGATGTATACTTCAAACCATCAGATTAGACACACAATAAGGTTTAAATCCGATAAAGGAATCAAAACCTATGATTCATCGGATTTATAACCATCAGATTTAATGTATTCGAATGAAAGTCTTAATCCGATTAATGCTCTTAAGCAACCATCAGATTGATACTCTCAACGTATTCCCATACTCATATAATATCCGACACATCTATCTATCACAAATGTCTATAACTAGTAATTGTTGTATAATTTATACTTCAGAATAGACAAAATAGGATTTTTACTTGTAAAAGTCTTATTGCTATCTATATTGTTCCAAGAATAAAGAAGCCTTCAGCAAAGTGGAAGAATAGTTGAAGAGTGGTCAGATTGTCACCAAAGCAGATTGGTTTGTCATCTAGCCGAAAGAAGATCAATACAAGATACAATAACTATGTAGTCTGACAAATACTACTACTGGCAAACCGAATTTGTAGTGCAAACTTGGCCAACAAATTTGGTTCACCAACTCTTCCTGACTCTCATCCTAGTATGAGAACATGTAAAGGCATGCCAGTTTAAGTATGTTCTAAAGTATTATTTTAATACTAAGTATGTTCTAAAGTATTATTTTAATACTTGTCATACTTTACCGTTCCTTTTGCATATAAAAGGATAGGAAGGGTTAAAATGTGTCTACATCAACTCAAAAGGCTGAAGTGAAAAATACAAGCATGCATGGATCAGTAAATCCAATGGAGACACATGTTAAAATTTAAGGAGAGCATTTAATGCAATGAAGGCTATAAAATGACTTCATTGTGTTAACTTACAAATCATTCATTTTGAAAGAACATATATGTTATTCCAGATTTATCTAGTTGATTAACAATCATAGAAACACAATAATATCAAGAGATATAAATATTAACAAAACATATCAATCCCTTGAATAAACGATTAAACCTTGAGTGTTCTGAATACCCTTGAATACAGAGAAAATCGCTACCTCTCTAATATGATTATGAAAGTAATTGTAAGGATTAACCTAAAACTAAACTAAATAAAACTTTAAATACCTAGGCCATATGGGCTTTAAGCTTAATGGACTTTCTAACAGGCTTTAGGCCCATTTACAAATAACTATTAACATATTACACTTTAAACCCTCTAATCTTTAACTATCAAACAAATACGGTTTAGACCCTTTAATCTTGAATACAATTATGATCCAACAATCTCCCCCTTTGGATTCAAGATTAAAAAAAAATTGCAATTGTCTTCGGGTCTTCACTTTTCTTATCTTTTCTTGAAAAACTTCAGATATGACGTTGATAGCTTCAAAACTTGATATCTTTAAATAGTCTTCAAATCTTCAAATCTTTGATATCTTTGAAAATAATCTTCAGATTATGTTCTCCCCCTTAAAATATTCTCCCCCTTTTTGATGAGTGGTGAGAAGCATCATCATCAAAACTTGTCAAAACAATCTCCCCCTTTATGGAAAAATCTCCCCCTTTGTCTTTATAGACTTCAATGTAGCACTGTCTTCATGTATCGAACCCTGTGGGAAATAAGAGCAGTCTCTCCAAATGGAAAGAGTGATTATTTCAATCTTTTCGGATTTAAAATAGAAAATAGTAACCATTCGAATCTTTTCAAATTCAAACAGTTAATAGGTGTAACCCTGAATCAACAAATGACTCAGTTAGAATGCCTGTCAATGACACAAAGTCACTGAGTAACACAAAGTTACTATATAAGGAGCTGGTTTTGATGTTGGTTCCCCAGGACTTCCATTCAATCATCGAATAACACATGATTATCTATGAACGTTCTGACAGAAAACAAATTTCTGTGTGTTCGTGCATGTGTATGAAAAAATTTAAGCATAGATGATTGCTTTTCAATATAGGCTCAAAGTATGTAAACTTGTTGAGACAACAACAAATTATGCAAAGACTCAATGTGCATGAGAAAGGGTTCGAAGGTGGGGCAACTTTCCTTCTTTTTCAATATTAGTATCTTCCAAATGAAGAACCAATAGCATAAGTGTTGCGTCCCTAAAAAATGTGAAACATTCTCTTTTTGAGAAAAGAATGAGTAGCTGGTGGGGTTGTATGCAAGAGATGGCATGGGCTAGTTGCCCGGCTCAAAAAGTGGTTTGGTGCAGAGTCTAGTATTCTTTTACTCTGATCTCTCACCCTCTTTCTTTTAATGCTCACTTCTAACCAATCTCTCATTTACATTTTACCTCTTCACACACCATCACTCAATTCTTTTTACCTCTCTCCCCTCAATCACTCAGGGTATACTTCCTGGGTAGGAAACACTGGTTATCGTGAATCCATGGAAGTTCTGTGAAGCTCACTGTAACACCCTAAAAATAGGGATAACAAAAATCCGGAAAACGGACATGAGGTATACTGAAATTGCCAAAGCAAGAGCCTCCCAAAAATGGGGAATATATAAATATAAATAACCTGTTTAATCACAATTGTAATTTAACGGACAATAAACAACAACCAACTAATCTAATTTCTACATCTAGAAAAGAGATTACAAAAAGGGTTGTTATCTATAAACCCAAAACGTTCTATATCCAAAAGTATAATGCGTCCATGTGCAATTCCCCAAGATCTCACCCCAAAGAAACTAACCTACTTAGGACCGCTGCCGCTGGAACCTGAGATACACATCGACACCAAACAAGTATTAGGCCAAAAAGCCTAGTGAGTTAGACAATAATACGCATGCATGAACAGTCACAATTTCTTATCAGCAGTTAACCAGTGTCCGAATATATGTGGAGTCATTAGGGGAGACCCAAAGCACCAATCAATTCCACTCCAAAGAGTCAATGCACCTTGATGCCCTTAACAAGAAACACCCCAAAGGCCTGACACACCCGGAGATCAGACCGTAAAGGAAACTTTCCGAGTGGCGGGGGTCTAGGCACATACCATTCCGGTGGTGCCCCAAGACTACATCCTCCTAGTGAACTTGCCTTGATTCATCCAACATAATGCATATAGGAGGTCCTTAGGTATATTTCAACCCAACATATTTCCATACCGATTACGGGTACAATGTTACCATCCTATCCTCATGAAGTCCAACAAAAGTCCCAAATGACATTTATATTCATCATGCATATAACTATGTCACCAAAATGGTATTCCAACTAGAATCATCATAATACCCATATATGCATACATTTAACATATCAAGGTGACCACATTATATATCTAAGAGACAAATCCCAAGTAATGATACATATAACATTAATCATGGCAAATCACCCATAAATATATCTTCCAACTATTTTCATGAAGAAATCCCCAAACATTTGGACATATAGAGATAAAGTAACAAATAGGAGATTATGATGTGTATCTAGTTTTAACAAAGGTTTAGTAAACTCACAATCTAGGTTTTGAACCCAAAACCTAGAAAATATGGAAACCCTAGAAGTTGAAGATGAGACTTGGAGATGAGAGGTGAGAATCTCGAAGAACATTTCAATGAGAACACTTGAATGGATCTTTGATGACAACTTAATACTCTCACCAACCCAAACCCTAGAAATTTATGGAGGTAGGTGATGGGGACCTAAAAATCGCCCAAAGAGGATGCTCTCCCGTTTTTTATGATAAAATGCTTGAAATGATGTGTTCAATTTCATTTAAAACCACAGACTGGACCACACGGGCGATAGTGCCAAGGGCACTATCACGAGTCACAATCGCGAGGCCTTCCCCGCTCACGGTACCAATTCGGCGATAGTGCCTTCGGCGATAGTGCCAAGGCACAATCGCGGGGCACAATCGCTGGCATCCCCCAGCCTACGGTACATCCTTGGCGATAGTGCCAATGGCACAATCGCCAGGCACAATCGCCAGGCACAATCGCCAGGCACAATCGCGCCAACCCCAAAACAGCCCGAAAACTCAACCGAAAACGATAACGAGCACAAGGTTTGTACGATTAAAGATGGTAAATCAATATATGACATTTTAACATAATAATGATCATAAAATGCACACAAGGACACATATTCTCACATAAGCGCAATTAATGCATTAAGGGAGACAAAATACTTACCTTAAGAATTTACGGGTGTTACAATCCTCTCCACCTAAATGGGATTTCGTCCCCGAAATCTTACCCTAGGCAAACAAATGAGGATAACGCTTCTTCATATCATCTTCGGACTCCCAAGTAATGTTAGCACCCCGATGGTGCTTCCATTAGACTTTAACCATGACTACGTCTTTATGCCTCAACTTCTTCACTTTCGATTCTAAAATCGATTCCGGTTCTTCCACGCAACGATTCCCATTGTCCACCCGAATTTCCGACAAAGGAATCACGCTTTCCTCTTCGGCTAAACACTTCCGAAGGTAACACACGTGAAATGTAGGATGTATCCCATCCATCTCCGGCGGTAAGTCCAACCGATAGGCTTGCAACCCAATCTTTTCCAAAATAACGAATGGTCCAAGGAAACGAGGACTAAGCTTCCCACGCTTCCCGAAACGTATGATCCCCTTCCACGGAGACACCTTCAACATGACCCGGTCACCCACTTGAAACTCAACCGACCTCCTCTTCTTGTCCGCATAACTCTTTTGTCGGTCTTGTGCCGCCTTTAGCCTCTCCCGAATCTCTTTCACCTTGTCCCCCGTCTCTTGCACTATTTCCGGCCCGGCGAATTGCTTTTCGCCCGCTTCTAGCCAACAAACTGGGGTTCTACACTTCCGCCCATACAAGGCCTCGAACGGTGCCATTCCGATACTAGAATGGTAACTGTTGTTGTACGCGAATTCTACCAGAGGTAGATGTGAATCCCAACTTCCCCCGAAGTCTATTACACACGACCTCAACATATCTTCTAGAGTCTGGATTGTCCTCTCGCTTTGACCATCCGTTTGAGGATGTTACGCCGTGCTCAAATTCAGTCGAGTACCCAACTCCTTTTGCAAACTAGCCCAAAAGTTCGAAGTGAATCGGCTATCCCGATCCGATACTACAGATTGCGGAACTCCGTGTCTTGACACCACCTCGTCGATGTACAGTTTAGCCAACTTATCTATTGGCAAGGCCTCCCGCATTGCAAGGAAATGCGCGCTCTTGGTCAATCGGTCAACAATTACCCAAATGGTGTCCTGGCCACGCAAGGTCTTCGGTAACTTTGTCACGAAATCCATAGTGATGTTGTCCCATTTCCACTCGGGAATGGACAACGGTTGTAAACTTCCATACGGTCTTTGATGCTCCGCCTTGACTTGAAGGCACGTGACACACTTCTCCACATAACTTGCCACATCTAATTTAATCACCGGCCACCAATAATTTAACTTTAAGTCTCTATACATCTTGGTGCTATCGGGATGTATAGAATATTTCGACTTATGTGCTTCCTCGAGAAGCAAGCCACGATTTCCCCCAATCTTGGGCACCCAAATTCGCCCTTGGAAGAGTTTGAGTCCACGACTATCTTCTGTTAAGAGTTCCTTTTGCTTGGTCATAACCTCGGTCTTGAGGTTCTCTTCTTTAAGTGCTTCCGCTTGGCTCGTTCTTATACTTTCCAACAAACTCGACACCACATCGATTCTGGTAAGGGACATTTTGACACTTTCGCCATGATTCATTCGGCTCAATGCATCCTCCACCATATTAGCCTAACCGGGATGATAGAGTAGGTCACAATCGTAATCCTTCAAAAGCTCTAGCCATCTCCTTTGTCGCATGTTGAGCTTCTTTTGGTCGAAGATGTACTTGAGACTCTTGTGATCCGTGAAAATAGTACACTTGGTTCCATACAAATAGTGTCGCCACAACTTCAACGCGAAAACTACCGCCGCCAACTCCAAATCATGAGTCGGATAGTTCTTCTCATGATTCTTTAATTGTCGCGACGCGTAGGCTATTACCTTCCCCCTTTGCATTAGTACGCACCCCAGTCCCATCTTGGAAGCGTCACTATACACCACAAAGTCTTCCGATCCTTCGGGTAAGGACAAGATCGGGGCTTCGCACAACTTCCTCTTGAGCGTTTGAAACGCTTGCTCTTGTGCATCGGTCCAAAGAAACTTGACGTTCTTTCTTGTAAGGTAAGTGAGCGGTGTAGCCGTCTTTGAGAAATCCCGTATGAAACGTCGGTAGTAACCCGCTAAACCCAAGAAGCTTCGGATCTCCGTCGGACTTGTTGGGGGTTCCCAACTCATCATTGCTTCGATCTTTGCCGGATCCACTTTTACCCTGTCCTTTGATACCACATGCCCCATGAATTGCACTTCTTGAAGCCAAAATTCGCACTTTGAGAACTTCGCGAATAGTTTCTCCCTTCTTAGAACTTCTAATACTTCCCGTAAGTGTCTTCCATGTTCGGACTCATCCCTTGAATATATTAAAATATCGTCGATAAAGACGATTACAGATTTATCCAAAAATGAGCGACACACACCGTTCATCAAATCCATGAATACGGCCGGAGCGTTGGTTAAGACAAACGGCATCACCAAGAACTCATAATGACCGTATCTCGTTCGGAAAGCCGTCTTCGGAATATCTTCGTTCTTCACTCTCACTTGATGATAACCGGACCGAAGGTCAATCTTCGAGAAACATCCCGCCCCTTGGAGTTGATCAAAGAGATCGTCGATGCGAGGTAGAGGGTACTTGTTCTTCACCGTGACTTTGTTTAACTCCCGATAATCTATGCACATCCGCATGGATCCATCTTTCTTCTTCACAAACAAAACCGGTGCTCCCCAAGGTGACGAACTTGGTCGAATGAAGCCCTTATCCAACAACTCTTGAAGTTGCGTCATCATCTCCTTGATTTCTGTCGGTGCCAAACGATATGGAACACGAGCTATCGGAGCCGCTCCCGGTGTGAGGTCAATCTGAAACTCCACTTGCCGTTCCGGCGGTAAACCGGGTAAGTCTTCTGGAAAGACGTCCGGATAATCTTGCACTACTTCCACATCTCCCACCGACTTCTTTTCTTTCTTTGCGTCCACAACGTAGGCCAAGTACGAAAGGTAGCCTTTCGCTAAAAACTTGCGAGCCTTAAGAGATGAGATAATAGGATTATTCCTCTTTCCTTTCTCTCCATAAATGGTTGCCACCCCATTTTCCGGCAATGGTACTTGGATCATCTTTTTTGAGCAAAAGATGTCCGCCTTATGCCTCACTAACCAATCCATGCCTATGACTACATCAAACCCTCCTATAGCCATAGGTAGTAAATCTACTCCGAAAGAAATTCCGTCAATCTCTAGAGTGCAATCACAAAAACGGTCACAAATGATCACTTGATCTCCATTAGCTATTTCTACTACTAACGCATCGGGAAGAACACTAATAGGAATAGAGAATTAATTACAGAAGGTATCCGACACAAAAGAACACGTAGCACCCGAATCAAACAAAACACGAGCTGGCAAGGAGTTTACTAGGAACGTACCCGAAACGACATCCGCGGTCTCCTTTGCCTCTTCGGTAGACATCCGGAAAGCTCGACTCGGTGCCCTTTGTGGTTGCTCGACTCTGGCCATCGAACCCACAGAATATCCCCCATTTCCTCCAACTAGCTTTGAGCAGAATCTTTTCATATGCCCCGGTTCTCCGCACTCGAAACATACCGATCCCTGGATGGAACATTCTCGAGTCGTATGGTTCTTCTTACCACACTTGGCGCACTTGGTTGGACCGTAGTAAGTTCTTGTAGCACATGGCCCCGAGTGCTTTGACATGCACTTGGAACACCACCGTTCTTCACGACGTTGATCACCCGCTTTCCCACTCACAAAGGGTCTTGACTGGCGAACGGGCCCAGATGGCCCTTCCCACTTCCGCTTCTCACCAACTAACCTCTTCTCTTCCCTTTCGGCATTGATGTCGTCCTCAATGAGCAAAGTCTCCTCGATAACCTCTTGTAACGTCGAACACTTAGCATTCCTTACCGCCGATCGCATCCCGGCCGGTAACCCTTGATGATAGGCTTTAATCTTTGACCTTTCATCGGGGACTAGATGTCCCACCAAGTTTAATTTCTCCAAAAAGAGTTTGGAGTAGCCAACCACAGACAGGTTCCCTTTCTTCATCTCTCGGAACTCCCGCTCCAACTTGTCCATCGAACGCTCGCTACAATACTTGTCCATAATTTTCTCTTTGAACACCGACCAAGTTAACTTAGCCAGAACTTCAGGAGTGAGGACCGATCGCGTGAGATTCCACCAAATCAAAGCCTCTCCCCTAAGTAGTTGAGAAGCAAACTTGACCCGTTGAGAGGGATCACACTCACTTGACTCAAAGGCCATCTCTACCTCTTTGAGCCAGTACATGCAAGCAACCGGGTTATCTGAACCCGCAAACTCCTTAGGGTGGCACCCCAGAAACGTCTTGTAAGTGCACCCCTTAGTCTTCGTCCGAATCCCTTTAGCGGATGGTTCCTCGACCGTTACCACATTTGGTCCTCCCGACCCCACAATAATGTTTTCATCCATCGTCTCAGGTTGTCGTGGCTAGCGTCTCGATCCTCTAGGAGTTTCATGAAAAACTCTTGCTGTTGGGTCATGGCCGAAGTCATGGCCAACTGTTGTTGAGCCAGGGCCGCATTTATAGCCAACATCATGCTATCCCGAAGCCGGGTCTCCATGGTAACTTCCTCCATAATGGCGTTACCTGCGTTGAGGTTCCGGCGCGGAATCTGCTCAGGCCCTCCTCCTAAGATTCTGGGTATAGGAATGTCATCGGAGGTTGCCCCCACCGGGGGTCGTACTGTTGCAGATTCCACTTCTGGTTGCCCCTCTGGCATGTCCGGTAATCTACTTCGAGTGTTTACCATTGATCACTGCCACACAAGCACGAGAAAGAGGGTGAGAAAAGACTAAGCGAGTTTAACTCATTGTACGTACTAATACCTTCATCAATTATTATAATAATAGTAAACCAAGTATGCTCACGTAACAATGCATTCATAATAGCAGTAGCTAAGTGAAATTATGAACGAACCATACACAAGAATTCTTGTCACCATCATCACAACTTTCAATTAAAGTAATTCCGTAATCCTAACGCTCTCCCCACCTAAGATTTCTACCCCGAGTGGACAGTGAAGTCATAAAGTCTAAAGCTTAAGTCTAGATATGCTAAACAATACCTAGTTCACTTAAACTAAAGCTCTGATACCAACTTTAACACCCTAAAAATAGGGATAACAAAAATCCGGAAAACGAACATGAGATATACTGAAATTGCCAAAGCAAGAGCCTCCCAAAAATGGGGAATATATAAATATAAATAACCTGTTTAATCACAATTGTAATTTAACGGACAATAAACAACAACCAACTAATCTAATTTCTACATCTAGAAAAGAGATTACAAAAAGGGTTGTTATCTATAAACCCAAAACGTTCTATATCCAAAAGTATAATGCATCCATGTGCAATTCCCCAAGCTCTCACCCCAAAGCAACTAAACCTACTTAGGACCGCTGCCGCTGGAACCTGAGATACACATCGACACCAAACAAGTGTTAGGACAAAAAGCCTAGTGAGTTGGAAAATAATACGCATGCATGAACAGTCACAATTTCTTATCAGCAGTTAACCAGTGTCCGAATATATGTGGAGTCATTAGGGGAGACCTAAAGCACCAATCAATTCCACTCCAAAGAGTCAATTCACCTTGATTCCCTTAACAAGGAACACCCCAAAGGCCTGACACACCCGGAGATCAGACCGTAAAGGAAACTTTCCGAGTGGCGGGGGTCTAGGCACATACCATTCCGGTGGTGCCCCAAGACTACATCCTCCTAGTGAACTTGCCTTGATTCATCCAACATAATGCATATAGGAGGTCCTTAGGTATATTTCAACCCAACATATTTCCATACCGATTACGGGTACAATGTTACCATCCTATCCTCATGAAGTCCAACAAAAGTCCCAAATGACATTTATATTCATCATGCATATAACTATGTCACCAAAATGGTATTCCAACTAGAATCATCATAATACCCATATATGCATACATTTAACATATCAAGGTGCCCACATTATATATCTAAGAGACAAATCCCAAGTAATGATACATATAACATTAATCATGGCAAATCACCCATAAATATATCTTCCAACTATTTTCATGAAGAAATCCCCAAACATTTGGACATATAGAGATAAAGTAACAAATAGGAGATTATGATGTGTATCTAGTTTTAACAAAGGTTTAGTAAACTCACAATCTAGGTTTTGAACCCAAAACCTAGAAAATATGGAAACCCTAGAAGTTGAAGATGAGACTTGGAGATGAGAGGTGAGAATCTCGAAGAACACTTCAATGAGAACACTTGAATGGAGCTTTGATGACAACTTAATACTCTCACCAACCCAAACCCTAGTAATTTATGGAGGTAGGTGATGGGGACCTAAAAATCGCCCAAAGAGGATGCTCTCCCGTTTTTTTATGATAAAATGCTTGAAATGATGTGTTCAATTTCATTTAAAACCACATACTAGACCACGCGGGCGATAGTGCCCGGCGATAGTGCCAAGGGCACTATCGCGAGTCACAATCGCGAGGCCTTCCCCGCTCACGGTACCAATTCGGCGATAGTGCCTTCGGCGATAGTGCCAAGGAACAATCGCGGGGCACAATCGCTGGCATCCCCCAGCCTATGGTACATCCTTGGCGATAGTACCTCCGGCGATAGTGCCAATGGCACAATCGCCAGGCACAATCGCGCCAACCCCAAAACAGCCCGAAAACTCAACCGAAAACGATAACGAGCACAAGGTTTGTACGATTAAAGATGGTAAATCAATATATGATATTTTAACATAATAATGATCATAAAATGCACACAAGGACACATATTCTTACATAAGCGCAATTAATGTATTAAAGGAGACAAAATACTTACCTTAAGAATTTACGGGTGTTACACTCACACACTGAATCCCATGTATTTTCCTAAAAGAACATGTTGTTCAACCTTGAGTGCCTGCAACACAGATTTAGCTTTTGGTACCCACTGGTATTTGGGTCCTAAAAGGTTAGTTGCAGTTATAGTAGGAGATATGAAATAAAAACCATACCAGTTATTCACATAATCTTTTCTTACAAAATCATTTGAGCCACAGTAGGAACAACTAATTTTCTTTTGTGCTAACCTGATCAATTGATTGATTGTGTAAACCAGATCAGGTTTTCCAAAAGTTTTACCTTTTGAGGCATAGTTCCATTTTGCATTTGATGTATGCACAAATGATTTGTCTTTCTTCTTCTCCTCCGAGGATCCTTTAACTCTCCAGATCCAATTACCTTTATCTTTCTCTTCATTTTCTTTTCTCCAGATCCTTTTCTTCTGAGACTTGTTCTTCTTTAAGTTACCTGAACCATCAACATTTTTGTCATAGAAAATGTTAGAAGGACGAATCTGATCAGTAGATTTAGAAGTAATACAATCATCTAAATCATAGAAAGGATTATAGAAAACATTTGAAAAATGTGAACTTGAAGCTGTTTTTAATGAACTATTTGAATCAGCTAGATCATCTCTTGGTGATTGAGCTATTGACTCTGGCGTCTTGTGCTCAGTCAGCTTCACCTTGAATACGATCTCTTCAAGTTCCTTTATCTTTGAAGACAAACTGTTTCTTTCCTTTTCAATCAGATCAAACTTCTTATACAACTCAGATTTTGCATTCTTCTCCTTCAAGATGCTTGTTGACAATTCAGACAACTTTCCTGTCATCTTAGCTATCTCAGTCTCTAGATCTTTATTTTCTTCAGAAAAGTCTATATTTGTATCCTTCAGCTCAACTTTCTTCTTCTCATTCTCAGCCTTTTCTCTCTCTAGAATGATAACCTTCTCAAAGTCTGAAACTTGTTGAGAAAGTTTAACACATCTAAGCTCTAATGATTTCTTTTCTTCAAAGGCTTTTCTGGAGAAGTCAGAGAATTTCTTGGCAAATTCTTTTCTTTCTTTCTCAATCATCAACATCTCATCTTGAGCTATTGTATTGTCTCTGTCTTGGGTTGCCTTTTCTTTCAGCTTTTCAATCTCAACCTCAAGACTGAGAACTTTATCTTTAAACTTATCTCTGTCCGCACAGAGTTGAGAATTTATCTGTCTTAGTCCTGTACTAGTATCCTTTGCAACACTTGTCATTCTTCTAAGCTCCTCAAGCTCTCTTTGCATTGCATCCTTCTTTGACCATGTAGAGCTGGATTCAGATCTTTTCAACTTTGCTTGAAGATCCAAGATCTCTTTTTCTTTAGACTCAATCATTACTGCAAAGTCAATTATAGAATCAGAATCTTTTGAATTTTCTTTTAAAGCATTGACCTGAATAAGAAGAGATGAGTTCTGAATCTGTAAAGCCTTGTTCTCAACTTTAAGAGATGATATCTCGGATTTGAACATTTTTTCCTCTATGCCACACTCATCAACCATGCGAGAAGATATTGATAACCGTCCAATAAGTTGTTTAGCCTTTGCTTTTGTTGGGTCATCTGAAGATTTGAAGATGACCTCCTGATCTTTCATCTTATATCATCCTACTTAGAATATGTTTAAGGTTCTGTTAGCAGCTTGGTTTCTATACAAATGTTCGGTGAAGTCGAAGATCAGCCGAAGAAGACAAAGTAGGAGTACATCTCTCAAAGCGGATTGAAGATAGTCTCCTAAGCCTAAAGCCAAGCATGCCCAAGTGTTCAACACCATCAGCCAGGATGGTGTCAATCACACATCTTCGGGAAAATCCGAAGATCTCACATCTTCGGGAAAATCCGAAGATCTCACATCTTCGGGAAAATCCGAAGATCTCACATCTTCGGGAAAATCCGAAGATCCCACATCTTCGGGAAAATCCGAAGATCCCACATCTTCGGGAAAATCCGAAGATCTCACATCTTCGGGAAAATCCGAAGATCCCACATCTTCGGGAAAATCCGAAGATCTCACATCTTCGGGAAAATCCAAAGATCTCTCAAGCCTTCGGTAGCCGATGACCTCTCCCTAAAAGCTGAAGATGTTCTCACATCTTCAGGAGCCGAAGATGCCTGAAGATTTCCTTCTAACACATTATACTTATCTGACAAAGTATATTGTGATATCTTGCATTGACGTGGACCTCATCTGGAGATCAGATAAAGTAAGTTTTGTCTACTACACCATTTTAAGGAAAGGTCTCTACCATCCTTCTGCAGGTCAACACTTCAAGCCAAAACACCTCAAGACAAAAGGTACATCCTGTACCTTGCTGAAGACCTGTGTCCATCCTTTACTCAACAGGTGTCCCATGCATTTAATGCATGAGGCACTATATATATGAAGGATGGTTCAACTTGCAAGATCACCAGCTCTCAAGCATTCAAGCTCTCTAAGTGCACTGGCATTCTCTCTCTAAGAAGTTCTTATTGTTTTCTAAGTGTTTTACAATTGTTCTTCATTTCTCTTAGTGTAAGATTGTTTGAATAGATTTCATCTATTCTCTTCCGCAACAATCAAAAGTTTTCTATGTGTAATTCTGGATTTCAAATCAATAAGAATTAAAGTAAGTGAAAAACTGTGTGTATTGTATTCAACCCCCCTTCTACAATACTTTTCTTCTTTACTATCTGCTATTTGGGACCAACAAGTGGTATCAGAGCGGTTTAGTTTAACACAATAAACTAGATCCGTGATGGCAACCTCTTCCTCTTCTTTAAAAATTGATTCTTCTCAAAACTTTAATGCTGTTTCATACGACAATGGCTCTATAGCCAAACCACCAAGGTTTAACCCCAATAACTTTTTCTTGTGGAAAAGTCGTATGATACTCTTTCTAGAAGGAGTTGACAGCAGATATCCAACTATTTTACATGAAGGTCCTTTTATTCCTAGAGTTTGGGACCGATATAATGCAGACAAGGGAAAAGCTGATGAGGACTCTTCTGAAGAAGAAAGAACTTCAGCTAATGGGAGATACATTCTAAAGGACCCCATTAAATACAATGATGAAGACAGACGTCTTATAGCTCTTGATACTAAAGTCAGAGCCATCATTGCCCTCTCTCTGCCTGATGAGGTCTATCATTCTCTTGTTAACCTTTCTACTGCAAAAGAAATGTGGTCCACTCTGTGTGTTCTTTATGAAGGTACGTCTGAGGTGAAAAAGAGCAAAAAGATTGCTCTTGTAAGAAAGTATGAACTCTTCTCTCATGAGAAGGGTGAGTCTCTCTCAGACTACTACAATCGCTTTAACAGTCTTCTCAATGATCTTAAACTTGTGGGTCGCATATATGACAATGAGGAAGTCTTGTGCAAGTTCATGGACTGTCTTCCTGAGTTTTGGGAAAACATCTGTACTTGTATCAAGTCTACCAAGGATCTTGACTCTATGCCTCTCACTGCCTTGTATGGCACCCTCTTCAACTATGAGCAGTCTAAACTGCTTAGGAAGTCATTCACAAAAGACATCAAAGGCTCTTCTCTAGCCCTTGTCGGTGAATCTTCCAAAAGTACTGTGTGTGTCCCTAGGATCACCTATCCTTCTAACTCTGACAACGATAGTCAAGAGGACCCCAATGACCCTTCAGAAGTCTATCTCAGTGAGGCTGATGATGAAGGAGAGGAGACCTCTGTGGCTCAGCTGTCAGATGGTGTTGCCATGCTGGCTGGCTTTTCTAAAGGCAAACCTCACTTCACTTCTAGAAAACCCAGGTTTTCTAGAAAACCCTTTTCTACTCTTTCAAAAAATGCTTCCTCTGACAAATCAAATGAGGAATGTTACAGATGTGGGAGGAAGGGACACTTTGCTTCTGAATGCAGAAGCAGGTCCTCTGATAAGTCTAGACTGCCTTCCTCCAACCGTACATCCTCTAGGTTTGTCAGAACCAAGTCTGATTCCTTTCAACCCTCTTTTCAAAAATCAAAAACTTCTGCTCCTTCAAACTCTGACCGTGCTGAAAAGTACAAGGCCAAATACAAGAGAGAGAAGGAAAGGAATGCTCTTCTAGCCAACAAAGGAAAAGGTCTTCTTGCCGAATCTCATGATTGGGCAGATGAACCAACTTCCGAAAGTGACAAGGAAATGGCCAACCTTTGCTTTATGGCTAAAATAGATGATGTTGATGATGGTGAAACCTCTTCCACTTCCATGGCTCTTGTGTCTGCTGAGTGCTCCACATCATCTTCTCAGGTACATCCATTTTTCTCTCTCTCTGATGCTGAGAAAATTGAAGCCTTTGACTCTTTGACCATTGACTTCTATGAAGCCAAGGATGCAAAGAAGAAGGCAAAGGCTCAGATAAAATCTCTTTCTTCTCAACTGCAAATCTGTCTTTCTCAACTAAAACACTTTGACAAAATCAAGGCTGAGCTTGAAGATTTGAAAACTATAAATTTTACTCTTGCTAAAGAAAAAAATAAACTTCTTAAAAAGTTTAAAAAGGAGCAAGAAACTGTGAAAAAGTGGACAAGCTCTTCCAAGAACTTAGAAAAGATTTTTCAGGATCAAATATCTTGTGATGACAAGTCTGGACTAGGCTTCGGGAAATATGACCTTGAACCTCCTTCTGACACTCATGCTCCTTTCTCTCTTCCCTCATTCTATGAATCCTCTGAAGAGAACTATGACAACTCTGAACCTTTGGACTCTTCTAATCCCTCTAAAGATCTCAAGTTTGGAATGTTCATCAAAGCTAAGAGCATTGATTCACCCAATGAAAGTGAGGAAACCCAAGACTCAAATGACCCTTCTAAACCCATTACTGAGTCTATGTGTTCCTTAAAAATAAATGAGTCTTCCTCTTCTGAACCCAAACCTTCTTCTTCTAAGCCTTCTTCAAACAAAATCTCTTTCTCCAAAAAGGGAAAATCTGTTGCCAATCTTCCTCACCAAAAGAAACTTCCCAAGAAAAACTCAAAGAAACCATCTTCTCTTCCAATCCCCAGAGCTGTGATGTTAAATAAGCTAAATTTCAAGACACCCTCTTCTATTCCTTCAACTGAATCTGGCAAAGGTATCTTGGGTCCTAAGCCTCTTGACTTTCCTCTAACCTCCAAGGCCATGAAAGTCAATGTGACCAGTCATCACAAGGAATCTGGTCAAAGCTCCAAAAAGGTTTTTACATATAGAAAATGTTATAACTGTGGTAATACCTCTCACCTTGCTAAGAATTGTCCTCTGGAGAGAATTGATAAAAATGATTCCAAGGATACTTCTTCTCCTTCTAACTCAAAAGGACCCATTTCCAAATGGGTACCAAAGAACTGATTTTCTTGTGATTGCAGGGTCTAGGGCACCAACAAATCTGGTATCTCGACAGCGGGTGCTCAAGACATATGACCGGCAACAAATCTCTCCTTGTTAACTTCGTGCCTACCAAAGGTCCTTCTGTCACCTTTGGTGATAACTCTAAAGGAAGGACTAAAGGTTATGGAACACTCTCAAATGGTTCCATCACCTTTAATAAAGTAGCTTATGTTGAAGGCTTGATGCACAATCTCCTAAGCATAAGCCAACTGTGTGATCTGGGGTACAAGGTGATGTTTGAATTATCTTCATGCATCATTTTCAACGAAAAGATGGAAACTGTACTCTCTGGCTACCGCAAAGAAAATGTCTATGTCATAGACATGGGACATAGCTCATCCTTTGGAACAAACATCTGTTTTGTCTCTGAAAACTCTGCCAAAAGATGTTGGCTTTGGCACAAGCGTCTCTCTCACCTCAACTTCAAGACTTTGAATGTCCTTTCAAACCAGGAGCTTGTTACGGGCATGCCAAAGTTATCCTTTGTGAAAGAAAAGCTGTGTGCTGCATGTGAGAAAGGGAAACTCACAAAATCTTCCTTCAAGTCCAAGCAATGCTTCTCCATCACTCAGCCTCTTCAGATGCTCCACATGGATCTATGTGGACCAGTCAGTACTCCAAGCCTTGGTGGTAGAAGGTACATTCTGGTTATTATTGATGAATTCACTCGTTACACTTGGGTAATTTTTCTCAGGTATAAAAGTGACACTACTGAAGAAATTATAAAGTTCATCAAAAAGTCTGAAGTGTTGAATGGGCAGCTGGTAAGATCTGTAAGAAGTGACAACGGAACAGAATTCAAGAACAGTATGTTGGATGACTTTTTCAATGAAAAGGGCATCTCTCAGAACTTCTCTGCCGTCAGAACTCCACAACAGAACGGTGTAGTGGAGAGAAAGAACAGAACGCTATGTGAAGCTGCCCGATCCATGTTGAGTGAATCTCACCTCCCTACCTACTTTTGGGCCGAAGCAATCAACACTGCATGCTTCACCCAAAATAGGTCTATCATTGTAAAAAGACATAATAAGACTCCTTATGAAGTCTTTTATAGTAGAAAACCCAACATTGGTTTTCTTCATGTCTTTGGGTGTGTCTGCTACATTCTCAATGATAGAGAAAATTTGGGAAAATTTGATCCCAAAGCTGACGAAGGAATCTTCGTGGGATATTCTCTCACTTCCAAAGCTTTCAGAGTCTACAACCTCCGAAGGAAGTGTATTGATGAATCCATCCATGTCAAGTTTGATGACCTCAAGATATCATCACTCTCTTGTGATGATGAAGAATTGAACAGATGGATATCCTCCTGTGTTGATGATAGTCCTCTTCCAACATCATCAGACATTCCCTACACTGTTCCCACTTCTCTCTACCAAAACAATGAACCCTCTACATCTCACAACCCCTCCTCTCATCAAGAAGATGATCCTCAGCCTACCCAACCTCAACATACACTCCAAATCATTCCAGTTTCTCCATCTGACATTTCCTCCTCACCTATACAAGCCGATCTTCCATCCATCTCTCCTCAAAATTTCCCTTCCAACTCTCCTCTACAAATCTCTTACCCTCCTCCTTTACCTTTTGCCCTCAAGTGGACAAAAGATCATCCCATTGATCAAATCATTGGTGATCAACAGGCTGGTGTACAGACTCGAAGAGGTGTTGGTAACATTTGTCTCTTTGTTAACTTCCTTTCTCTCATTGAACCAAAGAAAGTTGACGAAGCTCTAGCTGATCCATGTTGGATCACTGCCATGCAAGAAGAACTTTCTCAGTTCGAAAGGAACAAAGTCTGGAGATTGGTTCCTCGTCCTTCCAGAAAAACCATCATAGGAACCAAGTGGGTCTTTCGGAACAAAATGGATGAAGAAGGCACGGTGATCAGAAACAAGGCTCGACTGGTTGCACAAGGCTATAGGCAAGAGGAAGGAATTGACTATGATGAAACATTTGCTCCAGTTGCCAGACTTGAAGCCATCAGAATCTTCCTCGCTCATGCTGCCTACAAGAACTTCAGAGTCTTCCAGATGGATGTCAAGAGTGCCTTTCTGAATGGGGAGCTAGCTGAAGAAGTCTATGTGAAACAGCCCCCTGGCTTTGAAGATCCAATCCATCCTGACTATGTGTACAGATTGGAAAAAGCTCTCTATGGTCTAAAGCAGGCTCCCCGTGCCTGGTATGACACTCTTGCTGACTTTCTCCTAAAGAACAAGTATACAAGAGGTAAAATTGACAACACTTTGTTCATCAAGCAAACCTCAGGTAATCTTATTCTTGTTCAAATTTATGTGGATGATATCATTTTTGGTGCCACTGATGAGTCACTGTGTGATGAGTTTGCCTCTCTCATGAAAAGCCAATATGAGATGAGTATGATGGGGGAGCTTACCTTTTTCTTAGGACTTCAAGTTAAACAATCTTCAGAAGGAATCTTTATAAATCAAAGCAAATACATACGTGATCTTCTGAAAAAGTTCAATTTTGAAAACTCCTCTCCCATGAAAACTCCTATGGCACCACCTTTGAAACTCCATGCTGATCCGGATGGTGTATCTGTGGATATCACCAGCTACCGAGGCATGATCGGCTCTCTTCTTTATCTTACTGCGAGTAGACCGGATATTATGTTTGCTACTTGCCTGTGTGCGCGTTACCAAGCCAATCCGAAGGAATCTCACTTGGCTGCGGTTAAACGCATTTTTCGGTATCTAAAAGGTACCATGAATTTGGGTCTTTGGTATCCCAAAGACTCAGGTTTTGATCTAATGGGGTATTCAGATTCTGATTTTGCAGGCTCTAAGATTGACAGAAAGAGCACCACTGGCAGCTGTCAACTCCTTGGTGGCAAGCTTGTTAGTTGGTCTAGCAAGAAGCAGAACTCAGTCTCAACCTCTACCGCTGAGGCTGAGTACGTAGCTGCTGGAAGTTGCTGTGCTCAAATCCTTTGGATGAAGAACCAACTGAGAGACTACAATCAACTGTACTCTCATATCCCGATTCTGTGTGACAACTCAAGTGCGATCGCAATCGCAAACAATCCAGTGCTGCACTCTCGTTCCAAGCACATCGACATCCGGTATCATTTCATCCGGGATCACATCTCCAAAGGTGATGTTGAACTCCATTTCATCCCTACCGACCTCCAACTGGCGGATCTCTTCACCAAGCCTCTTGACGAAGCTAGGTTCAAGTTCCTCATCGGAGAACTCGGTATGTTAAATGCCGATTTTTAATTAAAAAAAAAAAAAAAAAAAAAAATTTTGAGAGTTAGAAAAGAAAAAAAATAAAAAAAAAAAAATAAAAAAAAAAAATAAATAAAAAAAAAAAAAAAAAAATTGAGAGTTAGAAAAGAAAAGAAATCAAAAAAAAAAAGAAATTTGAGATTTAGAAAAGAAAAGAAATCAAAAAAAAAAAAAAAAAAAAAAAAAAATCTTCCTAACTCTTAGCCGATATCTCTCTCTCACTCTCTCCACCCCGTCGGTAGCCGACCACCCAAACCACCCCATCGGCTACCGACCTAACCCTCACCCCCTAGCCGAACTCTCTCTCTCTCGGCCTCTTTCCCTCTTCGGCCCCCTCTCCTTTCGGCTCTCTCTTTCTCTCTAGCTCTCCCTAACCGACCGACCCCCTCCCTCCTTCCCGTCGGCTACCGACCCCACCCCCCCTCCCTCCTTCCCGTCGGCTACCGACCGACCCCCCTCCCCTCCTTCCCATCGGCTACCGACCCCCCCTCCCCTCCCTCTCGTCGGCTACCTACCGACCCTCCCTCCCCTTCCCTCCCTCTCCTCTCCCTCGGTAGCCGACTCCCTCATCCCCCCTCCTTTTTTTCGGCCCTTCTCCTCACTCGCTCGGCTCCCGACCACCACCCACGTCGGCGGCCGACCACCACCCCATCGGCAGCCGACCCCCCCCCCCCCCCATCCCCATCGGCCGAACAAACCCCCCCCCCCCCCCCTTTTTTTTTTTGTTGTTTGTCCTCTCTCCCACTCCTTACCCTACTACCTTTCCCTATTTTCCAACCCTTCCTTTTCTTTTCCCACTTCCCTAGACTTCCCCTATTCACCCATCCCATCCCTCCTACTTCCCTTCCCATCCTACCTTCCTACTTTTTTTTTTTTTTCTTCCATACCTTTTCCTTCCCTATTTATTTTTTCCTCCATCTATCCCATCCTACCAAATCTCAACTTTTCCTTCCAATCTTTTCCTCTATTCTTTTCTTTCCCCAACTCCTAGAAATCTTCCATCAAATCTTCTTACACACTTTTATCTTCTTCCCTTATTTCCTACATTTTCAAATCCCTTCCTTTTCTTTTTCCCTCCTATTTCCACTATAAATATAACCCCTCCACATCCTTTTCTCCTCATCCTTTTCTCTTCATCCTTTCTCTCCTAACCAACCTACATTTTTTCTCTCCTCCATGACTTCCCCTTCTTCTCCCAAGGTTGTCAAGAAAAATATGATGACACCTCCTTCCACTCATGCAGATCTCATTTTCAACCCATGCAATCATGTTGCAAGGTTGGAAAGTGATCCCAAACACAGTGAATTTAACCCTATAGCTTCCTTCCTCCTTAAATCCCCTCTTCACTTTGCCTTGACACACAACCCACCAAAAATGAGCAAACTGCTCATTGGCAATTTTTGGCTTACGTGTGTCTATGATAGCATATCCCAGAAGGTGTCTGCTTCCATTCTCTCAGACCCCACTTCACCCGATCTCACTTTTGGTGTTGATGAGGTTCGGTCGGCTCTACACCTTCCTGTGTACCAGTCTTATGAAGCATTCCCACTTGGCAACGAGCACGAGGAGGTTGTTGCGGCACTGAACTACCTTCCTGGCGACCATGCCCGGAGTCCGCAGACACTGCTACGCAAAAACATGGGAGGTATATGGCATTTCTTCTTCTCTCATGTTCTTTTATGCCTTAGCAAGAAAACGGGTGGCCATGATCAATGTCCATCCTACATCACCCAGCTCGCTCATGCTCTTATCTTTCAAAGAAAGATTGATTTTGCCCGGTACTTCTTCCATGAATTAGTCAGTGTGATCAACCCCCACAAGCGGCCGCATGTCGCCTTTCCTCGATTTATCTGGCTCATTCTGTACCAAAAGTTTGCTACTACTATTGATGCCTCTCGTAGCATCACCTTCGACTACAAGGCGCCCATTGTGACCAAACCTCTTCTTCATAAGGGGCCTTTGGCAACTGACAGTCCTCTGCTTCCAGGTATGGTCTCTTTCCTTACTTCTCCCAATCTACAGTGGGGAGATGCTAAGGACACTCCGGTGTCCCAAGGTCCCTCTTCTGTAGTGGCCCCTTCCCCCTCACCTCTTGTGACGTCGGCTAGCACTCTCTCATCCTCAGCTACCGACACCGCCGCACTTGCCCAAACGGCCATACCACCGAACGGACCTTCGGTGGTTACCCAGGTCACCACCACCACCTCTAAGCGGCGGCACTCTACCTCTTCCCCTCCCTCTTCTCCCAAAAGAAAGAGGAAGGTTTCTAGGGCCATCCCACATACTCCATCCTCCGATTCTTCACAATCGATGGATGTTGATATTCTCCCATCCGGGCCCGGGGATTCCGACATACCCACTGCCACCACCTTTGTATCCCCCCAAAAGGATGCAACTGTAATATTTGGGGACCCACAACTTCCCTCTTCCACTTTCTCCTTGGTGGATGAGGATGACTTGGTCTTCTCCCCGGACCAAGGATCTGCTTTCTCACTGCACGGCCTGTCACCCGACCAATTTTTGGTCGATGCTTATGCACCGCCCGGTGAAACACGGGTCTTACCAAAGGCCAGTGTGGAGGGTATTTCACAATTTTTAGCTTATTTGCAACAGGGAAACGAGCAAGTGTCACCTTCCCCAATTCCTTCTACTTCTACTGTGCGGGACACTCCTACTTCTGCTCCCATCATTCCCCCAGAGGTTCTGGCCGATATTCAGGAAGCCAACCGACAGCACCGCCTCATTGGTGCTCAGTTTCGTGAACATCAGACCGTTCTGGGCTCTCTTGTCAAAGTCACTTGTGACAAACTGTTATCTCTTGAGACCTCCAATCAGCACCTCACTGCCTTGGTCACTGCTCTTCAAGCAGCCTCTAGTGCTCGTGATAAGGAGGTTCGTAGGCTTCAAGCGGCTTCGGAGTCTCATCGGGCCATCACTACTCAAATTCTTGAGTCCTTGCAGTCTCTTCATCAAAAGGTTGATTCTGTGTTGGTTGCTCCCCCGTCAGCCGCTGAGGGGGAGAAAGAGACGGTTCCCATTCCTTCAGACAGCGACTGTCAGGGTCCCACTCCCATCACCAATGCTCCAACTGAGGGGGAGCATTCTAGACAAAGCAGAGACAAAGGAAAGAGCAAGCTATCTCCAGATGAAGAGGCCCTTTTATCTCATCAACAAAAGTCTGCTTCTCTAAAGGCTTTTGTTTCTGAAGCTGATAGGCTCAAACTTCAACCACCAAACAAAGTCACCTCTGACTTTGGCCTTTCTAAAGCTAAGCTTGATTCTCATGACATCCCTTGGTACAGAAAGACTTTAATGGAAAGAAAGTTGAAGTCTAAAATTGTTGAAATAAAGCTTGGCACCACCAAATGCTCAGATGAGGTTCGGATGTTAATCATTAGAGAAGACAAAAGTCATCACTCCACCAAATTCAGCGATCTTGAAGACTATGGACTCTCTGAATGGTACGAACTCTCTGAACTCTTATCTAAATCTCTTAGTAGGCACAAAGTTTTGGCCAAAAAGACCATCAATCGTCTTCTTGAAAAAATGAAAGACATTGCAAAAGATTATAAGCATTCTCCTGAAGAAGAAGCTCAAGTTCAATGTCTCAAAAAGATGTGTCTCTCCTCCTCTCCACAACTCTCCTCTTCTGTCACTCAAAACCTCTTCAAGGACATGGTTGCCAAGGGAATGATTCCTGATATAAAGAATCTAAATCTGAAGACTCCAGGTGGTCCGTGTCCGACCCATATTTCAGGCACTACTGGTACTGTAGTGTTTAGGCCAACCAAAGGAGTCTTTTTCCTTAATGAAAAGGAAACTCCCATGTTCTTCAGACATAAGGAGATCCCCATTGCTGACACCAAATTTCTGGTTGCTATCCTATCTCTTATCCCCATAAGTTCTGAAGGTTCTCTCTTCCGTCGGGATATCCTTGCTGAGCTCCACAAAAGACAGAAGAAAGAATGAGGTTCTTCTCTAAATCTTTTTATCTTTCTAATGTACTTGTAACCGTTGTTTTGCTAAGTGATATTTAATACAAATGCATTTCCTCTATTTAGTCTGTACAAATATACTTCATTCTTTTATTCTTTTGTAAATGTCGGATATTCTTATAAATCCTTATATCAAAAAAAAAAAAAAAAAAAAAAAAAAAAAAAAAAAAATCTATGTGAAAAGAACCCAAAAAGAGTAAATACGGGTCAAAATGAATTTATTCAGTATACTCTTTGTTTCATTCTTTAGTATGGATGTCATCATCAAATAGGGGGAGATTGTTGGGTCATCTGAAGATTTGAAGATGACCTCCTGATCTTTCATCTTATATCATCCTACTTAGAATATGTTTAAGGTTCTGTTAGCAGCTTGGTTTCTATACAAATGTTCGGTGAAGTCGAAGATCAGCCGAAGAAGACAAAGTAGGAGTACATCTCTCAAAGCGGATTGAAGATAGTCTCCTAAGCCTAAAGCCAAGCATGCCCAAGTGTTCAACACCATCAGCCAGGATGGTGTCAATCACACATCTTCGGGAAAATCCGAAGATCTCACATCTTCGGGAAAATCCGAAGATCTCACATCTTCGGGAAAATCCGAAGATCTCACATCTTCGGGAAAATCCGAAGATCCCACATCTTCGGGAAAATCCGAAGATCCCACATCTTCGGGAAAATCCGAAGATCTCACATCTTCGGGAAAATCCGAAGATCCCACATCTTCGGGAAAATCCGAAGATCTCACATCTTCGGGAAAATCCAAAGATCTCTCAAGCCTTCGGTAGCCGATGACCTCTCCCTAAAAGCTGAAGATGTTCTCACATCTTCAGGAGCCGAAGATGCCTGAAGATTTCCTTCTAACACATTATACTTATCTGACAAAGTATATTGTGATATCTTGCATTGACGTGGACCTCATCTGGAGATCAGATAAAGTAAGTTTTGTCTACTACACCATTTTAAGGAAAGGTCTCTACCATCCTTCTGCAGGTCAACACTTCAAGCCAAAACACCTCAAGACAAAAGGTACATCCTGTACCTTGCTGAAGACCTGTGTCCATCCTTTACTCAACAGGTGTCCCATGCATTTAATGCATGAGGCACTATATATATGAAGGATGGTTCAACTTGCAAGATCACCAGCTCTCAAGCATTCAAGCTCTCTAAGTGCACTGGCATTCTCTCTCTAAGAAGTTCTTATTGTTTTCTAAGTGTTTTACAATTGTTCTTCATTTCTCTTAGTGTAAGATTGTTTGAATAGATTTCATCTATTCTCTTCCGCAACAATCAAAAGTTTTCTATGTGTAATTCTGGATTTCAAATCAATAAGAATTAAAGTAAGTGAAAAACTGTGTGTATTGTATTCAACCCCCCTTCTACAATACTTTTCTTCTTTACTATCTGCTATTTGGGACCAACAGCTTTTACTTCAGAAAGAGTCATGTTGTTAAAATCAAGGTTGTAACCTTCAGACATCTTTAGTTGATTCGACATCCTAGTTGTATGGTTAGTAATCAAAAATTTTTGTACCAAGACAATCAACTAGAAGAGATCGTTAGAATCAAGATAAAACCACACTAAAAAATTTTCAGAAAAATAAATTTCCAAAAAATAATTAAGTGCAGAATTTGCACAGTATAAAACACAAAGAAATAATACTGAAGAATGAAATTAGGAAAATTTTGATCAAGCACAAAACTTTTGTCCCCCTTCGCAGACTTAGCACGAGGGTCCCGCTACCCGGTTAGCGGGTGGGGTTAAGGGGCAACGCCCTTGCGGGGGTATGGGGGCAGTGCCCCTAGAGAAAAAAAATTTGACTTGTAGAGGCCATATAACAGTTTGCAAAATTTTGTCTAAGTATGCAAAAAGACATATTTTGCTCGACCGATGTGCTTGACCGGTGTTTTCTTCGACCGGTAACTTGCAATGACCGGTATTGGTGCTTCGACCGGTAAAAGACTAAGACCGGAACCAAAAATGGACCGATATACCTTTCGACCGGTGTTAATGTGAACCGATATAATCTATGGACCGGTAATGGTCTTCGACCGGAATTGGTCTTCGACCGATAAGATAGACCGATAGAAAACGGTCGATCGGTATTGGCTTTGACCGATACAAAGTATTGACCGATAACAGATATAGACCGATAAACTACCTTCGACCGATAATGATTATTCGACCGATATGTTCTTGAACCAGCCCAGAACGTCGATGAACAGAAGCAATAATCAACCCAGAAAATCAATCAAGAACTCAAAATCAAATGCAAAAATCAGACTTTGGTACTCATCAACACGTATCGATCACAACCCAATTAACAATAATGATTAAAGAACACTTTTGATTACTCAATTTTCCAACCACAGTGTCGATATTCATGCAAACCCAGAAAACACAAAATCAATAATTTCAATCACTTGATAATTCTCAAAGCAATTAATCAATCAGATAGAGTTCAATAACGCAAAACACACCTAATCAGATCAATCTTAAACATAAACGCACATAGATTCATGAAATTAGATGAACAGTAATTTTTTTTTCGATGAACAGTAACTTTCGTGTGAATAGTGATCGATGAATAGTAATATCAAAATTTTTTTGATTCTTTTGGCTCTGATACCACTTGTTATCCCAGATTTATCTAGTTGATTAACAATCACAGAAACACAATAATATCAAGAGATATAAAGATTAACAAAACATACCAATCCCTTGAATAAACGATTAAACCTTGAGTGTTCTGAATACCCTTGAATACAGAGAAAATCGCTACCTCTCTAATATGATTATGAAAGTAATTGTAAGGATTAACCTAAAACTAAACTAAACAAAACTTTAAATACCTAGGCCATATGGGCTTTAAGCTTAATGGACTTTCTAACAGGCTTTAGGCCCATTTACAAATAACTATTAACATATTACACTTTAAACCCTCTAATCTTTAACTATCAAACAAATACGGTTTAGACCCTTTAATATTGAATACAATTATGATCCAACAATATCTCTATGATAGCTTCAAAGTAAAATTGGCATCAATATGAGAGCTATCTTAGTATCTCAGATCTGAAAGAGAACCTTCTTCTTCTCTCTTTCAGTGTATAAATTTGTCCCTTAAGATAGTTTAGTATAAAGGTCTTGCCTCCTAGCTTCTACAACATATCTGTAATTTTATGTTGGAATGTCCCTCCTTTTTCCTTATCTACTTGGACCAATCATTTTTGTTTGTCGTTCTATTTTTCTTACGCAATTTCTTTGTGAAAATGACGTTTGTAGATATGATTATGACATAACTTGTATATTAAATTTGTTTATTTTGTGGTATAATGGTTTTGTCGTTTTTGGTGTGTCTCCCGAACCTAGAAGTTTTTAAATAATTCAATTTGTGATACGTAATTTTTGGTAAGTAAATGTCACCCGAACATTTCTGCGACTTTTAAACAGTGGGGTTTTGTTGGGAAATGTATTGTTTAAAGTCCCTTGGAGTATCGGGAGTTTTGGCAGTGAAAAAGTCGAGTTTCGGGGCTCTAGAAAGGTCCCGCGACAATGCCCGACGACTATGACAAGTCACAGTCGCACTGTCACAGTCGCATGGGGTGTACCGTAAGCTGGTACATACCAGCGACTATGACCAACGACATTGCCCTGGGCAATGTTGCATGGGCAATGTCGCACATGGGGTGCAGGTTGCTCTTAAGTGTGGGATTTCAGCCAAATTTCTCATTTCTCTTCTCCAAAACTTCTCCACTCTGTCCTAAACCGTTTCTTCTTCATTCTCCTCAAACCCTAACTCATCTTGGGTTAATTTCTTGAGTTTGTAAAGGGTTCCATCATCAAGTGGTAGATTGGGAGCTTTGGCAAAGTGTCCACCATTGTCATCTTCAACCTCAAGCTCAATGGTAGAGTTTTTTAGATTTTCACCAAAATCTATGTGGTAAGTTTACTTTCTCCATCTCTAAACCTTGTTAGGTGATGTAAGTGCTCCATTGATGATTTCCTAAGTATGATGTTTCTCCATTTTCGATTTGGAAGATTTTGGAAGGGTTTGGTCAAAATTAGGGTTTTGAGTATAAGTTGAGGTTTTGATGTAAAATGTTTGGGGAATGTTTCTATTTGGTTGAATATGGTTATTTACGGTTGAAAATGCTTGGATCTAGGTTTATGGAAGATTTGACCTTGAAGATTCAAGTTGCTTCATATGAGCTCTAAGCAGGGTAAAATCTAGATTTAGCCTAAATCTAGATTTAGCCTAAATCTAGCGAGGTGAGTTCAAGTTGATTTGTGAAAACGGTGTACATGCCAAAATGTTTATTTTAAAGTGTTTTGCGTCTTACATGAAATTGTTAACTGCTGATAAGTTAGTTATTTTGAGAGTGTTTAACTTTATAAACTTATATAGCACACATCTTTGTGATTTTTGGGCATTTCGATAAATGTGTCATAAATGATTGGGTTTTGATGAATTATTGCATAAATAGGTATTTGGTCAAAAATGCACTTTCAAGTGTTTGTCGGGTTTTATGCATCATTCATGAAATGAGATGTTTTGAAAAGTACGAATGTGTAAGTCCTTTGGTTTTGGGTCATTCCCGACTTTGGGGAACATTTTGGGAATTGTAAACCTCCTGGTTTTGGGCCGAAGGCCAATTGTAATTTAAGAGTCAAAGATTTTGGGAAAAGACGTATTTTGGTTTGTGTAACCTTACTGACTCACGTATTTTAGTCAATTGTTCATTATGCCTTCTTGGGGCTTGGATTACCCTTAGATGAGTCTTTGGAACAGTTGTTCAATCTTGGTAGCTCGTTAAGGAGCTTTGGTCGTATGGGTACTTAGTTGCACCTTATTTGGGAATTACATGTTTTGAGTGCGTTGTCATTCCTTTGATTCGTGTAACGTTTTGACCGTAATGCAATGGACCCATAGGCATAAAAGTCGGTTTTATTGTATATGACTAAAGACTCGGTTTGAGTTGATGTCCGATATGACTAAAGACTCGGTTTGAGTTGATGTCCGATATGACTAAAGACTCGGTTTGAGTTGATGTCTGATATGCATTGAGAATTCAATGCATAAGAGCATTTTTTCCTTCTTTTTAGATAGATCATTTTGTTTAATCCCGACTTTGAGTCCATTTTTCTTATCTTATTTTCCCTTTTCTGTTATATGGAGCTAAGTTTGTGGTTTACTTGCTTTTACTTATTTGGTAGGCTAATATTGTCTAAAAATGTGCAGGCTGCAATGCTGAAATCTGATGCCCTAGCATTTGATCGCAGATTTAGATTCGGGCTTTTTGCAAGCTTACAAGAGAAAATCGGCCAAGATTCAGAAGTGGATGCCAACTAAGCTAGTCAAGTTAATGATCAATTGCTCTTTTGAATAGAATCAGATTGTAACTATGGTTTTATGTACTTCTAGTTAGCTTTTTGAACTATTAGTTTTTTATAAGTTGCTTTTGTACTTGTTACTATTTGCTTTAGTCCTTTTTTCCCCTCTTGGAACCTATTTAAAGAGGAGTGGGCTATGTTTGAAGGAAAATATTCTCAAATTTAATGTAGGACTGAAAAGCTTGTGGTTGAATATTCACATTTAATGTTGGTTTTGAATTTCTTTGGAATTCTTGTTCTTACACATGGGTTGCTATAGCATTGCATGACAGATTCTTCTACTTCACGTTATTGCCTTATGTCATTTATTTTATGCTCTTTACTTTCAGTCATTTATATTTAGTAATTTACATTCCGTCATTTATTTTCCGTTATTTATATTCCGTCATTTACATTATGTCGTTACTTTATGTCATTTACATTTCTTGCAATTTATTTTTACGTAATGAGTAGCTAATTTTATAGTTTGGGAGTGAGACAAAAAGGGAGGTTGTAAACCAAAAACTAGTGGACTTTGTTCTTCAATAACATTGTTCTACTATGTCATTTTAAGTTTTATAAATCCAAACGCACTTCTTGACGAATTGATCACTTCTTAAAGTGTGAAAGTGCCATGGACTTAGGAATAAGCCATGAAAAAGCACGTCAGTTTGAATGATACGGGAAGTATACTTGGAAGAGTTGCTAGCAAGGGAACTTGCTATCTTTGTTTTTCAAACCGATTGATTTTTGACGGGTTGATCACTAGTCAAAGTGTGAAAGTGTAGTGGACTCAGGAATGAGCCACTAAGAACACGTCAACTTAAATGATATGGGAATCGACTCGGAAGGGTGATTTTTAAACAAAGGCATTTGTTTTTCCATATACTTTAAAGAAACCATTTGACACTCACACTGGTCCGTACATTTGCATAGGCATATGTTGATTGAAGGCTAAACAATAGTGCAATGGTAGATATCCGGAAGGATACTCTTTAAAGTACATGGTGGAACTTGTTGTTGCTGAACTAATGCTATAGCATTCCTATAGCATTGGCCTCCAGAATTTGTGTTTACTCCTCACTTTAAGTCTTGCACCCATTCTATCTTTATATATCTTGTTAATCATATCAATGTTAACCAACTCAAACAAAGTCTTCAAAATCTCCATCTGAAATCTCTTCTTTTAGTACACTTTTATTGCACTTTTGCAACAATCTCTGTGGGACGATATCTGGTATCCTACCATCTTATTACTTGAAAGACGATATTGGATCCTATTGTATACTTGCTTTGGGATTCAATTATCACATGTCGTAGAGGTGTGCAAACATTTCGTATCAATGTCTGATACGACTAAAGACTCGGTTTGAGTTGATGTCCGATACGACTAAAGACATGGTTAGGGTTGATGCCAATGGTTGTTTATACTCGGAGATACGTTTGTTTTGGGTACTGAGTCTTATATCCATGTTTTCGGTGACATATTGTATATGGGAGTTATTAACTATGATTTATGGGTTGAGTGTTATGCCCCACCCGTGTTTTGGGTGTTTTGGGATGTGAAGTGTTATTCACGGTTTCATAATTTGGGAGTTGATTTCTATTCACGTTTTGAGTAGGTTTTGGGTTAAACCAAATTTATGAATGGGCGGTTTATATTGGTATCTTCGTCCTTGAAGTAGTTTGGATTGGAAAACGTTTAAATTGGTGTTCTTTGCCTAAAATGCATATTATTGGAAAATGAGTCGTTTTCATATGTGAGACATATCGAATTGAAAGATTATGATTTTAATCACATTCCTTCTTTTAAAAGGTCAATTTTTATATGTTGAAAACTCTTGAGCTCACTAGGCGTCAAGCTTAACCTTTTTATTTGTCGGCATGTGCATCAGGTTCCAGTTGGGGGTTTGGTTCTAGCAGCTACGAAGAGTCAAGCCTTAGCTTTGTGCAAGTGTGAGTAGTTGGTGAAGTCTTCCGCAGTTTGGAGATAGTGGCTATTATTGGGTTTTAGTAGCACCCGTCCTTGTTGAAGACTGTATGTAGAAAATAATTTGTGTGTGTTGAGGTTAAACCTTAAAGTATGATTGTGTATGAATCATTTAGTGGTGTATTTAGAAAATTTTAAATTAGTTGTTATTTCCATATTTGAGGGTGTTACACATGTTGGTCCATAACTTGGTCATTAGGATTCGAAAAGGTTGATCAATCTTCAAGTCCCAAAGGATGTATTCTTGGTTGCTTCCATACAATCGATACTTTATCAAACTTGAAAGGGTAAGAGACTACAAAACCTGTATTTGGAACTGTTTGTCGAAATGGTTCGATTGGAGTCTTGGGTGTTGGCATAAAGAAATCATCACGTTCCAATCCACCTTTCTTGATTTCGGTGGCTTAAGAATGTCTTTTATCGGACTACTTTCGGTTTCTTTGATGGCTCGTCCGAGATCTGGTTTGGACACCTGGGTCTCAGTAAAGATTTCTTGTTGCGGCTCGGGCACGACGATGAGGGCTTTAACCTTGTCCGACAAGACTTTGTCTTTTCGGGTGGTTTTTTAGAATAGGTGGTTGTGTAAATACAAAGAAATTGAATCCTTAATACTGTTGTAGTTATAGTCGTGCGGTACCTTGATCGATTCCCCGCACTTATCCCTCCTACGGTGGTTGCCGCTGTTGGGGTTGGGTTGAAGTCGGTTAACAGTCGTCGTCAAATTAGTGAGTGTAATTGTGGATAAGGCCACATTCAACTCTGCTAGGTCTAGTTTGGTAGAGGGCTGCTAATCTACCATCTTGAAGGTGAAAAGACAAGAAAGTCTATGTTCTTATACCAATTAAAGTAGTAGGAAACACAAAACGTATCGACAAGCGTCTAAATCCAAAAGGATAACGAGTCCACTAGCGTAGAACCCGTAAAATTAAGAGGAAACTCTTAAAACTCTAAAAGACTTAATTTATTAATCAATAATCTGAAAAATAGTAAAAGCTATAACTCCTATTTATAGTAACTAAGAGATAACTATAAAATTAAATTCAAAACTAATCCTAAACCAACTATAAAAGTAATTAAATAATAAATACATGTAAACTAATCCTAATCTAATTATAAGGTTGATAAACAATAACTAAAACTAAATAATTATCCTAAACTAATTTAGAAACAAAATAATCAAATAAACAAATCATAGCAATTCGTTCAGGAATTGGCAGGATGCGCACACGACTTTGATCAGGACCCAAGTCATGAGATAAGTTTCTTAAGCGACCGTGTCCCAGTTTTTTATGCCAATTTTTGGGTTTCTTTCGAGCTCGTCTTCATCATTTCCAACGATCTGTGAAAAACCATTTAAACTCTTGAATTCTCCCTAAATCAGATAAAAATGACGATTCTTACCTGGTAAGCCCTTACCGGATAAAGATGATACATACGATGTCGTTTCAGTGGACTAATATCTTGCCCAGTAAGTTAAATGAAAGTTTTGACTATTACCAGTATGTGCTTTCTGGGTAAGTGTTGGTTAATATTGATCCGAACTCTCATTGATTTGATGATTATCCTTATACTTGGTGAAAACCACTTAGGACTGTTTTAACTTATTTGTTTCAGTTTCAGCGATCAACACTAAGTCTGTTCAGTGATCGCTAAACACACAATGTAACAGTTAACATAAGTAATCCCTGAAGACAAAGCCTCACAACGAAAGAAACCTTCAGCGAATGTCGAAGATATAACTGAAGAAAGAGAAAAGTCTACTAATGATCTGAAGCGGCATTCAGTGAAACCATGACTTATCTACTAGACTTGACAATCTAAACCAAGACTCAGCGATAGCTTAAACGCTTCTCAGCAATTCAAGCCATCAATGATCAAAGAGTCTTGCTCTACAAGATTGAAGTTTGTCTTATCCTCTTACACAAAAGGATGAAAGTACATAGTACGATTGTTTTCTTGTCTATAATCGTGTTTACCAACTTTCTGCCACTTCTTACACATACAACCCAAAGCATGCTTATGAAATAGAACAAGGACATGCATCCATTAATATTTTGACTGGTGCATTGTATCCTTTGACTTGCATTAAATGTATCAGGTATAAATAGCTGAGAAGACCCCTCTTCCTTGCTAAGCCTTCTTTTATCCTTATTCCGCTTCCCTTGTTCTTATCTTATTCTTGTGCAAGAAACTGTGTGATTCTCAAAGATTGTTTTAGAATAGGTTTACCTTTTATATTTCTGCAAACAATCTGTAAATTATATTTTGATTTACTCAATAATCAATAAAAGAATTTAAAAGTGAAATTTTGTGTATTTATATTCATTCCCCCCCCCCCCTTCTACAAACTGTGATCTCTTGTAGACCCATTTGGGACCAACACGTAAACAACCCCTAATAAAACGTAGGAGTTATTTGGAAAATACTGAATGATTTAGTGCATAATAGTTAAATGGTCAGAATGATTAAGAGACTCTGTATACTTTAGTACACGATGAAAAAAATGTTTGTGTGGTAATTGTTCTGAATGGATAATCAAAATGAATTGGTTTCTTTGACTTTTGGGTTTAGACCTTAAAATCAGAACTTGAATGAATTGGTTTATGGTAAAAGCTAAAATAAGTAAATCTACAATGCTAAAGCTGAAATTGAAAAAAGTAACCAGAAGTTGTAACCTTAATCAGATTTGCCAAACTCAATCACTTTCCCTTTCTTCTTGACCCAATCAAACATCGCACCTTAAACACGTTTTTCGGCTATTTTTGGGTCATTTTTCCATATTTTTTGTAGGGCTTTTTTACTAAATCATAGATAACTTTATTTTAACATTTTGATAGCAAAATCTTTAAAAACCATTACGAAATAAACTCCAATTTATCTTTCTAAAGAAAACTAGGGTTTTATGGTTAACCATTGTTCACCATACAAACTTAGAAATTAATCATCCTAATACAACTAGATAGCATATTCGAGCATGTCATTATCTTCTTAATTTATAATCGAATGCAATCATTATAGAATCTTTAAAGAATGGTTAGAGGATCATACCCTAAATGAAGCTTTAAACCATGTTCACGAGTTCTCGCTTTCCTCATCAATTTCTCTTTGATTTCCTCGATTTCTATCGACTTTGCTTGTTGGTTTCAATTATAGTAGTGAAGACAAATTGAAGAATGATCCCATTTTCTTTTTAATCTACAAAACATGTCCCCTAGACTTTGGGACTTGATATACACTAACTTAAATCTAAGTTTCTAGAAATACATAATAACCCCTTACATTTTATTTGGCTTATTATGCCCACTGTTATGTTGACTTTCCTTTCCTTTGGCCTGTTATGTCCGAGACTACATTTCAACTTAGAATATAAAAAACGACGTCCCATTCTTTTTGGAGGCCCAATTACACCTGAAGTAAAACTATAGATCGTCTGAAACAAGTAATATACAAAATGAAATATAAAAGTTCATGTCATATTAAAAATTTTACAAATTAAAACAACAAAAATATTTAAAACAACAAATTGAGAATAATACCTAAGAGTTATTTTTTTTTTTCCTGATCGGTTAATTCTAAAATTAAATATCCGTATTCAATTTTGAAATAAATTAAATAGGTCTTTGTTGAGAGAAATTCACATATTAGACTATATAAATCAAGGTACAAAATAAATAAAATTGGACCCCAAATCAAAAACCCATATTTAACATTCTAATTGAGTATGGAAGATTGAATAATGAGAGAAAGTGAAGTGAAACTATTTTGATAATCAACGGTGACACTTTTCAACACAAATATTTTTGTTTTCAAATTTTGATGGATGTTGTTAAATGAAAGTTTTGTTTCATTAAATACATTGAAAATGTAAAACGAAATGGAATGGATATATATAAATGTAAAAATAATTGCAAAGAGAAAGCCTTTATTTAGAATAGAACAAGAGGACCACCACCATCACCTCTACCATGTATGTTAAAAGGAATAAATAAGGGAGATTGACACAAATAACACTTATTTCAAAAAAAGTTGACAAACTAACACATTTTCAGAAAAATTGTTCAAATAACACCTTATTACGTTGGATCCATTACGCCTCCTTCCGGCGTAAATTGTGCATGAGCCCCACAACTGACAAACCAATAAATAAATGACATGTGTCATTCATGTCCCCCTTTTTCAGACAACTCTTTTTAGTGGGCCCGGCGTAACCCTCCCACCCCACCCTAGCCCGGCGTAAAACCCCCTCTCCCCCTTGAGTTGACATAATATTCCAATCATTTTTTATAATTATTAATGCTTTGACATCATGTTGCTGACATCAGCCCTAAAGGTTTTTTTTTTATATTTTGTATTATTTTTTATGTTTTGTATTATTTAAAAAAATTGAAGTGTATTTTTTTTGTTTATTTTTATGTTTTGTATTAATTATAAAAAAATTGAAGTGTATTTTTTTTATGTTGTGTATTAAATAAAACCCGTTTTTTTTTTAACTTTATAAAAAAATTGAATTTTTTTTTGTAAAATAAAACCCGTTTTTTTTCATATTTTTGGCACAAAATTATTTATAATTATTATTGCTTTGACATCAAATTTTTTTGAGTTGACATATTATTTCTTTCTTCCTCCCTTCCCAAAAAAAATTACCTTCCCAAGATATATATCGATTTGACAACACAATGACAATAATCAGATATATTTTGACCAACTTTAGACCCGATTTTTTTGTTATTCAATACCAGGTTTTTGTTATTTTACCTTCATTGTGATATATATACCAATTTATTTAAAAAAATATTCCTAATTTTTAAACACTGAAGATGCTTCAATTTTTTTTAAATAATACAAAACATAAAAAATAATACAAAACATAAAAAAAACCTTTAGGGCTGATGTCAGCAACATGATGTCAAAGCATTAATAATTATAAAAAATGATTGGGAATATTATGTCAACTCAAGGGGGAAGGGGGTTTTACGCCGGGCTAGGGTGGGATGGGGGGTGGTGGTTACGCTGGACCCACTAGAAAGAGTTGTCTGAAAAATGGGGACATGAATGACACATGTCATTTATTTATTGGTTTGTCAGTTGTGGGACCCATGCACAATTTACGCCGGAAGGAGACGTAATGGATCCAACATAATAGGGTGCTATTTGGACAATTTTTCTGAAAAGTTGCTAATTTGTCAACTTTTTTGATAAAAAAATGCTATTTATGCCAATCTCCCAATAAATAATCTTGGGTTTTGTTTTGTTTTCGTGTTTTTAAATACATAATTAGCATATGAAAGAGAATAACCACCGTGTTAAGTTTTGGGTATGTTTGTCAAGTCAACAACCAAACATCAATTCAAATAATCACCAGCACATAAACTCCCACCGCTACACCACTCTTCTTCCTTTTCTTCTGTCTCTCTCTCTAGAATGATTCAGAGATGGCACACAAGACCCGACTTCCACTCATAGCACTCGTTTTCTTCCTATTTGTGTTTTGTACAATCTTTATTAACGAGCGCCGATTTCAAGAAATCCACCGGAAACGAGATGATGATGATGATGATGTTGGTACTCCAAATAACGTTAAGAAGACATTTTCATTCACATCCGCACCTAATAGCAGCCGCCCAAAAGATCATTCAGGTTTGTAGTCCTTGCAATCTGTTTGATTTTCAAGTCTTGAAGAGGAGACGTTTCGTTTGTTTGGTTCACTAGGGTTTGTGTATCATCATCAATCATAAATCTGGTTTTTTTTTTATGTGGTTTAACTTGATGGGTCTCTTTAATATGTCATGTTTCTTTGATCTGCGACTTGGGTTTTTACCCTGATGTGATTTCTTTGATAGAACCAACCAACTTTCAACTTCAACATTAACATGAATTCTGCTCAATTTTGGAAAAAAGAAAAAAATTGATTTAACTTTTGAGATCTACTTTGGTAACTCAAATGTGTTACCAAACCTGAAGCCCATACTTGTTGTGAACTTAGAAACTATAGGTTTCATCTCTAAAATGGCAATTCAGTCCATTTGGGCCTGTTACTCTCTGAATTTTCTATTACAGTTACTTGTATTCATGCGATGGCATTATCTTATCTGGCAATTATCGGCGGAATCCAGTGGTTTTGGATAGATTCAGCACCTGCAAATCTACAGTAAAGTACAGTGGAAAGAAAGCTGGATGGGACATACATTTGCTTCCATCTCGTAAACAAGAAGAAAAGAAGGATTCGTGCGATGTGTTTTCAGGCAGATGGGTGTTCGACAACACTTCTTATCCGCTATATAACGAATCTGATTGTCCATACATGTCTGACCAATTGGCTTGCCTCAAACATGGAAGGCCTGATTTGGGTTACCAGTATTGGAGATGGCAACCTCATGGCTGCAATCTGAAGAGGTAATAATATGTTCTTCTCAACTTACATAGTCAAGTTTGTAAATGAATCGGCATTATGTCTTCATTTGAAGTAAGCAAAAGTTGCTAGATTCATGGGGTATCGTTATCATTCCTTCTGTTGAAAAGCAATATGTGTGTGTGTGTTATTTCAACTCTGCAAGTTGTTTCATTTGATCCAAAGTTATAAAGATTTAGTTTAATCTCTGGGCAAAAAATGTGTGATGTTACAGTTTCTTGAACCTTTTTCATGTAATTTTAGATGGAATGCAACTGAGATATGGGATAAGTTAAGGGGGAAGAGATTGATGTTTGTTGGGGATTCACTAAACAGAGGTCAATGGATATCGATGCTATGCCTGTTACAGTCGGTAATCCCTGCTGACAAGAAGTCAATCACACCAAATGCCCCTCTTACTATTTTCCGAGCAGAGGTATAATGCTTATAGTTTCGGCCCAATGGTTCAATTTCTTCATTTTTTTTAATGAAATCTGTAATTTTAGTTTTAGAATGTGAGTTTGTTTTGTTAATAGGAGTACAATGCCACAATAGAATTTCAATGGGCACCGCTTGTAGTTGAGTCGAACTCCGATGATCCGGTTAATCACAGATTGGATGAGAGAATAATGCGGCCGGATTCAGTTCTCAGGCATGCATCTGAATGGAAGCATGCAGATATATTGATCTTTAATTCATACTTGTGGTGGAGACAAGGTCCTGTAAAGTTGTTGTAAGTGAACCTCTCTCTACTTCCTTTTAAATTTCATGTTGGTATTTCACATATTAGATGACACCCCTTCTTGTCTACTATTGTATCTACTTGTGTCACCTGTTTGCTTTCTGTACACTAGTCTTAGCTTTTCTTCCTGTCTACTATTGTAGTTGTCAACACTGCATTTTCGTGTTTCCTCATTATTTCCGTCGTGGCGCATTTTCTGTTAACTTCACTCGTTGCTTCTTTGCACACACTCTCACTGGTGGTAAACTGCTTGTTTGTTCCTTATAATTTTGTTTTGCAAGCTGGCCTCCCTACCCCCTTGGGTGTCTTGGGTCAGAGGCAAGGTCTAGGTCTGCCTACATTCTACCCCCATACCAAAATACCCTACCTCTACGTGGGATTTACTCGGTTAGTTTGGTTTAATATTTTTATTTCACTATGTGTTTAAATCGAAAGCCATTTTTTTTCCCGACTTAGATGGAGTAATGAGGAAAATGGAGTTTGTGAAGAAGCAGAAGGGTTGGAAGCGATGGAGTTGGCGATGAACGCATGGGCAAATTGGATAGGATCCAACGTCGATCCTTTGAAGCAGAAAGCCTTTTTTGTTACCATGTCTCCTACTCATCTCTGGTAAGTCTCTATTCAGATCCTTTTGCCATGACATGAGAGCAACTAAGGTTGGACATGGCACTTTTTTTTTTTCTTTTCTCATATATGAAAGAAACTTGTGGTGATTGGTTTTCGTGGGTTTTTTAAATTGACAGGAGTCGGGAGTGGGAACCAGGAGCGAAAGGGAACTGTTATAATGAAAAATCTCCAATCGAAGATGAAAGGTACTGGGGAAGTGGTTCAGACTTGGATACAATGAGGATGGTGGAGAATGTTGTAAGTAAGGTGAAGTCAAAGGTTAGTGTTATCAACATTACTCAGCTGTCTGAGTACCGAAAAGACGGACACCCTTCGGTTTATCGCAAGTTTTGGGAGGTCCGCACGGATGAGCAATTGGCGAATCCCATGAGTTATTCTGATTGCATACATTGGTGCTTGCCTGGAGTTCCTGATGTTTGGAATGAACTACTGTTCCAGTTTCTTCTATGAATAGAAACTATTTTACATCTTCATTTGTAGTGGAAACTAGATTTTGCATGTCAATTAAAGATGGATCAAACTATAAATAGAAAGTTGATTTTAACTCTCTTTGGCTATAGCAAGTGTCTTTGTATGCACCTCAATTAATCCCACCAGTTTTGAAATTAACGGTCGATAAAACTTTAAGACCCGGTTTGATTTGCGGGATTGGATTTGGAGGGATTTGGAATTGAATTCCATTCGAATTCCATGTTTGGTTTGAAAGATTTTCTGTTTTTGAAATCCCTCGACTTCATTAAAATCCCATAAACATAGGATTTTGAAATCCCATGAGGTTGGATGGGATTTCATGCGATTTATTAGTAAAATAATGATTTAAAATATGTTAAAAACATCTGTTTTGTATTATCAATTAATAAAAAGGTAATTCGATTATTTTTATAATTTCTTTTATAAATAAGGAAATTCAATTTCACTCCAAATCCTACAAACCAAATACACCTATGATTAACCACAAGGCTTGTGGTGTAGCGGTAATCACCTGGAGAGTTCATAGCGCTTAACCCGGGTTCGATTCCCTACATTCACAACTTTGTGACCATTGGGTATAACCTCAACGCTGCATGTTTTAGCAGTCGGTTTCATTGCCTTGGGATTAGTCTGGACCAAAGGCCCAGGACACCATTTCCCAAAAAAAAAAAACACCTATGATTTCAAATCCTTCTAAATCCAAATCATTACACAAATCTCCTAAAACCATTTGATCAATTCAAACGCGACTAACGATAATCATTGGAAAACAAACCTTATGTATGGCCAGATGAGTTTTAAATTTCCTTCCATATTATATAGTTGGTGGCAATGGGTGTGGGTCAGTATGCCTGTTCAGTTTCTAACAAGAGAGTTGGATTGGGGATGACGAGATCCTCTCAGTGTCGGTGGAAACATAAATATATATATATATATATATATATATATATATATTTTTAATTACGAGTATGATCTAGAGATATGCAATCCCCAACCCGTCCCCATCCGTCGGGTAATAAGATTTCAACTCCATCCTCATTAGAGAATCAGGATAATTTAATTTTTTATATGTATCTATATAAATGTCAATTTTACTTTTTTACGTAATGGTTTTATTTGTATCTATATAAATATCAATTTTACGTTCAAACGATATATTATGCTAAAATATTAATAACCTAAATTCTAATTGTTGTATTTATACAAGAGTATAATTAAAATACGTAATTCAAACATAAATATATCAATTATAATTATAAGGCTTAATGATTTGAAAACTCAAAATTTGTGAGTCTAGGCATGAATACCCCATATTGGTATTCAAGCACCCATATTGTCTAGACTTGAAATTAGGATAGTTTTTGGCTTATATTCAATATCATCAAAGTATCGGACATAAGAGGAGTTTTTAATTAAATATAGGGTATATATATGGAAAGGTTTAAATGAAAATTCTAAAAAGTTTGAAAATGTGAGAAGATATTTCAACCATTAGATGAGATTTTTTAATGGCTAATATTTTAAGGGAAATATATATAAATATAAGTAAAACTGTGACTAATTTTAAAGAAACTAAGGAAGTAGATGGGGTATTTTCAAACTTTTGTACAATTAAATCACTAATCCAATCATTTTTCAAAAAACATACCCATTTTTTTAAATAAAAATTAGATTATTCGTTTTTTTTAAATTACATTATCTAAAATATAATTGTTGGTCCCAAAGGGTGAACAATATGGCAATAACACACTAGAGTGGGTGAATACAACATTTTTCAAAGTTTTAATAATCTTTATTAACAGAAATTATTTTTATAAAACAGGATATTGTAGAGTCTAATTCAAGCCATTATCAATCAATTCAAACACAATCAAACATGAAATTCTAGAGAGAGAATTTAGAGTGAGAAAGTCATATGTATTCAATAGTCACAAGTATACGCGCACAACTCTCAGGGTTACATGATTCTCTCACAGCACTAAACTATATATACATAGACACTTCTCTCAAAGCAAAGAAACTCTCAAGACATTGGTTCTCTCAAAGACTAAAGTCAAAGTCAAACAATTACAAAAGTCATACTAACTTGATCTAAACAATGCATTAACAATCTCCCCCTTTTAGATCAAGTTTGGATATTTGGTCTTCCCCACCGAGATAGATTCAAAATTTCTGTTTCCACGTCTAAAGTTGAATCTATCATAGATAACATCAACAATTCTTTCAGTACGGATCCTGACAATCTTGTTCATCCCTTTTTCTCCTTGCTTCAGCTTCTCTTTATTTTCTTTAAGCTTTCTCTCCAATTGCATTTTGATCACTTTCAAGGTTCCATCTGAAAACTTGACGATTTTGGATAATCTGAAGAACCTCTTTTTGTTCTCAGATGTCTTATAAACTACACCAAGTTCAGGCTTGTCAAGCACAGAAAATAGATTATAATCATCAATACCATCCATACTAAGATCAGGCTTCTTCATGTTGACTTTACTCTGATTCGTCTCTATGCCGAGTTGGAAGTCATAGCAGTACGTGTAGTTTACCTGTCTTCTCATAAATCTTTTCACAACATCCAAGGCAACAAGAATATTATCTTTCCTGGTCGTCATATTTCTGAAAAGATGGTATAGATACTCGATATCATCAACATTCAGAAAGCAAAAGTCAGCTTCAGAAAATAGACATTCTGACAAATCTCTCCGTTGCACATGGAATACTGGATACCAAATATGAACAAACTGCACAAGTCTTACAAGCTTCACTGTTACTATTCCAGACTTGTTTTTAACATTTTTCTCTGGCAGCCTTACCCAACTCATCATCCGAGCATATTCCTCTTGATACTCCAAGGGTTGATCTGAGACACCCAAGACTTTGAATTTATCCATTTCTCTGATTCTGTGAACAAATATATTCTTCATTTCCTCTTTCAGAAACGGTTGCCTCAAAGTATTCCTCATTTGCCTGATTTGAGCTTTAGAAAGGGCAAGAGGTACTTGAGGTTGGTTTGAGGGACCGGTTTGGCTTTCAGCTGGGTTGGAAGGAAAGAAAGGTTCAGGTTCAGGTTCAGTTTCAGTGTTTATGTTGGGTAGGTTTTCAAAGCTAGGTGGTTCATCATGATTTGGGCTTGGAAATCTGTGTGGGCTAGGTAAATTGGTGTGGGTAGGTGGAATAGGTTGGCTAGTTGGAATTGGTTGAGTAGTTTGGATAGTTTGGCTAGGTGTAGCAGTTTGGGTGGATTGGGTAGTTTGGGTAGGTTGTTTTTCTGGGCTTGATGGAGGTTGGTTTACTAGGCTAGGTAGGTTTGTTGGTTGGTTGGAAGGTTCAACAATGATCATTTCTTTAAATGATGGTATATTGGGTTGTTCACGGATGGTTTCTGGAAGTTCTATGTTCATAGGACTCAGTTGGATGTCTTCTTGTGAGCACGCAAGGATATCCATAATACTTTCTTCTCCTTCTCCTATCATATCTTTTTCTTCCTCCTTAATCTTCCAAAATTTGTCATACTTTTCAACTGATGTTTCTTCATCATCGGAAGACAAGTCTATAGCATAAATCTCCTCCAATCCAGTAAGTCTAATGATCTCTTCTCTAGTAGCAACCACAGGATTTTCAACCAATGGTTCTACATCTTCATTAACGTACAAGATCAACTCCATTCCCTGTCCTTTACCTATATTTACTTGCTCTTCACTATCAAGATCAACCATTTCAGTATCCTCTCCTCTATCTAATCCAACAATAGCATGTTCAGACTCTGTAGCAATTCTTTGACGTTTACTCATCTCCCCCTCATGGTCATGATCCGAATCATGATCATGGCTTTTTCTAGAACCTGCTTGAGCTTTACACGAATCCTGAACTGCATTGGTTAACTCCTTAATGCGCTGAACCATTTCTAACTTGAAGGCATTGAATTCAGAGATGGAAACAACTTCAGATAATCCTGGAGTTTGTTGAGCTCTTAACAGACCAATAAGATCAGCATCAGATTCTTCAGCGGGTGCCTGAGATAACAACTTGGCATACAACATAGATTTCAGCTCCTCCACCGAATGATCAACCGGCTGAACTGGTGGTGGTGAAGGTGGCTGAACAGGCTTTTCCACCGTTGGGCCTTTTCCTTTAAGTAAGCTCTTTACTTTTGCTAACTCTTCCTGAAATTTTACAGTTAAGCTCTCAGTGATACGGTTCTCAACAGCCTTTAAGGCGCCGTCGAGGTATTCCTTTGAAACGAAGTCAGGTAAGGTAACATCGGGGTCACTTAGAATTCCCGTTTGCACAACTGTTGAAGATGCAACAGTGTGGCCTGTGTTCAAAGCTGGAATATCGATAGCAATGACAGGACTTCCATCCGATCCTCGTAGTCCAGATTGCGGATCTACTACGGATGTTCCGGCCGGGTCACTAAGACGTCCGATGGTAGCATAAGTATGTGTATGTGTCCTAGGAATAAGAGATGATAAACCAATAGGCTCTAAACTCAATGGTGCACAGAAAGAAATTGAGCTCTGAGGCAGCCGAGCTCTGGTTTCAATACATGCACTTTCCGAGTGAAAGGCAGATAGAGTTTGTGCTAAAACCCCGTGCGAAGTTGAGACTATGGCCTTTTGAGAGGCTATAGAATGGCTGACAGAGGTGTGCAATTGCATAAGCGGGCTACTTATGACTTGTGCTTCCGAATGAAACACATGCAACGGTGCACTTGATATGGTTGCCCTTCTGGAATGGTAGGTTATATTGAACTCTCTCTCACCATATTCTTTTTCTGCAATCTCTCTTTGCCTCACAATTTCAGTATTTTCAACCATGACTCCCTCAGATCTCCTTATGTCTCCCAAAACTTGTTCGATTGCATTACCAACAGAGTCTATAACCATATCATCATGATGCAGAGAGACATCGGGATCATGCTCATCCATATGGACACTTGGATTATGTGAGATTTCTTCCGCCATTGTTTACCTGAAAAAGATAACAAGTATTGGATAGAATCCAATATATTAGTCAATAAGCTCAAAGTTTGTTTTCAGAAAACGTTTTGATACACAGAGTATCAAGTACAAAAAGATTGTACTTTGAAGCACAAAAAGATAAGCACAGAAAGTTACATGAAACAAAATGTAACTTGAACAAAATTACAAAAAAATTGACACAAACTTTGAACAAGACACTTGTTATTTTGATTTGTTCTAAAAAATGATGAAGTATTGCATAACCACTTAAGGTGTGAAAATTTTGAAAAAATTTCTAAGTCCAGAACTCTCAAGACACTGAGAGGGACTAGAAACGTGCATGTCAAACAAACTCGCAAAGTTTCCAAAACTCGCACAGGATGAAACTCGCATGAACTGTAACCAAGAACTCCCATGACCTTATAACTCTCATGAGCTTTGAAAATTTCACCAAAATTATCAAAAACTTGCATAGGCAAGTAATATCAGTAATAACTCTCATGACAACGTGTTCAAGATGAAGAACACTCAGAGAACAGTTCATTTAAAATTTTGAAATTTAAATTTCAAGTTCAAAGATTTAAACCCAACAATCTGACATTTATCTTTTAATTAGTTCAATGAAAGTTTGAATGTCCAGGTTTAGAATCAATTTGATTTGTAATTAAGATTGAGTCTTAATTAAATCAAACAGTCCAAAATCATCCAGTTCATGAGTTCGAGTCCAATAAGCGAAGAAATCAGTTCAATCGAGTCCAAGAATTCCAAAAGTCAAGGAAACCTACAAATCGACAAATATCGAGCAAATCCCAAATGCAAATCGAGTTTGAATAGAGCAATACAAACATCATTTTGTAAGAACATTAAAAAAAATACAAGTATCGTTCATTAGAAGATGAACAGACACACAAGAACATTCAAAAGAAAAAAATGAAACCCTAGAAAATGATAAATCGAACCTGCAAAATAACATACAAAGATACAAAAACATAAAAGAAACAAGAATCAAATATGAAATCATTAACACCTACATTGATTTCTTGATGAAAGTTTCTGAAATTGAAAGTCGCACAATAAACTTCGAGAGAAAAAAAAATTCACTAAGTGTGAGAACTCGCTAAAGAAGACTGAGAGAAGTGAGTCGAAAATGGGAAAACTCGCATATATATATACTCTGAGATTGTGTTGACACGTGGCACGATATGAATGGATGACACACTTCTCGCAGACCAAAGGAAGAAGCTTGCCGCACAAAGAATGACAAGTCAGTGTGTGCACTTCGCGCATGAAGCTATATGCGTGAAATGTAAAACTCGCAAAAGGTAACGTATGCGAAGATGAAACGCGCAGAACGTTATGTGCGTGAAGTTGAATGAACAGTGAAAACTCGCACGCCGTGTGTGCGCGAAGTGAGAACTCGCACGTCTCAATATGCATGTTCTACACTTTGCGCATGCAATGGTTTGCGCAAAGTAGAAACTCGCATAATGCTATGCGCGTTCTACACATAGAATTTTTTTTAGAAATTTCCAAAAATGGAAACTTTCCAAAAATACTTTGATCTTCTTTCCAAAAATAGCAAGTTTTATAATGTTACTTTTAAGCACTAAAATGAAACTTTTTCTCTAAAAAAAATCTTTCTGATTTCAAAAACTTTTAACAGTACCAACTCACACACTCACTTACAGACTTTCCATTATTTCTCCCCCTTGATGTGTGCATGTCTGTGTACTCCCCCTTGATATGGCATTCTGCTTAGCATACTGAAGTACGAGTCCTGATCTGATATGATCAGAAGTCATATTCATTGACATTGATGTCCGGGTTCTGATATGATATAATCAGAAGCCAAAGTCCACGATATGAGCTTTCTATACACTGCAGGAAACCTCTCATACTGCAAAATAGAATAAGATTTTGGTACTCATTGTACATGAGTCCACAGTTGTTAATAGTATCAAACTTTTGAAACATAATATTGACCAAAACACAAAACAGACAAACTCAACTCCCCCTCAACAACAGGCACAAAAATAGAAATATAACTATGCATCAAGGTTCAACATTCCAAGTTTGCTGACCAAAAATGTAAATCTCTTTTCATCAAGAGGTTTTGTAAACAAGTCAGCAACCTCAAAATCAGTAGAAACAAAATGCATTTCTATATTTCCTTTCTCAACATGATCTTTTATAAAATGGTACCTGATGTCGATGTGTTTAGTTTTGGAATGCTGTACCGGATTAGAGGTTATTGCAATGGCGATTTTTGAATCACAGTAAATGGGGACTTTGTTCAATGTATACCCATAGTCCTTCAGTTGTGTCATCATCCATAGAACCTGTGATCAACAACTAGCAGCTGCAACGTATTCTGCTTCAGCTGTAGAAGTTGATACACAGTTCTGCTTCTTAGATGACCATCTTACTAACTTGTCACCCAAGTACTGGCATGCTCCGGATGTCCTCTTCCTGTCTAATTTATTGCCTGCATGATCTGCATCTGTGTAGGCTATTAGTTCAAAACCAGAATCTTTCGGATACCAAAGACCCAGATTTGGTGTGCCTTTGAGATATCTGAAGATTCTTTTAATGGCAGCAAGATGGGACTCTTTAGGATTTTCTTGATACCGAGTACAAAAACAAGTAGAAAACATTATGTCTGGTCTACTTGATGTCAAATACAGAATAGATCTAATCATGCTTCTGTAGGTCCGTTGGTCTACTGATTTTCCAGAGATATCAGCATCCAATAAACTTCCAGATTGCATGGGAGTTTTCATGGGTGTTGAAGAGTTCATGTCAAATTTCTTTAACATGTCTCTAATATATTTGTCTTGGTTTATGAAAATCCCTTGTGGGGTTTGTTTTACTTGTAAGCCAAGAAAGAAATTTAATTCACCCATCCTTGACATTTGAAATCTTTTCTTCATGAAGTTTTGGAATTCATCACAAAGATCAGGATTTGTAGATCCAGAAATAATGTCTTCTACATATATTTGTACCAGTATTAAGTCCTCACCTTTCTTTTTAAGAAACAAGGTTGTGTCGATTATACCTTTACGGAAACCGGACTGAGTCAGATAGATTGACAAAGTTTCATACCATGCGCGTAATGCTTGCTTCAATCCGTAGATCGCTTTGTCCAGTACGTACACATGGTCTGGGAACTTTGGATCAGTGAAGCCTTCATGTTGAGTTACGTATACTTCTTCTTGTAGTACACCGTTGAGGAATGCCGATTTGACATCCATCTGGTACACTTTGATGTTTTTGTGTGCAACATACGCAAGAAAGATCCTTATAGCCTCGATCCTTGCCATAGGTGCGTAGGTTTCGTCATAATCGATTCCTTCTTGTTGATTATAACCTTTCACCACTAACCGCGCTTTGTTCCTGACAATAATACCTGCTTAATCCTTTTTGTTCCGAAAGACCCATTTAGTTCCGACGATGGTTTTATCCTTGGGTCTAGGTACTAGTCGCCACACCTCGTTCCTCTTGAATTTATTTAGCTCGTCTTGCATCGCATTAATCCAATCTGGATCTTTAAGTGCTTCAGACGGCTTTTTCGGTTCTAAGCTGCTCAGAAAATTTGAGAACATACAGAAATGAGCAGATGCAGATGCAGTTGCAGTAGCAGATCTGGTAGACACCCTAGCATTCGGATCTCTAATAATATTTTCCGGGGGATGACTCTTTGTCCATTTGTATGTACTTGGCAATACATTTCTTTCAGTTTGATCATTTGAAGTGTCAAAATCATCATGTATTGCAGGTTGATCAGTCTCAGTAGCAGTTGGACTTTGTGCACTTGAAGATGGATTAGATTCCTCAGTTGTGGGTTCTGGCTGATGTTCTCCAGATATGGCTGATGTAGATTCTAATTCATTCGTTGGTGATATCATTTCAGCTGTATTTTCTGGATCAACTTGTTCAGAAACCGCTTGAGTTTTACTTGTAGAAGCATCACCAATTTCTTTAGAAGGGCCTGATATTTCTGCACTTGAAGGATGTGAGTTAGTATTGATTAAATTTTCTTGAATGTTATTTTCATTGGATAAATCATTGAATGCATCAAAGAACAACAAATCAAGATCAGAATCAGTGTAAGTTTCAGAATTCTTAGTCTTTTCACGATCAGGTTCTACACTTGATGATGTAGAAGCTTTGTCTTTATCCTTAGATCCGAGTTCTGAACTGCTGTGTTCAGAAGTCCTAGTCTTAAACTCATCAAAGGTCACATTGGCGCTTTCAATCACAATATTTGTTTGAGTATTGTAGACTCTGTACGCTTTTGACTGAAGAGAATATCCAATAAAAATTCTTTCATCAGCTTTGGGTTGAAATTTGGATAAGTTCTCTCGATCATTAAGCACATAGCACCTACACCCAAAAACACGAAAAATTTAACCGTAGGCTTATGGCCATTAATAAGTTCATAAGAAGTCTTATTAAAACGTTTATTTATAATGGTCTTGTTTTGAGTAAAGCAAGCAGTGGCTATAGCTTCAGCCCAGAGGAACAAAGGTAATTCTGAATATGCCATCATTTTCCGTGCAGCCTCTACCAATGTTATGTTCTTCCTTTCAACTACCCCATTTTGTTGAGGTCTCATTGCCGTAGAAAAGTTATGTGAAATTCCAACGGAGTCCAGAAAAGTTTGCAGAGTTGCATTCTTGAACTCTGTACTGCTGTCCCTTCTCAGTTGTTGTACCGGGCTTTGCAGAAGAACTTGAATTTTCTTGATGAACTTGATTATCAGATCGGGAGCCTCAGATTTCTTCCATAGGAACTCTAGCCATGTATACCGTGAGTATTCATCCACCATAACTAGTATGTACTTCTTGCCATTAATGGATTGAGTCCTCATCGGTCTGCATAGATCCATATGAATAAGCTCCAGACATTTGTTGCAGTTGGATAACATCTTGAACTTGTGTGAACTTATCTTCATCTTTCCTTTTTCACAAGTTGAACAAAGAGAATTTTGTTCAATCTTCAAATCAGGAAGTCCACTCACTAGATGTTGTGTCCTCAGCTTATTGAGATCTCGGAATTGCTGATGAGATAGTCTTCGATGCCACAACCAACTCTCTTCAGTTGATGTCTTAGAAATGAGACATACAGGCTTGGAAGCTTTGAGTGTTGGGAAGTGAACACCATACAATAATCCCATTCTCCCAGCTTTTATAAGTTCTGCTCCACTTTGATCTTTGATGTAGCAATAATCAACATCAAATTCAATTTTACATTTCTTCTCAGCAAACTGACTGATCGAGAACAGATTGTAGGCTAAACCCTCTACGTACAAAACCTTTGATATAGTGATCATACTATTCTTGATAGAGTCGTAACCTCTTACGTATCCTTTCATCTCATTACCAAAATTAACTGATCCTGCATAATGATCTACATAGTCGAACAACAGGTGCTTGTGCGCTGTCATGTGTCTTGAAGCTCCAGAATCAATGATCCACACATGACAAGCCTGCAAGCATCAGTTACTTAGATTTAGGTACCCATATGAATATGGGTCCTTTCTTGTTAGTATCTTTGACAGTTTTTAAATTTTGCTGATGACCCCTTAATTCGCCATTCAAATCTTTGTCCTTTTGGTGAAGTTTGTGCGTTAAGTTCAGCTTTAGGAATCCACTTCCACACAAACTTTACATCAACAATTTTATTTACTTGAAAATTATTATTTTTCTTCTTTAAAGCATACACTTCAGCTTTGTTGAATTTAGAATGTGTAGAAGAGTTCTTGTTCTTAAACTGGATTATTTTCTTTTTCTTTGAAGACTTTGGTTTCAAAGAGAATGAACTTTTAAGACAGTATGAACATTGCAACTTTGTAGTAGCTTGTGTCAACAAATCTTGTTGAGAAAAAGTTTTTGTTTTATTAAAATTGAGTTGACTAACATCATTACAAGTATCAACTACTCTATTACAGTCACATCTATCAAAACCATTCACATTCTTCTCCACTTCAGTCTTCTTTTTCTTCAAACTTTCTTTCTTCAGCTTTTCATCTGAAACACAATCAGATTTAGAAATATTAATAGATGATGAAGAATAAGAACATTCACCTATATCTTTTGTTTTAACAAATTCAGATGTAGGCTTAACACTTTGATTTACAGCAATTGGAATATCTTTATCAACAAAAACCTCTTTTCCTTTTGAGAGTTTGAAAATTTGGGATTCTAGACTTCTTATTTCTTTTTGCAAAGATTCATTTTGAATAAAGCTCGAGTCTAATTCCATCCCGAAATTTTCATTGGCTTCTTCCAATTCAACAATTAATTTGTTGAGATGTGAAATCTGCCTTTCCAACTCATCAATTTTATCTAAGGCTTGTTGATGTTCGAGATCAGAAAATTTTGAAACACTAACAGAAGCAGACTTATCAGAAATTACTTCTTCATCTTTATCTTCTAAGATAGAAGAAGTCAAAACAGTTTCATTAGAATCAGAATTAGAACTGGCTCTAGAATAACTAGGTTTTTCTTTAAAAAGATTTTCATATTCGATAAATGAATCCTTTTTACTTTCGTAAGAAGAATTTAATTTGTCATATGAAAATTTAACTGAATTAAAATTCTGAGTTTCTGATTCAGTTTTAATTTATGTCTTTATTTCCACTGTTTCTTCCTTCTTTACCTTAGGAGATTCAGGCAAAGAAGTCTCTGGCTTCACAAAAGTTTCAAGGATGTGAGGAATTAAAACAATAGGTTCATCACCCAACTTTTTGAAATAATAAAGATTTTCGGGTGCCTTTTTCAAAACATCCACATCTATCAGACCCAAGCCAGGTTTTTCCTTATAAAATCTTGTGTCTTTCTGATTGTTGGTCAAAATTTTGAGTGTCTGTTCTGTTTGACCTCTTTTAAAATTCAAATCTTCCAATTCCTTGATCTTGGTGTAATCTTCAGCCCTATCTTTCAAAACAATATCAAACTGAAGTGTTAGTTCCATATTCTTATCCTTTAAAGTAAATATTTCTTTTTGAAGTTCATAAATTTTGGTTTGAAGTTTAGATTTATCCAATTTCAGAACATTCTTCTCTTCTTCTCTTTCTTCATCCAAAGTTTTATAAATCTTTGCTTGATCTTGATGTCCTTATATGGTACTCTTTTGTTGTTTAAAATTTTCTTTCAATTTCAAAAATTCAGAGTTCATCAAATTTAACTGGGACATCAAATTCAGCACTTCTTCATTATCACCAATAGAATCAGAGTTGTCAGACACAGAATTTACCTCGGAATCTGACTCTTCATTTAGGTGTGCCATCAAGTTGTAATGCACCTGAGTCAGATTCACTTTTTCTTCCTCAACCTCTTCATCAGAATATTCAAACCATATTTCATCTTCCGCCTTCAGTGCTTTGCCCTTTTTCCAATGCCTTAACAATCTGAGCTTTCTTGGCGTAGTATTCATAATTCTTTACCCGTTTAACAGGGCAATCTTTGATGAAGTGACCAGCTTTGCCGCAGTTAAAGCATTTATCTGACTTCTCCTTTTCTATCTCTTCTCTTTTCTCTTCTTTCTTCTCTTCTTTCTTCTCTTCTTTCTTCTCTTCTTTCCTCTCCTCTTTCTTCTCTTTCTCTTTCTCCTCTTCATATATGCCTCTGTGCTTGCTAGACTTGTAAGAATCATACTTCGGCTTGTTGTAGAACTTTTTCCTGCCAAACCTCTTATGGAAGCTCGAAGTCAATAGAGCAAGCTTTTCTGCAAACTCTGTAAGTTCATCATCCTCTGACTCATCTTGTACTTCTTCATCTGAGCTGTCTGACCTGTCAACTAAATTGGTCATTAAAGCTTTCTTCTTTGAACTCTTAGAAGAACCAGAACTTGTCTTGATCATCTTGCCCTTACCCTGAGCCAACAGTGCCAAGGAATCCTCTACCTTTTTCTGTTTATCCTTTAACTGATCCAGTTCCTTATTCACCGCGGCTTGCTCCTTTACTTTATCCTCATGTTGGTTAAGAGCACAGAACAAATCATTGAGTTTCTCCTCGTCCATATCCTTATTGATCTGCATTTGGATAGTATAGACGTCCCACTCTGGTTGGAGATTCTTAATGAATTTGTAATTAATCTCAGACTCAGATTTTTGTACTCCGTTCCTTCGAAGATCATTAAGGATGATGTTGTATCGGTCGTATGCATCTCTCAAAGATTCCCCTTCTTTAGCCTTGAAGCCCTCATAAGCATTGATGCTTTGATTCCTCTTTGTCTTTATGGACTTTGTAGAACCCAAAAACTGCTTTTCTAGCTCATCCCAGATATCCTTTGCTGATTCTCTGCTGTCAACCCAGTTGAAGATATCATTATGCTGAGAAAGGTCAAAGTTGTAGCATCTCTTTCGACTAAATCTCTATCCACATCATTATATTGAATGGGATCTCGTGCTACTATTCCCTCAGGAATTTCAGGATTTGTCTCTGTGACTGGAATTCTGGCAACAGTAACATGCGGGAAATGAGGACCGTTCAGAATAGAATCCATCAATTTCTTATCCTGATTGTTTAAGAAATTGATCATCCTTTTTCGCCATTGTGAGTATTCATCAGCTTGCAGAACTGGAGGCTTGGATTTTGAACCCATACTTAGAAGATCTCGAGACATGATTACTGAAATAGAGAAAGATGTCTGAAAGAAGGCTTGAATACAGTAGATCTCCCAAACGAATCAGAAACAATTGACTTGAAAATTCAAATCCGAAAAACCACTTGAAAACGATCTCTGAAAAATGACAAGTATAAAACTCGCAAACCACAAGAACTCGCAGAACACAGAACTCGCAAGTCACTATTCACAGAACTTCACGCTAGAAGCTTTGTGCGCGAAAGAGTAACACACAGACCACTATTAGCGCGAAATGAGAAACTCGCACGTAAGGTTGTGCACGAAATGATTTCTCGCAGATGACTTCTTGCACGTTTTGGACTTAGATTTTATTCAAACACTTGAACTTCTCGCAGACGAATAAAAACTCCCAGATCAGGTACTTCTCGCAAGACTCTTTGCGTGTTCCATACTTAGACAAAATTCTCAGAATAAGAACTCGCTAAATGTAAACTGCACGATCTGAAACTCGCAGAAGGCTTTAGTGTGAACCACACTTAGAAAAATTTAGAAAACCTCAAACTCGCAGAATCAATACTCGCACAACTTCAAGAACTCGCACAACAAGAACAGAAACACTTTGCGCGAATCAACTTCTCGCAGGAATCACTATGCACGAACTTGAACCAAACTCGCAGAATACTCAGACATCATCATCTTGCGCGTTCTTCTTTTCTTGCGCGTTCTTCCTTAGCGCGTTTGTCAGATCTAGCGCGTTCTTGACTTTACCACACGGATTCGACCCAAAAACTCAAATATCCTGCAAATCGATTTATAAACTGATCTACTATGTTCGAAAAGTGAATTCGAACACTTTCTATGCAAACAACAACTATCAAAAACAAAAAATTACAGTGTGATTCTCCATTTACAGTGAGTCTGTTCGTGTTTGAAAAAAAAATTCGAAAATCAAAATTCAAAACAATTGAGTGATTAAATCGTGAAGATTTGTTAATACAAAATGATCACTAATACAAATCGATCACCACTAATCCATTTCTATGATCAAAACATAACAGATTAAAACGAATTTGAAAAAAATAGTAAAATCCAGAAGTCGTTCTACGTGTTCTTGAGATTTCAAGAAATCGATCCAAAAAATAATCCAAATCAATCTGAATTCTATTGGGTTGGCTCTGATACCAAATGTAGAGTCTAATTCAAGCCATTATCAATCAATTCAAACACAATCAAACATGAAATTCTAGAGAGAGAATTTAGAGTGAGAAAGTCATATGTATTCAATAGTCACAACTATACGCGCACAACTCTCAGGGTTACATGATTCTTTCACAGCACTAGACTATATATACATAGACACTTCTCTCAAAGCAAAGAAACTCTCATGACATTGGTTCTCTCAAAGACTAAAGTCAAAGTCAAACAATTACAAAAGTCATACTAACTTGATCTAAACAATGCATTAACAGATATAGAATGCAGAAAACAAATGTTGGTCACAAATAACAGATGTATTCTCTCTACGATCACAAATTAACATGCAATCAAATAACTCTCAACATAAAATCACTTAAGAATACTAAAGTTGTAGGAGACCGTGGTTGATAAATTGAAGAACTTGGAGTCTTTGTAGAATAGCAATATAACCTCTCTTGAGTTCTATTTTCTGCTCTTATTATCTTCAAGTCTTTACAAAATATTTATAGGCGACATCCTTTCCTATGTGACAAAATAATACAAAGGTAAATAATGAAGATGATGTTCTTTATGAGCTTTCAAATCACTGTTCATCCGATATTCTGTTGTATGTCTCCTCCTTGAAGTGGTTATGGCCATAATGTTTTTAATGCAATGTTGGTTTCTTTAAAAGTAAACCATGTCTCATTTAATGCAACTCATGCCACATTAAATAATAGCAATGCTGGTTGCCCTTTCCGAGTCGACAAAAAAGGCAAAAGCACTTTTGAGGTTGGTATGATAGATTGTACCTTTGTCGTTGTTGTCTCTTGTAAAGAAACACTCTTTTTGGCATGAGTATCATCCAACATAATCCTCCAACCTGTAGACCTTCAGGAATTGACATCTTTAACTAATGAGTTGGCCGGCAGGAACATTTGATGTTGATAAACAATGGTTGATCAGGGGCATACTTCCATTTTATTTTTCTAGGAAATACTAATTTATCTAGGAAATAAAAGTAAGCAAATAAAGGAAGTTGTTCTAATTTGGGCTTCTTTCGAGTCCCGTTTTTTTCCTCTCTTGTCGATCCATGCGAGAGTGCATTAAATCGTCATATTTTCTTCATATCATTCCCCTCACGTGAAAAAGAACTCGACCTTTAATTCTCAGGATATGAAGCTTTATCCGACTCCTTATAGTTGCGATGTAGGTTTGGGAGATTCGCACCAAACACAAAGTCAATTCGTTTGGGACGCTCCATAGGAGTGGAGGTGCAATCAAATTTTTTTCTGCAAATACACTCTTGGAATCTAGTAGAAACAATTTAATCTTCTCTAAAATCTTTGCCTGGGCCGGATCGGGTTTGTCTTCATGAACAAGATTCTTGAGCTCTTGCGATGACTTAACTTGATCAGGAATTTATTCTATTGGCTTGTTGTTGGGGCCCTTGACCACCAATGCGAACGTTGCTTCCAACTCCTTGGTTGTTGTAATGATTTCTTAATAAGACTCTGTCTTCTTGAAGGGCGTGCTAACTACGACCTCGTTAGATAAGTCATCATTCTCTTCTGGACCTCTTTTATGGAAATAGAATTAATAACTTTTCGCGACACCACCAAAGCCACCGTTGTTGATTAGAGGCCACTGATTGATATTGTGTATGATACCCTCGTGATTTTTGTGGAGTAAGCCACTAGCTATGATCACGACATGTAGTTCTTCCACTTCTGTGTTGAGCTAGGTGAGTCCGGTAACTAGCCCTTCAACTACCTGCCATATGTTTTCAACACTATACTTATGAATGTTGAGTTGATTAATTCCTTGATGGGAGTTCAAAAGTATGGCAAGCAAATTGATAGTAGGAGAATAAGGATCATGGTCAATCAGATTACAAAGGGGTTGATTGGTTCGCATAATTAAAATGAATTTGATGGAATTGGAATTACAAAATCCTTTGACCAAATTTCATAGTGATGTTTGGTTCGCATAATGAATTGATTGGATTTCACCGAATTCTACGGTTGAGTGATTTGTTCATTCCTTAGCATATGTGAAGGATTTGAAATCCATTTCGTGGAAAATTTAACATGATTTATAATTTCATTTTTGAAATACAAAAATAACCTATGCCTCCAATTTAACCACCACCCCTCCCCGCCTCGCCTTCCCCTCACCACTCCCGTCGACAACATATCTGCCACCACCACCATCATCAATTAATATTATCATTTCACCACCACCACCCACCATCACCACCATGCCACTATTGTTTTCCCTCATAGTGGCCACCCGCCCCACCCCACCTACCTACCCCCAACACCACCACACCACTATTTTCGTCGTCACAACCGTCACCCCCACCTGACAGATGCATATTTCTATTCTTTTGCGAGATTCCATTTCAATTCCTGTCAACTAAACACATGGTCACATTCCATGAAATTCCATTCCAATTCCTTCAAAGTCAAATTCCTTTGATGGATTCCAATTCCACCAAATTCCATTCCGTGAACCAAACTCCCCTAAAGAGAATTTGAAAGGAAATACATAAAAGAGTTCAAGGGAAGAACCCCTCTCTCAAAGGGAAAGCTAAGAGCCAAAATACAAGAACAATTCCCAATATCCCAAAACGAACTAACTCTCCTATTTATAGCCAATTCCCCCTTCTGTTATAACTAACTAGACCTTTTTTCCCTTACTGCCCCTTTGGGCCTTCTTGTTGATCCAAACCCTCTCAGTGATTTGATAATGAACCTTGTACTTTGTGAAAATTACATTAACAAATATAGTCATCGGCGTAAGCCACTAAGTTTGTTAAGTGATTGTTGAGTACATCATATGTAAACTGTTATATGTAATCCCTGAAGACAAAGCCTCACACTGAAAAGAAACTCATCAGCAAAAGTTAAAGATCATGTTGATGATAAAGACAAGTCTACTCATGATCTGAAGCGGTACTCAGTGAAACCAAGACAAGTCTATAACGTGTGACAAATCAAGTTCAAGCTTCAGCGATAGCTGATCATTAACCATCAACGATAACTGATCATGAAGCTTGGGAAACAAGATTTGTTTGTCTTATCCTCTGCACAAATCATACGGAAGTACAAAAGCAAAATTTCTTTTTGTCCTTAGTCGTACACTCTCTCTGTCACCACTGTTCATAGTTACGGCTAAATACATGGAAAGGATAAAGTCAATATCATGAAGCCTATAGCTAATGAACACGTGGATTATACCTTCTGGCATGCATTAAATGCATAGGGTATAAATAGAAGTGAAACCCTTCATTTTGAAGAATCTTCACATCTCTCTATCTATCTCTTCTTCTTGGAGCTTCTTTGCAGAAACTCTCTTCTCTCTATTATAGGAAATGTTATCATCGTGGACTTACTAACCATGTTGCTAGTAAGGCCCCCACAGTAGGGGTGTTCAAAAAACCGGAAAACCGAGAAACCGAGCCGAACCGTTTGATCCGAAACCGAAAAAATCGAAAACTGGAAAAACCGAAAAAATCGGGTATTCACGGGTCGGATTCAGTTTTATATTATAGGTATCCGCGGGTAACCGATCGAACCAATACATATATCACAATTAATAATATTATATTTAATATTAACTATTTGTTTTTTAAATAGTCATCAACTAAATAATTGATATTTTTAAACAATAAAACTTATTTCAATTGCTTTTTATTGGATTATTTTTAAGTATTTGTTATGTAATTGGTTTAGATTTTCTATTTTGGTATTATTTTTATCTTGCAAATAATATTTTCCAATAAATTCGGGTAACCGTGAACCAAACCGTGGGTAACCGACTAACTTCGGTTCTGTTCGGATCAGTTCATCCCGTGGTTCGGTTTCGGTTCGGGTAACCAAGTATCCGCCTTATGCGGTTCGGTTAACATTTTTCTTAGTAACCGAGCCGAACCGAACCGTGGACACTCCTACCCCACGACCACCAAAGCTGAGAAATTAGCTAGAGTGAAGATGAATACCACCAAGGCAAAGGTCACCAAAGATGAAAAATCTTCCAAGGTGAAAAACACCACTAGGGTTAATAATTTAACCAAAGTGAAGGATAACACTACAGCTGAGTCATCAGATGCTATGAAGATCGCTAAATCTTCCGTTTCAACTAACACTTGTGGACCCATTGTAAAATGGGTACCAATTCAAACGTAATCTTCCTTATGATTGCAGGACTCGAAGGGTATTTGGTATCTTGATAGTGGATGCTTTCGACACATGACTGGCCAAAAGAACATACTCTCTGTATACAAAGAAAAGAAAGGTCCCTTAGTGATCTTTGGTGGAAACGGAAAAGGCTATACTAGAGGGTTTGGCATACTCATAAATGGTACAACTACCTTCAGAAGAGTCGCTTATGTAGAAGGATTGAAGCACAATCTTCTTAGCATCAGTCAACTATGTGATAAAGACTATAAAGTATGTTTTACTAAGAAAGCATGCTCTGTTACTGACAAAGAAGGAAAACTTTCTCTCAGTGGTTATCGCATGGATAATGTCTATGTTATCAACATGGATTCCTCAAACACTGAGAAAATTTGTTTTCTATCAAAAACCTCCTCAGATGTCAACTGGTTATGGCATAAGAGGCTCTCTCATTTCAACTTCAAGACACTGAATAATCTCTCAAAGAATGAGCTAGTCACTGGCTTACCTCAACACTTGTACGCTAAGGAATCTCTCTGTTCAACATGTGAAAAAGGAAAGCAAACCAAAGCTAGCTTCAAATCAAAGCAAGTGTCGTTAGTAACATCTCCTCTTCATCTCCTCCATATGGATTTATTTGGCCCTGTCAATATACAATCCATCGCTGGAAAGAAGTACTCACTGGTTATTGTAGATGAGTACTCACGTTACACCTGGATAATGTTTCTTAGATTTAAGAGTGACATTCCAGATGAGATAATTTCAATTGTTAGAAAAATGGAAGTTCTCAACAACATGACAGTTCGCTCAATAAGGAGTGATCATGGAACTGAATTCAAAAATAGTTCTCTTGATAACTTCTTTGAGAGTAAGAGTATACCTCAGAACTTCTCAGCTATAAGAACACCACAGCAAAACGGATTCGCTGAAAGAAAAAAAATCGAACAATCATTGAGGCTACTAGATCTATGCTCAGCGAGTCACATCTACCTACTCAATTTTGGGCGAAAGCTATCAACACTGCATGCTTCACTCAAAATCGATCGCTGATCGTCAAAAGATTCAAGAAGACAACATACGAACTCTTTCATGAAAGAAAGCCAACTCTCAGTTTTCTTCACATCTTTGGTTGTCAATGTTACATTCTAAACAATAAAGACAATCTGGGAATGTTCGATCCTAAAGCTGATGATGGAATCTTTCTAGGATACTCTTCAGTATCCAAAGCCTTCAGAGTCTTCAACAAAAGAATACAAACCATAGAAGAAACCATTCATGTCACATTTGATGAATCTCGTACAGCAAATTCAAGACCCATTCTTGAAAATGAGGAATTGAATCAATTGATATTTTCTTACGTTGGAGAACCTGAAACATCATTCAACCCTAATCCTCAAGATGATTCTTACAATGCGGATAATGGCACTATTGTCATTCCCAGCATGCAGACAAGTAGAGCTGAATCCTCGTCATGGATCTCAACTAGTCCCATCAACACAATACCACCATTTGACCTTAAAATTGCGAAAATCTGTCAACCTCTGTTCAATAATTAGTAAATGAAGTTCCTTCTGAACCTTAGTAACTAATACTTAATGATAAAATTGCTGAAGTCTCATCCTCAGTACCTCTTATTATAACATCATAATTGGAATCTCAAATTCTCACTCAGAGATGGACAAGAAGTCACCCAATAGAACAAATACTTGGTGATCCAAACTCAGGTATTCAGACTCGATGTGGTTCAGGTAATATTTATCTCTTTGTAAACTTCATATCTTTTGTTGAACCTAAAAGAACAGATGATGCCCTCAGAGATCCAAACTGGGTCAACGCTATGCAAGAAGAACTGACTGAGTTTGAATGAAACAAAGTTTGGAATCTCGTTCCCAGACCATCTGACAAGACTGTCATTGTCACCAAATGGGTGTATCAAAACAAGTTAGATGAACATGGGACTGTAACCTATAAAGAGGCTAGACTTGTTGCTCAGGGATACTGATAGGTCCATAGATCACAACTCAATCAATGTAAATTAATAATGAAATATAAAGCGGTGTGTGTGAATACTTGACAGTATATAGAAAAGGTAATACACAAGTATTGATCTTTGGAAACACACGGTCAATTAAACATTAACGCTCGAATATGAAAAACATTTAAAATCACACTTCTAAATTCATAAAATCTTTTGAAGAATAAGAAGTGGTTTGAACATTTAAGAAAACATTTTTCATATATGAAAGTTATTCTTCTTTCAAATATGTAGAGATTAAGAATCAGAAATACTTACGTTCAGCTTAAGATTCTTAACTCCCCCTAAAAATAATATTTCTCCTTAAAGTATTTTAATTTTTTTTATCTCTCCCTTCTATCAAGAACAGATTGACAAAAATCAGATATGCTCCCCCTTGATATCTGTAAAAAGTCAAAATGATAAGCATTATAATTTCCAATTTCTCCCCCTAAAAATAAAAATACTCCCTCTTCAATTCTGATAGTTTTGATAAGTTCCCCCTGAAAAAAAATATCATAAAATGTATCAGTAAAATAAATTTAAAGAATATATGTTCCCCCTTAAAATTTTCACAATCCTTAATCATTAAACCGAGTTCTGAATTACTAGGATTAAAGTAATTTCAGAAGTCAAACCCCCCCTGAAAATTTGCATTCACAAACTTATCAGAAAAAAATAATGTGTACTCCCCTTTGAAGATTGATTATCTCTTATGTGTCGGAGTACAAAACCTCTTAACATTGAAGACCGGGTCTTGAACTGTATTATTCAAGAGCCAATATTCTTGACATTAAAGAACGAGTCCTGAGCTGCTTTACTCAGAAGTCAAACTTGATATTTGAAGTACGGGTTCTAAACTGTAGTGTTTAGAAGCCATTGTTCATTACTCCCCCTAGACTTTGGGTGCGTGCAACACAGATGGAGCTTTTGGTACCCACTGGTATTTGGGTCCAGTTTTGTTAGTTGCAGTTCTGTTAAGAGTAATGTAATAAGAACCATACCAGTAATTCACATAATTTTTACTTACAAAATCATGTGTACCACAGTAAGATCAAGATATTTTCTTTTGTGCTAACCTGATTAACTGAATGACAGTGTAAACAAGATCAGGTTTGCCAAAAGATTTACCTTTCGGAGCATTGTTCTTCTTTGCATTGGGTGTATGAACAAATGATTTTTGATCCTTCTTCTCATCTGAGGATCCCTTTACTTTCCAAATCCACTTTTCTTTACCATTTGTCTTTTTAGATCTACATGAACCATCAACATTTTTAATAGAAAAGGTTAGAAGTACAAATCTGAGCTTTAGGAGTTACTGACCTCTTAGAAGAAACATGAGTATGGTAAGAACTTGATGCTGTCTTGAATGAGCATTCAGAATCAGCTAAATCATCTCTCGGTGATTGAACAATTGATTCTGTCGTTTTTTGTTCAGTCAACTTCACCTTGAACATGATCTCTTCAAGTTCAGTTATCTTTTCAGACAAACTGTTTCTTTCCTTTGAGAGCAGGTCAAACTTCTTATGCAATTCAGACTTCGCATTTTTTTCCTTCATTGTTGTAGTTGATAGCTCAGATAATTTTCTTGTAAGATTCTTTATCTCCGTCTCAAAAAAAATTCTTTCATCTTCAAAATCTTTCTCCACAAAGTTTCTCTTATCAGCTATTTCTTTAAACACACCAACATTCTTTTGTTCAACTTTCTTCTTTTCTTTCTCAAATTTATCTCTTTCCATGATGATCACTTTCTCAAAGTATGACACTTGTTGAGAAAGCTTAGCACATTTAAATTTAACAACCTTTTTCTCTTCAAATGATTTTCTTAAAAATTAGAAAACTTTTGAGCAAACATTTTTCTTTCTTTTTCAAATTCTTCTCTTTCTTTAGCAATCTGCTTCTCCAAGACTAATATCTTCTTCTATAGCTCAGTAATTTTTTCTTTCTAAACCATTTCTTTTCTCTTCAACCTTTTTCAGCTCATCTTGCACACTGGAGTTGTCTTTTACTTGAGAAGCTTCCTCTTTCAGAACATTTATTTCCACTTCAAGGCTAAAGACTTTCTCTTTCAGTTTAAGATCTAGGCTTTCAACTTTGCTCTTCAGATCTTTTATCTCTGATTCAAGAGCAGAGACTTGAACTTGCAACTCAACTTTCTCAGCTTTAATCTTTGTATTTTCTCTTGAACATTCATTATCCATTTTGGTGTAGATTGACAACTGTCCAACAAGATGCTTCAGATTTGATTTAGCTTCAGAGATGTTCATCTGTCCAAACTCATAACTGTAACCTTGAGACATGTTGTAATATGTAAAATATAAGCTTGAAATGATCGATAGTCAGAAAAATCAGAAATCTTGACTTGAATGTCAAACTTGAAAATTTTCAGAAAAAATCTCCAAAAATATTCTATGTATAGAATCCTCAGAATATTAAGCGAATTCTGTACTTTTCGCAACTCAAAGAATGAAACTTTTCGCAGATGGAGAATTCACAGGCTGAGGATACATATTCCTAGCTTTTCGCTCGTTTTAGGATGCGAAATCTCTGCTTTTCGCACGCTTCAGGATGCGAAATCCTCACTTGGTACAAATTAAGTTCACAAAAGCTTTTCGCAGATAGATGCTTGAAAATTTTGAACTTAGTGAAAATTCACAAATCACTTTTCGCACAAAATTAAGCGAAATCCAGACTTAGAAAAAATTTAAACAATCTTCATCATGCGAGTTCTAAAGCTTTTCGCAGGAAACTGAGAGTGAACAGTAGCTTTTCGCACAACGTATCTTGTGAATTCTTCACTTTTCGCACACAATGTCTTGCGAAAAGTAGACTTAGAAAATTCAACACCAATCTTTTCGTACAAGGCCTATGCGAAATCCAAGCTTTTCGTATGAAGCTTTATGCCAAATATTGACTTTTCGCACACAGCTGATGCGAATTATGCACTTAATAAATTTTCAACAACAGAAACAAGGGCCCTGTGAATTCCTTTACGCGAAATGTACAGATCTTGCGAGTTCTTCAGAGTTCGACACAAATGATCAAAAATCCTTCATATCTGCTTCAATTTTAATCCAATTGATAACAAAATTCATAGAAGTGATCTCGATGATTCTCTGAACAAACCTTTGGCACCAATTTCACCAAAACAACATTAAATCTGTGATCTTGATCTGAACACAGTACGCAGATATTGGACTTCCAAAAACTTACAAATTTCACAAACTGAATGAGAATTACAAGTAAATTGCTACTACAATCTGAACAACAAATGATCTAAAACATCAAACGATATCAATACAATCAACAAAACACCAATTACACCTCAAAGATACAAAAATCGATCTAAACACATTGTTCGTGCGAGTTCTTCTTTTTCTAAGGAAAATTGATCTTTGATTGATCTTATTTGCTCTGATACCAATTGTGATTCCAGATTCAAGCTACCAAATACAAACCGATCACACACACTTTAATCACAAGTCATTTGTATTAGATTGGAATTGATTACAAACGACTCTTTCTATAATACGAACAAAACTCTCTCTAATCACAAGTATTTCTTTCTCTATATTGTGTGTGTTTCTGCGTGGTTACAAGATTTACAAAGGACAAGGTATTTATACTTGGTCAACATAAGTTGACTTTACAACTCAAACTAACATGACAAAGTCAAACACTTTGACTTAACAAACAACTAACAAACTAAACTTTACAAACTTTACAACAAAGATCCTTTTAATCTTGAATACAACATTTAGGCTCAACATAAGTATGTTAAAGATATGTTGAAAACGTTTGATCTGACTCAAAGCTCGGCTATGAAAACTCCTATGGCCCCTCCTTTGACACTAAACAAAGACCCAAATAGGAAACCAATTAATGTCACGATCTATAGAGGAATGATCGGCTCTCTATTATATCTGACAACAAGTCGACCTGATATTATGTACTCTACTTGCTTATATGCACGATATCAATCCGAACCCAAAAAATCCCATCTGATGGCTGTCAAGCGAATCTTCAGTGTTAGGACTGAAAGTCCTATGTGTTGAAAGTGGAATAAAGTATTTATAAGGGTGCTTATTGTAATTAATTAATAGTTGATTTATTAGATGGGCCCAAGCCCATTAGCCCATTAGGCCTTGTAAGCCTAAGTATAAAAAGGCATTATTAGTTCATAATTTAGGTTAGATGTTTTCATTAGTGTTAGGGCATAAATCTGTTGGATACAAGATCAAGAAGACTGAAGGTCAAAGTTGAGAAAGTCAAACCTGCTAAAGTCAAATATCATTAAAAGTCAAAGTCTATTTTGTAATAAGTCAAACTTAGTTGTATTTGTTTTTGTTTTTAGTTTTCTTGTATTAGGTGGTAGTATAAATACTTTTTCTCTTTGTAATTTCTGGAGATGAACTTAATTGGAGAATTATTCAGTTGTATTTTAGAGAGAGAAAGTTTGAGAGAAAGAGATAGTTCGTTGGAGAGATTGTAGAGAGAGAATCTTGTAATCTTGTAATTGAGAAATTAATCAAACAGGTAATTGATTCTTATTTTGTGTGTGTTTGATTAATCTTGATTTAGAAACTAGAATCTGGAACACACAATTGGTATCAAAAAGCTTTATTGTCTAACTATACAGAGAAATTCAGTGGAAATGTCAGATTTGGAAACGATCAGCTTTCACCAATCTTAGGATATGGTGACATCATTCAAGACAACATGACGATAAGTAAGGTGAGTTATGTCGAAGGCTTGGGGCACAACTTATTCAGCATAGGTCAATTCTGCGATAAAGGGTTAGAGGTCAACTTCAAATCTAAGAGTTGCTCGGTTCGTACTGAAGACGGCACAGAACTCTTAGGTGGACATCGAAAGACAAACCTCTATACCATCAATCTTTCCAAAGTACAGATTGACAATCAAGTATGCTTGATGACAAAAGCTTCAACGCAACAAAGTTGGCTCTGGCACAGACGTTTATCTCATTTGAACTTTCGTTATATCAACAAGCTGGTTCGTGGGAAATTGGTCAAAGGACTTCCTGAGCTGAAATATGAATGAGAACACTTATGCGCAGCATGTGAAAAGGGTAAGATGAAGAGAGCCGCACATAAACCGAAGCCTGAACCAAGCGCTAGTTCTCCGTTAGAATTGTTACATATGGATTTGTGTGGTCCAATGAGAACTCAGAGTTTGGGTGGAAAGAAATACGTGTTGGTCATTGTGGACGATTACTCAAGATACACGTGGGTCAAATTTCTTCGATCAAAAGATGAGACTCCAGAAGTTCTCATTACTTTCTTAAAGATGACCCAGGTGAAAATGCAGCGACAAGTCAAGTTTCTTCGAACGGACAACGGCACAGAGTTCAAAAACAAGATAGTTGAAGAATATCTCGAATCGGTCGGGATATCACATCAGTACTCTGCTGCTCGTACGCCTGAACAAAATGGAGTAGTCGAAAGGCGAAATCGGACGCTAGTCGAGGCCACTCGGACTATGCTTAGCCAATCAGACTTACTTCTATTCTTGTGGACATAAGCTGTGTCGACTGCATGCCATACTCAAAATCGTTCCATGATACACCGCCGTTTTCAAAAGACTCCATATGAGCTGATCAACAACAGAACACCAACTATCAAATATTTTCACGTATTTGGGTGTAAATGTTTTGTGCTTAATGACAGAGAGAGTCTGAATAAATTTAGTGCTAAGGCGGACGAAGGCATCTTTTTCGGTTATTCTTCAACATATGCAGCATATCGTGTTTATCTGAAGAAGTCAAAATCAGTTGTTGAGAGCGTTAATGTCACATTTGATGAAGATATGGCTTCTGATCAAATCAGTTCAGAACCCGTTATCACTGGAGTATTAGCTTCTGGGCAGATCAGTCCAGAACCTGTTTCTACAGCGACAAATTCGAATAACGCTTCTACTTCTACTTCACATTTAACTGATTTAGATTTGTTATTTGAATTCTTTTATGATGAGTTTCTAGGTTCTAATGTATCTAAATCTGCTGTGACTGACAGGTCTGAAGACACAAGTTGCAATCATCCAGTCACTTCAGAAGTCATAACTGAACAAGAATTCCCTGTTCAGTCAGAAACTCACATTCCTACAATTACTCCTACAGTTGAAGATATACAAGAAACTGCTGAGCCAGAAGTAACTGTTTCAGTTGGGTGTCATACATTGTCTACTCAACAGCCACAGTCTGTTGTTCCAACTGATGCTTCTGCACCTGAAACTTCAACTGCAAAACCCCCTCCTGTTATTCAAACTGAAGATTCTAATAGTGGATTTCTAGATGATGATCATGTTCAATCAGTATCTAATCCACTTCCTCATGAGCATCGCTGGACCAAAGACCATCCATTACATCAAGTAATTGGAGATCTTGACAAGCCTATCCAAACAAGGTCAGCGACTCTTAATCAGTGTATGCATGATTCCTTCCTCAGCAAGATTGAGCCAACACGAGTATCTGAGGCTCTTGCTGATTCGGACTGGGTATCTGCAATGCAAGAAGAGATCAATCAGTTTGAAGTCCTAAAGGTTTGGAGATTAGTTCCTAAGCCAGAAGGAAAGACCGTGATAGGAACTAAATGGGTATTCAAGAACAAAAAGGGTGAAGATGGTATCGTCATAAGAAACAAAGCTAGACTTGTTGCCAAAGGTTACCGGCAAGAGGAAGGCATAGATTATGATGAGACGTATGCTCCAGTAGCGCGTATCGAGGCAATCAGAATGTTTCTCGCCTACGCAGCTCATAAAAACTTCACAGTCTTTCAGATGGATGTGAAAACAGCTTTTCTGAACGGCATTCTTAAAGAGGAGGTGTACGTGTCTCAACCAGAAGGGTTCGTCAATCCAGATAAACCAGATCATGTCTACATATTGGACAAAGCCCTTTATGGATTAAAACAAGCCCCTCGAGCATGGTATGATGTTTTATCCAAATTCTTGGTCAAGTCTGGTTTCTCCAAAGGTAAGGTTGATACCACTTTATTCATAAAGAAGGAAAAAGCTGATATTATTCTTATTCAGATTTATGTTGATGATATAATATTTGGTTCTACTAATCCAAAATATTGCAAAAACTTTTCTAACCTCATGGTGTCACGTTTTCAAATGAGTATGATGGGAGAGATGAATTTCTTTCTCGGATTACAAGTAAAACAGTTTTCTACGGGGATTTTCATTAACCAATCTAAGTACATTTTGGACATTCTTCGGAAGTACAAAATGGAAAATTGTAAACCAATTGGAACCTCGATGGCACCAGGTACTAAAATTAGCACTGATCCTTCGGGTAAAAGTGTTGATGTTAGGACTTATAGAGGTATGATAGGATCGTTAATGTATCTTACATCCAGTAGACCAGATATTATGTTTTCAACATGTTTATGTTCTAGATATCATGCTGCTCCAAAAGAATCTCATTTGGCTGCTGTCAAACGGATTTTTAGATATCTGAAGGGGACTGCAGATCTTGGTCTGTGGTATCCTAAGGATACAGGTTTCAACTGACTGCATATTCAGATGCAGATCATACAGGTTGCATGTTGGACAGAAAGAGTACTTCTGGTCACGTTCAATTTCTTGGAGACAAGCTAGTTAGCTGGGCTTCCAAGAAACGGTTATGTGTTTCCACTTCGACTGCTGAAGCAGAGTATGTAGCTGCTGCCAGTTGCTGCTCTCAAGTCTTGTGTATGCGAACACAACTACGAGACTATGGATTCAAATTTGATAAAATTCCAATCTATTGTGACTCGAAGAGTGCGATTGCAATATCTGCTAATCCTGTCCAACATACGAAAACCAAACACATTGATGTCAGGTATCATTTTATAAAAGATAATGTAGAAAAAGGAACAATTGAACTTTATTTTGTAAAAACAGATTATCAACTTGCAGATTTATTTACCAAACCCTTAGATGAAAAGAGATTTAATTTTCTTGTCTCTAAGCTTGGTATGTTAAATCTTAAGAGGTAATCGGTTGTTACCTACTAAAGTTACGAATTGTTATTTTTCATCATTTTCTTTATTTTTTTTATGTCTGAAGGACATCTGCACTTTAATTATTTGCTCATGATCTTAGGGGGAGTAAGAGAAGATTTTAGATGATCTACATTATTTTAAGGGGGAGCACAACTAATTTCTGCATTTTCCTTAACTGACAAAATTTTTGTAATGCATGATTTTAGGGGGAGCTTATCACAAGAAGTAAGACTATGATTTCTGATTACTTAAGATTAGAACTCGTTCTTTAATCGTTTTACTGTTTTATGTTCTTTTATTGTTCGAATAAATTTTGTGAATAAATTTTTGACTAGAGTTTGAGACTTATGCAGGATGAGAGAGGATGACACGATCATATCATTTTTGACTTCAGCTGACTTTATGAGCATTAAGATTGAGCGAAAAGGTAAATTTCTTATCTTAATCTCAAATGTATCTGAAAGAAGGACAACTTTCAGATATAGAAAACATGTTCTTAAATGTTCAAACCGCTTCTCGAATTTTAAACAGATTTTATAATTTGGAAGTGTGATTTTAAATGTTTTCATTTTATTTTTGTGCTTCATTGATAAATAAACCGTGTGTTATCCAAAGATTAATACTTGTGTATTGTCTTTTCATATACTTTCAAGTATTCACACACACTGGTTTGATTTCTTGTTCAAATAGTTCTTACCATGTCTCATATTGAAACATAATTTTTTCGATGGTAAGACACCCCGCTTGTACTTCAAAGAATTTTGAGCGTCATTTCATTTCAAAACGTCATTTCAAGAATGTCTATATCTTGGTTCATATAGACAATATCCATTATTCTTGACCTTAAGCTTTGATTGATATATCATTTCATTTCTGATCATTTTATACAATTTCAGATTTTCAAACAAGTCTTTTGCATTCATATTCATTCATTCAATATACTTGTTTGAAAATACTTTAATGTTTGAAAATGCTCATATCTTCATGATTATATTCTGAGCATACATTCATCTGACATTTGTATATGAGCTTTAACTGTTATAGTTAAATCATCTGAGCAACATTATGCTTTTATAGGAAATATGGGTTCTTTGTGCTAGGATTTATCTGAACTTCTATAGAATCACGTTAACCAGTGATTTCTACCCAAGAAGTTAATCCATAGAGATTGAGTGTGAGGAGTCTAAAAGAAATGAGTGTGGGTTGTGTGATGAGGTAAAATGGAAAAGAGAGTTTGGTTAGTAGTGCGATTAATGATTAAAAGAAAGAGGGTGTGAGATCAGAGTAAAAGAATGTCAAACTCTGCACCAAGTACTTTCTGAGCCGGGCAGCCACATTACTAATGTTTCACATTTCTTCGTGAACGTTATTGAAACAGGCAACTAGCCCATGCCAACTCTTGAATAAACCCCACAAGCTACTCATTTTTTTCTCAAAAAGAAAATGTTTCACATTATAAAGGGGACGCAACACATAATCTATCTGTTTTTCATTTGGAAAATCTGGATATTGAAAAAGAAGGAAGTCTGCCCCACCTTCGCACTTCAATCATGCACATTGAGTCTGTGTTTATCTACTGTTGTCTCAGTGGTTTACACAACTTTGAGCTTTATTGAAAAGCAATTATCATGCTTAATTCTTTCTACACTTGCACGAGTACACAAGGAATTCGTTTCTTTGTCATAACATTCATAGAAATTGCCTTTGTGGTATTTCGATGATTGGATGGAATCCCTGGGGGAGTGAACATCACAAAAGCTCCTTTATAATGTGTATTCGTTACACACAGTGACTTTGTGTTACTGACAGGCATTTTAACTGATTCATCTGTTGATTCAGGAGTTACCTATTCTTATTTTGTCTGGATTTGCAAAGATCTAGATGAATACTTGGTTATGGATCACCGAATCAGAGGCACAATATGACAGATCAGAATGGTCAAAGACATTTCTTGGACGAAAAGTTTTGATGATATAGATGTTCAAATCATCAAAAAGGGGGAGATGATATGAAGAAATGTTAAAGTTTTAAAGTTTGTGGGAGATGATATCAAGATCTGATAAAGTTTTGTGAAGTTGATTTTTTGAAATGTTCAAGTCAGAAAGTTCTAAGGAAAGATTTAAAGAAGATCAAAGAATTTCTGAAGATTTAAGGAAATTTTCTTTGAAGATTATTTGCTAAAGCAATTCGAGCTGAATCTGAAGATAATTTCTTTCCAAAGTCTGAAAGTATCTGGTGAAAGTTTTGGGGAGATTGTTAATCGTTTCAAGACAGTTTTGGAAAGAATACAGTCAAAGAAAAAGGGGAGATTGTTTTGACAGAGATTAAAGTGAAGACTGAATTGCTAGATTTTTTCAACAGTGATCTTGAATCCAAAGGGGGAGATTGTTAGGGCATAAATCTGTTGGATACAAGATCAAGAAGACTGAAGGTCAAAGTTGAGAAAGTCAAACCTGCTAAAGTCAAATCTCATTAAAAGTCAAAGTCTATTTTGTAATAAGTCAAACTTAGTTGTATTTGTTTTTGTTTTTAGTTTTCTTGTATTAGGTGGTAGTATAAATATTTTTTCTCTTTGTAATTTCTGGAGATGAACTTAATTGGAGAATTATTCAGTTGTATTTTAGAGAGAGAAAGTTTGAGAGAAAGAGAGAGTTCGTTGGAGAGATTGTAGAGAGAGAATCTTGTAATCTTGGAATTGAGAAATTAATCAAACAGGTAATTGATTCTTATTTTGTGTGTGTTTGATTAATCTTGATTTAGAAACTAGAATCTGGAACACACAATTAGTTAGAAAGTTTAGTCTCATTATTTCCAAATTACTAGTCTATAGGTTTACTCTCTCTGATCAGAAATCCCTTCTGTAAACCTGTAACCCTTTGATTTCATATCAATCATATGACTAGTTGATGTGACTCATATATTGTTCATCTTTGATATTATTTGATCCAGAAAAAAGGTTTGTCTAAAACCCTATAATCATTTATATGTGTTAATCGCTTTTATCTGTTTTAATTGATTATCTGTTTATGAGTTCTATCTGTCGATCTGTTTGATTTCTGGAAAAGTGTTTATCAGTCTGGGTCGATTGATATTTTTGCTAATAGATTACTGTTTATGTGTTTTATCGATCGATTTGTGTTGAAAAATCTTTAAGATTTTATCGGTCTACTGTTTTTCTGGAAAACCAGTTTATCGGTCTTTTATCTTGTTTGATTGATTTATCGGTTCTTCTGTAGTTATTGTTTATCGGTCTGAGTTAAATATTTTTCTGGAAAATTGATTCTCTCTGTCGAAAGGTTGATAAATCGATTTCTTGGTTTTTCTGTGTTAATCTGCTGTTCGGTCGATTTTAATTTCTGGGTTTGGTCTCGATCGAGTTCCATAAATTCTTCGAGTTCTTCGATATGTTCTTCGTGATTATCGGTCCTTATCTGATTTTATCGGTCCTTATCTGGTTATCTGTTATTGACCGATAGTTTAGTCGACCGATAGATATTGGCCCAATAACCTTCGACCGGGACGTGGTTGTTACCGGTATTTTGTTCGATCAATATATAGTTTCTACCGGTCCTTTTGGTTCGACCGGTGCTTTGTAATTATCGGTCGTTTATTCGACCGGTACTTTGACCTTATCGGTCCTTTGCTCGACCGACTCATTACCTTCGACCGATACCCTGCTTACCGGTCTTTGTCCTTTGACCGATACATTGTCACTTCCGGTCCTTGCTTTGACCGACATTTGGATTCGACCAATAAGTTGTCTATATCGGTCCTTTGCTTGACCGGTACCTTGCTCGACTGGGTTTGAATAAAAAAAAAAAAAGGAAAAAAGGGTCAAATTTTTTGTCTCATGATCATTTTGCGGTGCATTTCTTTTAGCCCCCGTACTTCAAGGTTTCAGTTTGTCATTAGTGACCCTAAACTTTCAAGTTTCACACTTTTTCACTTTTGGTCCCTGCACGTTCAAGTTTCATCTCTTGTCAAGCTCTGTCCCTAGAAATCAAGCTTTTCAGAGCCGGATCGAATACATTCTATTCGATACGATCAAAATGGTGAGCCCTCCAAGGCTGTGGTCCAAAGGAGAATATGAAGAGTGAAAAGTTCATTTTTTGAACTTTGTGGACGAACACGAGGTGGGCAAGTATATCAGATTTTCTTTGACTGAAGGAGAGATGCAATCCTAACTTCCGACAGAAGCTTCGCCCGTGGAAAAGGAGAAAAGAGAGAGGGCTAATAATTTAGCTCGACATTATATGACAAGTAGTATTTCTTGTGAACTTTTTCGTGACATTTTGAGTGAAATTTATGGTCAAATAAATACTTACACAATGACAGGAAAAGAGTTATGGGATTGTACTGAATGGTTGATGCTAGGGCCAAAGGGTTTCTTAACAGGAAGAGAATTGGAAGCTGAGAACTCTGAACTAAAAGGACAGATTTCTGATCTGGAAGTTCAAATTGTCCAAATCCAACAACCAGCATCTGTTGAAAGTTCTGAGGAGCAGATTGAGCATCTAAAAGATACAAATGCTGAGCTTCAAAAGCAAATATCTGACTTGGAGCAAAAGCATGCTCAAGATAAATCCGAGTTTGAGAAATCGTTCACAAAGAAGTTCTCAGATTTTTCCAGAAAATGTGCTGATGAGAAGAAAGAAGTTGAGCTGAAATGCATAAAACTTTCTCAACAAGTTTCTGATTTGCAGAAAGTAATCATTCTTGAAAGAGAGAAGTTTGCAACAGAAAAGAAGGCCATTGAACAAAAGAATGTTAGCGTCTTCAAAGAAATATCCGGCCAAAGAAATGATGCTGAGAAGGGATTTGAAGAAGAACGAAGCATGTTTGAGAGTGTGATTAAAAAGCTGACTGCCAAGTTATCTGAACTATCTGATAAGGCACTAAAAGAGCAGAAAACGAAGTCTGAGTTCACGAAGAAGATTGACCTGCTTGTTCAAGAAAGAGACAACTTTGCTTCAACGATTAAAGTGCTTGAAAAGTCTGTATCAAGTTCAAATCAGAAACCTGTCTCTTCACAAAGGTCAGTTAAATTGTTTGATCAGATTCATAAGACTAACCTTTTCTATGATAGAAATATAGATGATTCAGGTACACATCCTAGAAGAAGAAGATACAAAGAAGAGGAACTGGTCTGGAAGAAGAAACCAGTTAAAGATGAGCTGAAAGAAAGAGAATCGTGTGTACATGCGTTTAATGCAAAGAAGAACAATGCGAGTAAAGGTAAACCTGATCACATCTACTCAAGAGATCAATTACTCAAGTGGTCAGGTAATAAATACCACTGTTCTTATTGTCGTACACATGATCACATTCACAAAACCAGTGATCATTTCTGGTATGGTTCTTATTCTATTTCCCCCACAAGAACTGCAACTAACATTCGAGGACCCAAATACCATTGAGTACCAAAGCCAAAAATTGATTCTTTGTTGCAGGCACCTACTGTCAAGGGGGAGTAGAAGAACGATGACTTTTAAGTAAATCAACTTAGAACCCGGACTTCAACGAAGTTTGGCTTCTGATCACATGACAGATTAGGACCCGTTCTTCAACGTTCAGACCTGGATATTTTGCAACTATCCAGGGGGAGCTTAAAAGACCTAAATCATTATATCATGATTTGAGGGGGAGCTTAAAGGTAAATATCTACTGATCTAGATCTATGATTGTTTGAAAGAAGAACAACTTTCGAACATGAAAAACGTTTTCTGAAATGTTCAAACCACTTCTGGTTCTCAAAAGGTTTCATGAATCTAGAAGTGTGAATTTAAATGTTTTTCATTTTTTTTGAGCTTTAATGTTTAACTGACTGTGTGTTTCTAAAGATCAATACTTGCTTATTATCTTATCCTTATACTGTAACGTATTCACATACACAGGTTCAGTACTTCATTTGTATTTGTTATTACCATGTCTCATAGCGAAACAATTTTTTCGATGGTAATACCCCCGCTTGAAATTCAATGTTGTTGAGCATCTATCATTATTTCTAAATGTGCGCTTTCATTGCTAAATTGTTTATATTTGTTCATATAAACAAAATATCCAATTCTTTGATACCCTAACCAGTTTTGTTGATCTGATTGATTCACTGTCATATTCTCAAAGTTTAATTGCTCGAATTTCATAAGCATACATTTTGACAATGTTAAACATACATTTTGAGCTTAATTGTACAAGTTAAACTGTTGAGCAATCGTTTTTTTTAGAAATTACATGGGAATCGTGTGAGAGCTTAAACATAACTTCCATGGATTCACGTAAACCAGTGTTTACTACCCCGGAAGTTATCCTAGAGTGATTTGAGGGGTGAGGGGTCATAAATCAAAGAGTGGGGGAGATAACTCATCGGGTTGAGTTTTTCTCATTGTGCCGAGCGGAAAAATGAAAAAGAGAGTTTGGTTAGAAGTGAGCTTTAATGTTAAAAAGAAAGAGGGTGTGAGAACAGAGTTAAAAGAATATTAGAACTCTGCACCAACCACTTTCTGAGCCGGGCAGCCACATATTCTGATTGGTTCACATTCTTTGGTGACCATCATTGAAAAGGCACCTAGCCCATGCCAACTCTTGCTATAACCCCACCAGCCACTCGTTTCTTTCTTAACAAAGAAATGTTTCATTTTCTTTGGGGACGCAGCATATCTGCTATCTAGTCTTCACTCGGAAGATTTAGATATTGAAAAAAAAGGAAAGTTGCCCCATCTTCGCACCTCTTTCATGCACATTGAGTCCGTGTAATATTTGTTGCTGTCTCAACAGTTTACACAATTTGAGCCTGATCAAGCTAAGTAGCTTCAATCATTCATACACTTGCACGAGCACACAAGGAATAAGTTTTCTTGTCATAACATTCATAGAAAATTCCTTTGTGGTTTTTCGATGATTGAATGGAAGCCCTGGGGGAGTGAATATCACAAAAACTCCTTTCCAACGTACATCTGTTGTACAAAGTGGCTCCGTGCTACTTACAGGCATACTAACTGTTTCATTTGTTGATTCAGGTTTTCAATTTCTATTATATCTAAATTTGAAAAGATTTGGATATATACATTTCATGAATTAATGGATACTCAGATCAAATGGCGGAGAATGTCAAATCATCATAAAGGGGAGATCAAAGAATATGTTGAAATTGAAGAAGTTTTGATGATCATGATGCTCACAATCATCAAAAAGGGGGAGAAAAAGTTCAATTTCAAAGTTTTAAAGAAAGAAAGTTATTTCTGAAGACAGTCAAAGAGATTTCAAAGTTTGTATTGATTCTTTCCTTATCTTGTGGTGTCTGCTACAAGTTTGTTTCTCATTCCTCCTACGCGCTGATTGAAACAAGTTCTTAAACTGAAAGCTTATTCAACTCGCGGTTCAAAGACAGATTCTTTGTTTTAAACTAAAGATGCACCGTGGAATGTCAAGTAACTCTCTCATTATCTTTCTTGTGTGCTGATCCGATGTGATTGAGTTTTTTTTACAGCTGAAAGCTGCTTGATAGTGCGTTCAGTCGAGGCTACTGTACATTGAATCTGGTTACAAAGTTGATACTATGAAGATCAAGAACTTTATTCAAGGGGGAGCGTGGAAAGTCATGAAGACATGCAACACCAAAGTTCTTCAAAGATTCAAGAGGGAAAGAAGATCAAGGCCTGAAGTTTTTCAAGTTGTTAAATGCTTTATTCAACTTTAGGGGGAGATTGTTAGGACTGAAAGTCCTATGTGTTGAAAGTGGAATAAAGTATTTATAAGGGTGCTTATTGTAATTAATTAATAGTTAATTTATTAGATGGGCCCAAGCCCATTAGCCCATTAGGCCTTGTAAGCCTAAGTATATAAAGGCATTATTAGTTCATAATTTAGGTTAGATGTTTTCATTAGTCAGAAAGTTTAGTCTCATTATTTCCAAATTACTAGTCTATAGGTTTACTCTCTCTGATCAGAAATCCCTTCTGTAAACCTGTAACCCTTTGATTTCATATCAATCATATGACTAGTTGCTGTGACTCATATATTGTTCATCTTTGATATTATTTGCTGTTGATTGCACTGTACTAGGATCTACATTCAGCTATCTGAAGGGTACTCCCAACTTATGTCTTTGGTATCCCAAAGACTCAGGGTTCGATTTAACTGCCTATTCAGACAGTGATTGCAGGTTGTAAACTGTGTAGAAAGAGTACCACTGGAGGCTGTCAACTTCTAGGTGGAAAGTTGGTAGGTTGTATAAGCAAGAAACAAAACTCAGTGTCCACATCAACAACTGAAGTTGAGCATGTATCCGCTGGTAGTTGTTGTGCGTAGGTCTTGTGGATGAGAAATCAACTTATAGATTATGATCTTCAGTTATCAAGGATTCCTATACATTGTTACAACACTAGTTCCATTACAATTGCAAATAATCCTATGTTACACTCAAAGACCAAACACATTGAAATCAGATATCATTTTATCTGAGATCATGTGATGAATGGAGACATTGAACTTCATTTCATACCTACTGATTATCAACTCGCTGATATCTTTACTAAACCTATTGATGAGACAAGATTCAACTTTCTCATCAGCGAGCTTGGAATGTTGAATCTTGAAGACTAATTCTTCAAATATTAGGCATTACATCAGCAATTGAATTTCAATGTTTCTCACTCATACCATATTCTCTGACTCAAATGCTATTTTCCAATCAGGTATGATTCTCTACATCTCTATCACTGAAGATATCTTCAGCGAGAAGCCTTCTAAAAAAATGAATTACTGATTTCTTCAAGTGATTAAAAGATTTTTCAAAACACCCTCTTCTCACATAAATACCAAATTCTTACCCAAATCAAAATTTACGTGCACAAAATACTCTCAAAGGCAAAAATTCTCTCACTGCAAGAACACCAAGAACACACTTATTTTTTATTTCACTTATACTCTTCAAAACAGGTATGTGTTAATCTTTTATGTTCCTCTTTTTAACATAAACACATTTGACTCATCAATCTTTGCTAAATAAATGTTAGAACATATTTGATGTTCACTTTAGAAGTTTTATAAAGTAATCTACTTGATTGTATTGGGCCTTGTATTGGGTTTGGGCTTATTATGTATACAAGGGCTTGGGGGTATATATAGAAATCTTGTAATAGATTTTAGGTTAACTTTCATTTTCTACAATGTAGCCGTATGATCTGTTGCTCCTAGTAGTGTAGTTTACATTTCCAGTATGAATAAAATACTGATTTCTATCCTCTTGATTACTTGTTTATCATTCATCAATCCAATCATTGATCTCAAATGGACCTAACAAGTGGTATCAGAGCTTAACGAAGATATTTTTCTTTGCAACGATCGAGATCTGATTGGTTTTGAAAGAACAGTCTGTTGAATATTTTGATTTCTGGATTTGTATTGATTTAAATGATATTTGTTCTTCAATTGATTCATAGGTTATTGTCGATTACTATTGAATCAATAACAAGTATCAATTTCATTCTAGAAAGTCATATTAGTCGATTTTTGAGTTCTTTTGTTCGAAAATATTTCTTACTGTGGTTGGATCGAAATGCTTATTAGAGTCAGATTTGGACAAGATGATCAACTACAAATGCACTTCAAAGTTATTTTCGAACCTTCGTTCAAAGTATTAACTCAAGATTCGATGTATTGAAGTTTTTGTTGAAGAAAGATGTGAAAATCGTTCCAGATCTACAGAATTCGCAAGATTTAATTGAAGAACTCGCAGATGGTAGAAGGATTCGCAGAAAGAAGAGTTGTTTGAAAGAATTCGCAGAAAGAACATTTGGACACAACAAATATTTACATGTATGGAATTCGCAAGTAGTTATATGCGAAAGTTGAAGGATTCGCAGACTACTGTGCAATACGTTGTGTGCGAATTCTAAGGGATTCGCAGGCCACTAGATACAAAATGTCAAGATTTCGCAGATGTTGTCTATGCGAAAAGTGGCTTCCAAATTTGAAAAATGTTCTAAGTAGAGGATTCGTAGGTGAGAGAGCTGCGAGAAGTGCAGGATTCGCAAGCATGTATGTTGCGAATTATGAGGATTCGTTGATATGTGATCTGCGAAATGCGAGAATTCGCAGAATGAACTCTTGCGAAAACTAAGGATTCGCAGAATAGAGCTTTGCGAATTTTGTGTTTTAGGCTATGCCATCTTGAGAATTGTGCTCAAATTTCTACAGTGATCTGCGAATTGATAATGTTTTGCGAAAGTTGGTGATTTTTTGAGAATTCTGACTGTTCTGAACACAGTTTTATACAAGTTTTCCCTGTTCCTGAGCTTTATACGCGGAATGCATATGTGACATCACTCCTATCTTCTGTTGGTCACATATTCTTAGCAACTGATCTATTCTTACACGAATGCTCATGTTTGTCAAGATTTTCAGATTCAGGATTGATGATTTTGTCTCTGCTTGGATTGAGTTAGCTGCCTGAGCATCTGCAATCATCAGTCTGAAAAGCTTCTTTTGTGGTTAGACCGTTGAGAGAACTTTATCATTCTTCTGACTTGATCACTCAGTAGTGTGAGCGACTGCAATCATTGTTCTGCTATTTGAGTTGTAATTCAGAATCCTGAGTGCCTATAATCATCAAGCTGATTCGTGAAGAAAGGAGTTATGGGTTTGATTATTCAGTATTCTGGAAAGAAGTCAGTATGAGTATCTTCTATCAGTTGTTGAACATTGCTTGCCTTCTAACCCTTGCCTTGTAGTGTTGCTACCGGATGCTACCACCGGTATGCTTATCAGATGAAGTTCTTAAGCTGAATTCTAATTTCAACTCATGGTTCAAAGACAGATCAGATGTTATAAGTGAAGATGCACTTGGTTGTCATTCCATAATCCACACATATCATTCTTGTGGGCGTTAAGGAATGTGTTGGATTCACAAGAGTCAAAAGTTGTCTTTATGTGCACTCAGTCGTCTACATCAGATCTGATATTTCAGTCAAAACTCCAAGGATAAGAGCTACATTCTAGGGGGAGCTTAAAGATGCTTTGAAGTTTATGCAACACTAAGTTTTCTAAAGAAATCAAGGGGGAGAGGAGCTGAAGATGGAGCTGATCAGAGAATGATTACTTTACAAAACTTAGGGGGAGAATGTTAGAACATATTTTATGTTCACTTTAGAAGTTTTATAAAGTAATCTACTTGATTGTATTGGGCCTTGTATTGGTTTTGGCTTATTTTGTATACAAGGGCTTGGGGGGTATATATAGAAATCTTGTAATAGGTTTTAGGTTAACTTTCATTTTCTACAATGTAGTCGTATGATCTGTTGTTCCTAGTAGTGTAGTTTTACATTTCCAGTATGAATAAAATACTTATTTCTATCCTCTTGATTCCTTGTTTATCATTCATCAATCCAACCATTGATCTCAAATGGACCTAACAATAAAGATCAAACGAACATTTTCTTTGAAAACTATCATCTTCTTCATGATATGTTTTCAAAACTCTTAAAAAATCTTCAAAGTACTTCTCAAACAATATTTCCACTGAATGGAAACATGTGGCTAATTCAAACACTTATTTCTATTCTACATTTCTTCTCTATTTTTCGTCTGCTTCTTACTTTTGGAAACTGGTAAAAACCCTAAAATTTACCTAAACCTCCAAAAGAAACTTTTCATTTAACATCATCAAAAAATGAACGCAAAAATGGCAGCAAACTTGATCGTTGCGTCCAACATGAAGTTCAAACTCTCTAAGATTGACTTCAAATCGAACAACCATCAAGCTCGCCTCACATTCCCCAAAGACAAACCATCCCTACATCTGACTGAAGCTTCTGAGTTCCTCAAGCAAAGCCCGATTCACTACGCACTGATCATCTACGCTCCGGGCTGTAAGTCTCCCCTCCAGCAATTTTGGCTAACTGCTGAACCCACAACCAAAACCCTGCAATCTGGAAAACAGGTACCTGTCATTCACTACAGCACTGAACATGGACAAGGTGATATCGACCTATCAACAATAAGGAAATCCCTCAACCTTCCATTTGCAAAGGTATTCGACTCTCTACCAATAGATGCCGAAATCATTACGTTTCTTGAGGCAATGAGATATGAATGGGAAATACTGAAGGGACAACCCAAAACATCCCTAACAAAGATTGTGAAGAACCGCATGCCAACAATTATGGGATACCTATTCTCTCACTCCATCCAGCATGGGTGGCAAAACTGGCGGAATGGAGCAAGCCAGCCGGATAGCACTAAACATCGAGTTCTCAGTGCTCACTGGGAGGAAGATTAATTATGCAAATATCATCTTCGGAGACCTCCTCCACAAGATCTCAACCAAAGGGGGGGAACCAACTGTTCCCTATGTCAGATTTCTTACTGCTCTTTTTCAGCATTTCTTTGGTCCGCTATACCCTACTCAAGGTGACTTTGCCCTACCAAAACTGGGTAAGCGCTTCCTCGGCCGACAACCTGACGATCATGAGGTAAGTTTTTCTGCACTTTTATCAAACTTTTCCTCCATTTCTTCGTCTTCAGCGGTGACTATGACTGTGTCCCAACCCCCACAGTCTGCCCCGATCACCACACCCACTACATCAAAGCGTAAACCATCTGAAGCCACTCTTGGATCTTCAAAGAAGGCCAAGAAAACCATAAAGGAGCAACCCCCTACTACCTTAGTGATGGACTCTCAACAGTCCTCACTTGAAAAGTTCATTGTACACTCCACAACATCAGCAACAACCATCGCAACCACTTCAGCGACCCATGTCAGCGCTGAAGAAACGCTTGTAACTACCCCACCCAACTCAATGACTCAACTCACTGGTGCTAAAGTTTCGAGCAATGCAGTGCTTATCTGTCTCACCATACAGCCCCATTCTCAACATCACTTATCACTCCTCCTCCTTTGGTCTCTACACAGATAAATGAGGATTTAGGTTTTGTCACATCTGAAGTTGATATTGAATTGATTGAAAGTCTTCAGACTAACAACCAAGGCACAGAACCTGGGGATCTCCTTTATAGGGATAATTAGTCAAAACCATTCTCGAGTTCTTTCGACCGAGATATGGATGAAATCTTTGGCAAAAATCAGTCGGATTTTGTCTTCGACCCCCCCAGGTACTCCATATAGACTACCTCTTTCTTCTTTAGTTACTAATCCCGAGCACTCTTATGCTTAAGTTTCTTCTAACTCTAGTACATGTCCTAAACTGGACGCTATCAATGCAACACTTGAAAGCATTAGACAAACTCTCTTTTTAATCGGTGACGAAACTGTCAACAACCCGGTGGCCCTCCAGAATCACTCTTAGGCTTTGAAGGACCTCACAGCCAGCCTGACCTCCAAAGCTGATAATGACCACATCGACGACCTTCACCAAGCCGTTTTTCAACTAAAAATAAGATTTTCCTGCCAACACCACCTTCATCAGAGATCTCCAAAGCACTGTTGCAGGCCTCTCATCATCTGTCACCGACCAATCTTCAAAGGTCGACGTACAGAACAATTTGATTAAGGAGATTCTTGCTCAGCTATAGAGTCCTCCTCATCCATCTCGTTCATTCACACCAGAAGACCTTACAAATGGTCGCTGAATTCAGAGTATTGGCTGCTGATGCTATAGAGGACCTTGAGGTCCAAGTAGTTGACCTCAAGTTGGCCTCTACCTCTGCTCCCTCCTGCATTTCCTTCCCGCATTGATGATGACAAAGAGGGGGAGAAAAAGGCTGACACTAAAGACCCCCATCAAGCTGAGGGGGAGAAAGATAAAGCTGAAGGAGTCATCCTCACTGATGAGGAAGATGAATCCACTTTCATCCCCATTACATCTGCAGCAAGAACTGAACCGACTCAAATTATTACTGAAGCTAAAGATGAATCAACGGGGGAGGATGAAAAAGAAGACAATGATGAACCGCTGAATATCGATGATGATGGCAAAGACATCGAAGATGATGATGACAATGACGATGATGAAGACGGAAGTTTCTTCGTCCCCAACACCGTCAGTATTCCCACCAAGGGAATTTTAATAAAGAAACCAGCGGAGAGGGCCTCAGAGACTGAGAAAAAGACGATGAATCCTCAGCACGACAAGCAAAAAGGATTAGTCGCTGAGGGAAATTTGAAAATAATTTGAACTTCTGAGGGGGAGCTGAACCATCCTTCAAAGGTATGTTTCTCTATAGAACCCTACACCTTTCTACCCACATTCAATAACTCCTCAAATACCTTATCCCTAAATTCTCACCTTCCATACTATGTGGACTTACCCATCTCTCCTGCTTCTTTTAGCCCATCCTCTCCCCTGCATAATTCTCTTATTCCAGCTAATTCAGAAGCTGAAGACATAATAATCCCAGCAACTACTGAAGAGTTACTAATCGTAGTCTCTGTCCAAGAGACTAGTGAACAAGAGGAAGACATGCTGATCCATCCCAATAGACCTTCAAGACTGATCTCAAGGTCTAAAGTTGAAGAATTAAAAAGAATGGCAGCATTGATTTCTCAACTAGATCAATCAAGAATAAAAATTCCTTTTCGAGTGGACACTTCTCAGAATGAGTTTGGATTTATGACACAAGCTGAAATAGAAGAGTCCATCAGAGCTGAACAAGCCCTTGAAGCCCACAAGCAAAGCATAAAAATTGCTATCAGTCTTGTTGAACATACTAACTTTGAAGCAAATCTCAAAACCAATCCAATCAAGGTTTAAACTCACTTACTGAAGAAAGTAGAAGAAGAAAACAAGAAGATCCGAGCAAAACAAGATCGTGAACTAAAATGGTGCAAAGACAAAGCTGAGAAACGTCGAAATCAGTGTAAAATAACCCATGTCACAATCCTAGGGAAAAACACAAAGACATGTGTCGTGGTAGATCTAAACATCTTCAGGGACGACTTCAGCACCCTCAGAGAATGCTCTTCAAGGCTCAACGACTATGGATTCTATGAATGGTTGGAAATTAGAGACGCCATTCAAAAAGTCCATGTCTAAGTTTAAAGAATATATGGAAAGTCGTTTAAACAAGTTATTCGATCGAATCTCTTAGATAGTCGATATCCCTCCACTACCTCAGAAGTCAAGTTGAAGAAGAATATCTATCCTTGCCACGGAAGAAGGATCTTCTCATCAAAATGAAACGGGTATAGAATTGTCGAGAGAAGCAATCCTCGGTCCCCCACCATATCTTTCAGCACTAAACTTATCATTTCTAGGACCTGGTTGTTACAGCCCTGGTGATGTAATTGGCGATCCCTATGAAATTGTGTTCCATGATCATGAAGGCATTGCCAGATTTCAGTGAGTCTTTGAACTTCATCTTTGCCCAGTTTCTCACTTAATACACCTTCTCCATTGGTGTGATCTTACACACTTCGGATCAGTTGTAACACTCAAAAATCTTAGGTAATTTTTATTCTAGTCAAGTGGTAGTTATGTCATAAACATCTATTTGAAAATCTATTTTTTTATTTGTTAAAAGGCTTAAATAATAAATGAAGGTTTAAGTCATAATATTAATTAAATAAATTATTGGTAATTTATGGAATTTAAGGGTAGCTTTAATAAAAGCCTTATATTATTATGGGTCATCTACTAATTATTTTAATAACCCAAGGATTAGATGTGTAAAATGTAGATTTGGTGTAGTTAAATGGACCTACGTGGCTTATCACGTGGGTTGTGCTTGTGAACCGTTGCCATCAAATGGAAGAAGGCCGCTTTGTGGGGATGAACAGTGCCTACCGCGGGTTGGCCGTGAGTTGAAGCCACGAGAAACTCGACCGACTCTTTCTTCCCCTTTTTAAATTTGATTTAAAAAAAACCCAATCCCCCTCCTTGATTTTTGGGAACCACACAATTAAATCTCATTTATATTCCTTCTTCTTTCTCTTTCTCTCGACATCCACCCCCAAAACTCTCTTAAATTCCTCCCATTAATACCTCCCCTTCCAAGCATTTATTTGGGTTCTTTAAATGTGGGTTGAAGAAAGTATTTAAAAATACTCTCCTAAAGAGTTGGATTATTTATTGTGTGGATCAAGCTTCCTCACTTTCAACCACATCTTCAAGATTTGTTGGATTTCTAGGGTTTTTCTTAAAAACCAAGATTGTGAGTTTTCTACCATTTCTTTAAAATGATATATATGTCTTATATGCTTTCTACCATTATTTCGTGTCTCCTTTCATTATGTGAATCATTTGATCAATTAGACCTAAACTTGCTAAATTGGAAAATGTTGATATCTTGGATGCTACTCTTTCATGAGAATCTTGATGGGATTATTTTGTTGGTAGATATGGAAATATATTCTTGAGATATATGTGGTTGATGGACATTATATGTGAACTTTATATAATTTAGGGTTTTGACCTAAATTGAGGGTTGGAGCTATGTGGAAACTCTCATATATGTTTTACTTGGAGTAAAATGTTTATATTATGCGTTTGAATGTTAGATGAATCACGAGTAGGCACTAGGAGGATGTAGTCTTGCGCACCACCTTTATGGTATGTGTCTAGATCCCCGTAATTTGGAGTAATGCCTTAGAGGTAGTGTTCAAATGTGTCGGGCCTTTGGGATGTTGCTCATGCGAGTGAACATCAAGGTACATCAACTCTTGAGGTGAAACTCGTTGGTGTGTTGGGTCTCCCCCAATGAAGCCTCTATGGACCTTTACTATTATTAACCTCTTAAATGATTTTGCTATGTTATTGTTCAAACTCACTAGGCTCTTTTGGCCACACATGTTTGGTGTTGATGTGTATCTCAGGCTCTAGCGGCGTGACCGCCAAGAAGGTTTAGCGGGCCTTTAGATGTGAGTTTGGGAGCTTTTTGGGACGCCATTATAGAAGATGATTATTATGGAAATAGATGACAACCAATTATAATCTTATTTCTTGTTTAGGAATTAGATTAAGAGGTTGTTATCCCTCATTGCTTTGTTATTACAATCTTTTAATTATACAAGCGTTTATTGTTCCCTTTTTGGGAGAGCTCATGCTTTGGGATTTTTATATACCACATTTCTATTTTTGGAATTTTTTGTTGTCCCAATTTTTTGGGTGTTACAAGTTGGTATCAGAGCTTTAGTTTAAGTGAGCTAGGTGTTGACTCTAGCATACCTAGACTTAAGTTGTAGATGTTCCTAGTATCACTGTCCACCGGGTAGAACACTCCTAGGTGGGGAGAGTATTAGGATTACAAAAATGCATTGATTAAAAGTTATGATGATGGCTACAAGAATTCTTATGTAAAATACGTTCACAATCTCACTTGGCCAGTGTTGTTCTGAATTTATAGTTACGTGAGTGTACTTGAAATTATTGTTATGATGATTGATCATTGTAGTAGTACGTATTGAACCGTTAATCTTTTAAAGAATTAACCGATATGATCTTTATCTTGTGTAACAGCTCACAATGGTAAACACAAGGAGCCGGGTTGGGGCTTCCGAAGTTGGTAATGAAGCGAGTGTAACCGCCCCGGAAACTTCGAGATCAGCAAATCCAACGGTTAATCAAATTGTTCTGCCGATTCCCACAATGCTAAGGGGAGTTGTTGAACTGGTTCCCTAAGTGAACTTAGAGACTAAGAACCCAGTTGTTCAAGAAGTGGACCCCCAATATGTCATGATAGCTAGCATCATGCAAATGATGAATTCCACGATGGACAAACGCGATGAGCGATTTATGAAACTGTTGGAGGATCGGGATGCAATAAACCGGAGACATGAGGTGGTAGCGGACAATGCAATTATTAGGTCCGGTGGTACCAGTAATGCTATCGGGACCGAAGAGCAAGCGATAAGGGCTGAGAGTAGGAAAGAAGGGGGTTATTCATATAAGACCTTCCTGCGTAGCAAACCCCCAGAATTTTCTGGAATGACAAATCCGGTGGCCTGCATTAACTGGATAAGAGAAGTGGAAATGACATTCGAATCAAGCAAATGTGATGACTCTTAGAGGGTCAAATTCGCCTCTCAATTATTCATAGGGGAAGCCTTGAGTTGGTGGAACCTCACCCGAACAGCTCTTACTCCGGAGGTTCTGGCCAAGCTATGGCCAACCTTCAAGAGAAAGGTGTTGGACAAATATTGCAACGAATAAGCTCTTGAAAAAATCGAAGAGGAGTTCCGAAATCTGAAGAAGGGAAATATGTCTATTGCCGATTATTTAAAGCAATTTTTGGAGAAGCTCGGTCTGGTTGAGCATTTGGCTACGGATGAGATGTCGAAGATAGAAGCATATTTGAGAGGTTTGTGTGCGGACATGAAGACAGGTGTGAGAAACACCTGGGTGTCTACATTGCAAGAGGTTATTGAGGAGTCCCAACTAGTAGAGGACGACCTCATTCAAGGTAGAGAAGAGAGGAGTCAACAAGGCGAGAAGCGAAAGTGGGAAGGGCCGGTTGGGCCCGCACGACCATCTAAACCCTTCACCGGGGGAAGGAATGTGGAACCTCGACGTGAGGCTTGGTGGTGCCTCAAGTGTAGGAGTAAGCATTTTGGGCCTTGTAATCCGAGACCTTTTTCCAACACTACCGAATGCTTCAAGTGCGGAAGAAAGGACCATGCAAGTCGAGATTGCCCCTCCCGGGGGCCGGTTTGTTTCGAGTGCCGGGAGTCGGGGCATATCAAGAGGGAGTGTCCTAAGCTAGTGGGGGGACACCGAGGGGTTTCGAGTGGAGCTGTGCCAAAGAAGGAGATTCCACCGAAAGTGCCAATGGGCCTTCCAAATGACGGTGGAAGAAGCAAGGGTGACGACGGATGTTGTGTCGGGTACGTTCCTAGTAAAATCTCTACTTTCTCGTGTTTTGTTTGATTCCGGTGCGAACCGTTCGTTTGTATCTACCACTTTCTGCAAGAATTTCACTACCCCTATTAGCTTGTTGCCCGATGCACTAGTAGTAGAGGTAGCCAATGGGAATCATATGTTAGTCCGGGAGCGTTTCGATGGGTGTACTATAGACATAGATGGGGAGTCCTTTGTTGTGGACTTACTACTGGCGGACATTGGGGGATTCAATGTGATTATAGGAATGGATTGGCTAGCTAAGCACGACGCCGATATATTTTGCTCCAAGAAAATGGTTAGAGTACCCTTGTCGAAGGGAGAGGAAGTGATAGTCTACGAGGAAAAGAATCAAAAGGCCAATACGATCATCTCGTCACTTAAAGTGCGTAAGAGCCTATCCAAGGGGTGTACCTCATACTTGGCTTACGTCATCGATGCAAAACTCGAAAAGAAGGAGATTGGAGATGTGGATGTGGTTTGCGACTAACTAGACGTATTTCCAGATGATTTATCAGGGATACCGCTGGAGCGCCAAGTGGAGTTCCACATTGACCTCACTTCGGGTTCCGCGCCGATCGCCCATGCCCCTTATCGTCTAGCCCCGACGGAGATGCAATAAATGATGACCCAACTACAAGAAATTCTTGAGAAGGGATTCATACGACCGAGCTCGTCACCGTGGGGAGCTCCAGTTTTGTTTGTGAAGAAGAAAGACGGGTCCTTGCGGATGTGTATCGACTATCGTGAGCTAAACAAGGTTACGGTGAAGAACAAATATCCACTTCCTCGAATCGACGACCTTTTCAACCAATTGCAAGGAGTGGGATGTTTTTCTAAGATAGACTTGAGGTCCGGTTACCATTAAGTGTGGATGAAGGACAACGACATTCCGAAGACGGCGTTTCGGACGAGATACAACCATTACAAGTTCCTAGTTATGCCTTTCGGGTTAACGAACGCGTCGGCCGTATTTATGGATTTGATGAACCGAGTGTTCCGGACTTTCTTGGACAAGTCGGTGATAGTTTTTATCGACGACATCTTGATCTATTCGCAAGACGAGGCCGAGCATAGTCAACATTTGCGGGAGGTGTTAGAGATTCTCCTGAAAGAGAAATTGTTCGCAAAATTTTCGAAGTGCGAGTTTTAGTTGCAAGAGGTTCAATTCTTAGGCCATGTGGTATCAAATGACGGAGTTAAGGTAGATCCAGCGAAGATTGAAGCGATGATGAATTGGGAACCACCGACGAGTCCGATAGAGATAAGAAGCTTTTTGGGTTTGGCCAGCTACTACCGACGGTTTATTCAACACTTTTTGAAGATCGCCTCTCCGCTCACGTCGTTGACAAGGAAGAATGTCAAGTTCTTATGGACTGAGACACAAGAGCAAGCCTTTCGAACTCTTCAAAAGAAGCTATGCGAAGCGCCAATTCTATCCCTACCCGAAGGATCAGATGATTTTGTGGTTTATAGCGACGCCTCCAAATTTGGTCTTGGGTGTGTCTTAATGCAAAGGGGGAAGGTGATAGCGTATGCGTCGCGACAACTCAAGGACCATGAGAAGAACTACCCCACCCACGACTTGGAACTAGCGGCAGTGGTATTTGCATTGAATCTATGGCGACACTACCTCTATGGGACGAAGTGTACACTCTTCACCGACCATAAAAGCTTGAAATACATTCTCGATCAAAAGGACCTCAACATGCGACAAAGAAGGTGGTTAGAACTTTTGAAGGACTATGATTGCAAGTTGCTTTACCACCCCGGTAAAGCCAATGTGGTGGTGGACGCTTTGAACCGAAATATTTATGGGAGTGAAGTCAAGCTATCCCTTTCTAGAATTGACGTGATATCAAGACTAGTGGAGGACATCAAAGCAAGTCAAGTCGAAGCACTTCGTGAAGAGAATCTCAAATCCGAAATTATGGTGAAGCAAAGAGAGCTACTAACGGAAGATAGCCGAGGCCTCAAGCTATTTCAAGGAAGGATTTGGGTATCGAAGATTGGAGGAATTCGTGAGTTGCTCTTAGCGGAAGCTCACAAATTCAAGTACTCTATACATCCCGATAGCACCAAGATGTATAGAGATTTGAAATTGCACTACTAGTGGCCGGTAACGAAACTCAATGTGGCTAACTATGTGGAAATGTGTGTCACTTGCCTTCAAGTCAAAGCGGAACATCAAAAGCCCTACGGGAGTTTGCAACCATTGGTCATTGCAGAATGGAAGTGGGAGCATATAACTATGGATTTCGTCACCAAGATACTGAAAACCTTGAGGGGTCATGATACTATTTGGGTGGTGGATCGACTCACGAAGAGCGCACACTTTTTGGCGATGTTAGAGATGTTGCCGATGGACAAATTAGCCAAGCTCTATATTGATGAAGTGGTATCGCGTCATGCACTATCTATAGTTTCGGATCAGGATAGTTTGGTTCACTTCCAAGTTTTGGGATGGTCTACAAAAGGAGTTGGTCACAAGAGTCAAATTGAGCACGTCCTATCATCCTCAAATAGATGGTCAAAGTGAGTGAACGATTCAAACTCTCGAGGACATGCTCTGGTCGTGTGTTATAGACTTTGGGGGCAATTGGGATTCGCATCTACCTCTAGTGGAGTTCGCCTATAATAATAGTTATCATTCGAGCATTGGGATGGCACCGTTCGAAGCATTGTACGGTCGAAAATATAGAACGCCAGTTTACTGGCTTGAAGCGGGAGAGAAACAATTTGTCGGACTGGAAATCATGCAAGAGACGATGGACAAAGTGAAAAACATCCGAGAACGGTTGAGAGCGGCCCAAGATCGATAAAAGAGCTACGCCGACAAGAAGCGAGGGCCGATAGAATTCCAAGTGGGTGACCGAGTTATGTTGAAGGTGTCGCCATGGAAGGGCCTTATCCGTTTCGGGAAGCGTGGGAAGCTTAGCCCTCGTTTCCTTGGTCCCTTCACCATTTTAGAGCGAATTAGACTTCAAGCCTACAGGCTAGACATGCCACCGAAAATGGACGGAATCCATCCTACTTTTCACGTATCCTACTTGCAGAGGTGTTTAGCCGAGGAAGATAGCGTCATCCCTTTGTCAGAGATTCTTGTGGACAATTGAAACCGTTGTATGTAAGAACCGGAGGCCATCTTGGAATCGAAGACGAAGAAACTTCGCCATAAAGAAATAACCATGGTTAAGGTTCAATGGAAACACCATAGAGGTGCAAATGTGACTTGGGAAGCAGAAGAAGATATGATGAGGCGATATCCCCAATTGTTCATGTAAGGACGAGATTTCAAGGACGAAATCACCTCTAAGGTGGGGAGGATTGTAACACTCGAAAATCTTAGGTATTTTTTATTCTAGTCATGTGGTAGTTCTGTCATGAACATCTATTTGAAAATCTATTTTTTTATTTGTTAAAAAGCTTAAATAATAAATGAAGGTTTAAGTCATAATATTAATTAAATAAATTATTGGTAATTTATGGAATTTAAGGGTAGCTTTAGAAAAAAGCCTTATATTATTAGGGGTCATCTACTAATTGTTTTAATAAGCCAAGGATTAGATGTGTAAAATGTGGATTTGGTGTAGTCAAATGGACCCACGTGGCTTACCACGTGGGTTGTGCTTGTGAACCAGCAGCTAAGCCGCGTTAGTTACTGCCATCAAATGGGAGAAGCCCGCTTTGTGGGGATGGGCAGTGCCCACCGCAGGTTGGCCATGAGTTGAAGCCACGAGAAACTCGTCCGACTCTTTCTTCCCCTTTTTAAATCTGATTTCTTTAAAAACCCAATCCCCTTCCTTGATTTTTGGGAACCACACAATTAAATCTCATTTATATTCCTTCTTCTTCTTCTTCTTCTTCTTCTCTCTCTCTCTCTCTCTCTCTCTCTCTCTTTCTTTTTCTCTCGACATCCACCCCCAAAACCCTCTTAAATTCCTCCCATTAATACCTCCCCTTCCAAGCATTTATTTGGGTTCTTTAAATGTGGGTTGAAGAAAGTATTTAAAGATACTCTCCTAAAGAGTTAGAGTATTTATTGTGGGGATCAAGCTTCCTCACTTTCAACCACATCTTCAAGACTTGTTGGATTTATAGGGTTTTTCCTAAAAACATAGATTGTGAGTTTTTCTACCTTTTTTTTAAATGAGATACATGTCTTATATGCTTTCTACCAATATTTCATGTTTCCTTTCATCATGTGAATCATTTGATAAGTTAGACCTAAACTTGCTAAATTGGAAAATGTTGAGATCTTGGATTCTACACTTTCATGAGAATCTTGATGGGATTATTTTGTTGGTAGATTTGGGGATATATTTTGAGATATATGTGGTTGATGGACATTATATGTGGACTTTATATAATTGAGGGTTGGAGTTATGTGGAAACTCTCATATGTGTTTTACTTGGAGTAAAATGTTTATATTATGAGTTTGAATATTGGATGAATCACGAGTAGGCACTAGGAGGATGTAGTCTTGGGCGCCACCTTTATGGTATGTGTCTAGATCCCCGTAATTTGGAGTAATGCCTTGGAGGTAGTATTCAAATGTGTCGGGCCTTTAGGATGTTGCTCATGCGAGTGTACATCAAGGTACATCGACTCTTGAGGTGAAACTCGTTGGTGTGGTGGGGCCTTTGGGATGTTGCTCATGCGAGTGAACATCAGGCATTGTTTTTAATTTCTCTCGTATTCTCTCTAATCACGGTTGGAAGTTCTTTTGGGGATAGTTTTTATGTTGTTAGTATATGTTTTTTTACAGATTGTGCATATTTTAAAGGTGAGATAGGTGAAGAAGTGCTCAAGGTGAAAATAGAAGAGGATAATCAAGTGTACGTGGGAGATGAATCCAAGAACGAAGAAGATAATAAGATGATCGAGAGCAAAAAGGTGATGTCGTCGAAAAAGATGAAGTCGGAAGGGAATAATTGTTCTCCATGCTTCACGGGTGCGGAGAAAGATATTTGATTCAAGATTTAAAGTTTCTGCCACGGTTTGCGGGCGCGAAGATTTCTTCACGGTCGCGAAGAACTGCTCCTGAAGCACCCTTAATTTTCTGTTGCACCTTCACGGGCATGAAGATTACTTCACGGTCGTGAAAGTTGATTGGACTTGTTTTTTTTTCGGCTTTTTCCTTGGGATTTTTGGCTTGCCCTATTTATAAACTCTTTAGGTTTTTTTTTTGTTTTGGGGGGAAGCGAGCCGTTTTTAATTTTTTTTTCTTAGAACAACGGTTACACTTTGATTTCCTCTAGTTGATTCCTTCATAGCTTGGGGAAGAAGACTCCTAATCTTGTAGCTTATGCCATTGAATATCAATTACATTCGGTTTTCATACGTTTTTGAGTATCTTCTTCCCTACTTCTTTAGAATAGTTGATTAATTTCCGTCGTGTTTGAATATTATTATCTTAGTTTATCGTTCTTAGTTTTTCTTCTTTGAATCTCTCTTAATCCTTATTAGTTTATATCAAGTTTTGATTTTTATGCATCTTTCTTATCCCTTACTTCGTAACTCTCTCTTTTTATGCATCTCTACTCTCTCTACTCTATTTCAATTATTACACTTCATTCATCTTCGCATCATTTTAATTTTATGCACAATTGTTCTTCTTTGTTTTTAGTTAATGTTAATCGCTATTAGATCGTGTCTAATGTAGTTGGTTTGCTAGTTTGTTTAAATCCATTATCTTTGATTTTGTTGGAGTCTAGATAAGTGAATAATTTCTTGGTCCTAATTTAGTAATCGTTTTATTGGGTAATCGTCTCTTAGGATCGAGGTCTTGGTATTGATTAATTGTTTTTAAAACGGATGGTGAGTTTTAATCCATTTTGATTCTAACGAAAGTTGGAGTTACCAAGTGCCCTTTAGTTGTAGTTGTCTTTTATTTTGCTTAGTCCACTTTGATTTTCCTCTTTTTCTCTCTCCTTCCCTTAATCTCGTTTAATTTTATGTCTACTTAGTTTAATAATCAAATCAATTATCTGATTCGTATAGCTAGACATGATTATTGAGTAGTTGGTGTTAGATCGTCACCTCCCTGTGATCGACCCGTATGCTACAATAACCCGTACACTTGCGGTATAAATTTAAAACACGTCAAGTTTTTGGCGCGGTTGCCGGAGAGGCGACTAGCCTAACACCGACTTACTTTTTGATTTACTAGTCTATGTCTTTACCCCATTTCTTTTTTATGTTTTCATTTTCGTCTTCTCATTTTTTATTTTGTTTAACCGTGTACTTAAAGTTTTTGTTTGTGTAGTTTGGCCAACTTGCAGACGGGAATGAAAAGTCATGATTGACGAAAAAGGCGGTGAGTGACGGGTCGTGGAGATGTTTGTTTGGTAAGACCGAGATATGATTACCTTTAGAAATGATGAGTGATTTTATCTCTATCTCATTAATTGCTTCTCGCGTGCTATTTTTTTTATTCTCTCAGATTCTGTATTTTTTATGTCAAGCCGGACATCACCGGTTCTTCTTTCTTTAACTTTATTTAATTCTCGGCTATGGGTTGCGTAACCTGTTTTATAATGAAAACACATTGGTTATCCGATGTGATATTTATGTGTTTACATGACCCGTACGAATTGGTGACCATTTAAGTCGATTATTGACTTTCACCAATTTGTACACTCTCTTCTTTCTATTTGTTTAATTCTTCGTCAAGCTCGCGAAGATAAATGAGTCATTCTCCCTCCTTTGTTTAATTCCTAATCCAAAGTCAAACTCGTGACTTAAAACAAGTCTCCGTTTCCTTTCTTTGTTCTACCATCATTTTTTTCCGGTCTCTCGTCCAATTTTATCATGAACATACATAGAGGCCTTCGTTTCATGAAAAATAATCCCGAAAAATTCAAAAATAATTTTCATTTGTAACCCACTTTGAGCCTAAACACCGACCCTTCTTTGTACACCCATACACAAGTAAATAAATAAATAATTGCACGGTAAGGTTGAACTCTTCGAAATGATATATGGATTCGCATTTAGTCTGGAAACAAACACAAGCATAGCTTGTGGGTAGTTCTTTGAGCTCCCAAAACAAGCATAGCTTGTGGGTTCGTGAAGCCGTGCACACAAACAAAGAAAAAAAACAGAAAAAAACGAGAAAAAGAAAAATAAAAAAAGATCAAAAGTAGAATAAGCTTTCAATCCATCAAAAACATTAGGAAAAGAGCCCTTATTGCATATTAAAAAAAAGAGATTTACCCATAAATCGATATCCCCAACACCAATATATGAGCATAACCATACCTTACACCCTTAACCTCACCCCAAAGCCCTCATTGCACGTATTGTCATGGAAAATTTTGGACCTAAGTATAAATTAAATCGTGTCAAGACTACATTCCTTTGTCTCGATCGGGACGGATTTGAGCGTATACACGTCCCTATACACACTTGAGAGCTTAGAGTGATATCGTGATCATCCATATTTATAGATCACTATCCCTTCCCTTAGCGGCTTTGGTATGTTTACGAAATCTTCTTAGGTTGCGATTTCTTTTTGCAATATGCTTGATTAATGTTTGTTGGTTGACGCTTTGGTAATCATAGGTTCCTACTTATTTTTTCTGTAATCCAACATGTGGCATTTGGTTGTTTGTTTGTAATACGTGAGCTTAATGCTTAATTATGTTAATGAGATTGTGGGATAACTCGTCTTGACATCTTCAAAGATTTTCGCTTATTTTTCTTTCTTTTTTTTATTTTATTTTTATTTTATTTTTTTTTCACCCGAATAAATTCTATTTCTTTCTTGGGGACAAGAAAGTTTAGCTTGTGGGTGGTTTGTTAAGTGCATTTTATGCACCTAACTTTGTATATTTTAGTTGCATTTTCTTTTTATTTTAGTGTTTAGTTTAGCTTTTTCAGGCATTGTTTTTAATTTCTCTCGTATTCTCTCTAATCACGGTTGGAAGTTCTTTTGGGGATAGTTTTTATGCTGTTAGTATATTTTTTTTGTAGATTGTGCATATTTTAAAGGTGAGATAGGTGAAGACATGCTCAAGGTGAAAATAGAAGAGGATAATCAAGTGTACGTGGGAGATGAAGCCAAGAACGAAGAAGAGAATAAGATGATCGAGAGCAAAAAGGAGATGTCGTCGAAAGAGATGAAGTCGGAAGGGAATAATTGTTCTCCATGCTTCACGGGTGCGGAGAAAGATATTTGATTCAAGATTTAAAGTTTCTGCCATGGTTTCGCGGGCGCGAAGATTTCTTCACGGTCGCGAAGCACTGCTCCTGAAGCACCCTTAATTTTCTGTTGCACCTTCACGGGTGTGAAGATTACTTCACGATCGTGAAAGTTGATTGGACTTATTTTTTTTGGGCTTTTTCCTTGGGCTTTTTGGCTTGACCTATTTATAAACTCTTTAGGGTTTTTTTTGTTTTGGGGGGAAGCGAGCCATTTTTAATTTTTTTCTTAGAACAAGGGTTACATTTTGGTTTCTCTCTAGTTGATTCCTTCATAGCTTGGGGAAGAAGACTCCTAATCTTGAAGCTTATGCCATTGAAGATCGATTACATTCGGTTTTCATAAGTTATTGAGTATCTTCTTCCCTACTTCTTTAGAGTAGTTGATTAATTTCTGTCGTGTTTGAATATTATTATCTTAGTTTATCGTTCTTAGTTTTTCTTCTTTGAATCTTTCTTAATCCTTATTAGTTTATATCAAGTTTTGATTTTTATGCATCTTTCTTATCCCTTACTTCGTAACTCTCTCTCTTTTTATGCATCTCTACTCTCTCTACTCTATTTCAATTATTACACTTCATTCATCTTTGCATCATTTTAATTTTATGCACAATTGTTCTTCTTTGTTTTTAGTTAATGTTAATTGCTATTAGATCGTGTCTAATGTAGTTGGTTTGCTAGTTTGTTTAAATCTATTATCTTTGATTTTGTTGGAGTCTAGATAAGTGAATAATTTCTTGGTCCTAATTTAGTAATCGTTTTATTGGGTAATCGTCTCTTAGGATCGAGGTCTTGGTATTGATTAATTGTTTTTAAAACGGATGGTGAGTTTTAATCCATTTTGATTCTAACGAAAGTTGGAGTTAATTTAATTAGTTTTTAACAAAACATTTAGTCAATTCAATTAGTTTTTGACGAAACGAATGTTTGGTCTTTTACTCTGATCAAATTAATCAATGACAACGGTCCTAACATGATAAATAGTTAGGGACGTTGATTGGGAAAATTACTTGTTTTAAATCATAATGTTTCTTCCCAACGTACACATATTGCGAAAGTAAGTATATGTCTTGGTTTAGAAAAGCTTTTCCACCTCGAGAGAGGATTAAAGTAGTTTTGCAAAACGAACTCCCACCATTACCAAAATCCTAGGTTGGCGTTACCAAGTGTCCCTTTAGTTGTAGTTGTCTTTTATTTTGCTTAGTCTACTTTTATTTTCCTCTTTTTCTCTCTCCTTCCTTTTATCTCGTTTAATTTTATGTCTACTTAGTTTAATAATCAAATCAATTATTTGATTCGCATAGCTAGACATGATTATTGAGTAGTTAGTGTTAGACCGTCACCTCCCTGTGATCGACCCGTATGCTACAATAACCCGTACGCTTGCGGTATAAATTTAAAACACATCAAGTTTTTGGTGACGTTGCCGGAGAGGCGACTAGCCTAACACCGACTTACTTTTTGATTTACTAGTCTTTGTCTTTACCCCATTTCTTTTTTATGTTTTCATTTTCGTCTTCTCAATTTTTATTTTGTTTAACCGTGTACTTAAAGTTTTTGTTTGTGTAGTTTGGCCAACTTGCAGACGGGAATGAAAAGTCATGATTGACTAAAAAGGCGGTGAGTGACGGGTCGTTGAGATGTTTGTTTGGTAAGACCGAGATATGATTACCTTTAGAAATGATGAGTGATTTTATCTCTATCTCATTAATTGCTTCTCGCGTGCTATTTTTATTGTTCTCTCGGATTCGGTATTTTTTATGTCAAGTCGGACATCACCGGTCCTTCTTTCTTTAACTTTATTTAATTCTCGACTATGGGTTGCGTAACCTATTTTATAATGAAAACACACTGGTTATCCGGTGTGATTTTTATGTGTTTACGTGACCCATATGAAATGGTGACCATTTAAGTCGATCATTGACTTTCACCAATTTGTACACTCTCTTCTTTCTATTTGTTTAATTCTTCATCAAGCTCGCGACGATAAACGAGTCATTCTCCCTCCTTTGTTTAATTCCTAATCCAAAGTCAAACTCGCGACTTAAAACAAGTCTCCGTTTCCTTTCTTTGTTCTACTATCATTTTTTTCCTGTCTCTCGGGCTTAATTGCTTGAAAACCGACCCCCGAAAGTGTTTCTTAACACTTGTTTAACGTTCTGACCAAACGGCCCGAGCGCGAATTTCTCTTCCTGGTGTGAAGTTGGATGTTCCTACTTTCTTCCTAAGCTTCGCGGGCGTGAATATTTCGGCCCGGGCGTAAAGCTTATAGGTCCTACTTTCTGTCAAAGCTTCATGGGCGTGAATATCCCGGCCCGGGCGTGAAGTTGGTTGTCTTTACTTTCTACCTAAGGTTCCCGGGCGTGAAGCTTATAGCTCATACTTTCTGCCTAAGGTTCTCGGGCGTGAATATTTGGGTCTGGGCGTGAAGTTGTAAAAAAAAGTTTTGTTTTTATTATTTTTGTTTTTATTTAAACTTTATAAATTAAAAAAAAAACTAACCTTTTTACCCCCCCTCTTTCACGACCATCCCCCTCATCCCCTTTCATTTTCAGCCACCATCCACCACCATCATCGATCGCCGCCGGCGATCCTGTTCCTACAGCCGCCAACCACCACTCGCCTCCTCCAACCTCCTTCCATCACCATCACCGACCGACACCCCTCCAGCTGTTCACCCTCTTCCTCACGATCGATCACCATCCGCCACCATCATCAATCGATCGAACTCCCCTGTTTCTTCCTTTGTCCCCTCTCGATTCCTCCGAGAACCTGCAATCTCCGGCGAACCCTCACCATTCTCCTCTCTCTGTCGCCGTTGATCACCACCAGTGGTGCCATCCCACTTCGTCGCACCACCACCACAGCCGCTCGACCACTTCCCCTCACTCTCCATCATCTCGATCGACAACAGTACCTTCGTGAGCATCACCATTCAACAGACCATCAGCTTCCAACTCGATTTGTTCTCCGGGAAGATTTGGGAAAAAACCTTTCAGCAGCTTTGAGCATCAATATGGTACCTTCTTTCCATTTATTTGCACTATTTATGTGATTACATGTGAGTTACATTGATATGAAGGTTGAGTAGGGTTCTTGTGGTTCTATAATCGTTTGTGCGTCCTCTTTACGTAACCATTTTTTGTCTGTGAGGTAGTCCAAGTGTGTGTCCCAATGATTATCAATTCAATCAAGCAAACATATAATCAATACAATTATGCAAACCTGTTATTGATTAATCAAACGAATCGAGTGATTACAATTGTTCTTGATCAACCTCTTTCTCTCTGTATCTCCTCTTCACGGCGCACCAACAACTAGCCTTACAATAATTTCTCAATTAGCTCCCTTACCTCTCTCCAACCTAATTAACTCTAAACAAAGTTAATTTATACTTAGGCCTTATTTGCCTAATGGGCTTGGCTAGGCTTGGGCCCAACTACTAAAACAACCTATTAACTTATTTAAATAAAGACTAATAAAGAAAATACTTAAACAGACTTTGACTATTTATTACAAAAGAACCCTAGACTATTTGATGAGACGACTTTATCAGCTTTGACTTCAGTTTTCCATCTTCAGATAATTATGATCTTGAATCCAATAAATATGTGCTTTAACAATCTCCCCCTTTGGATCAAGATCATTACTAAAAAGATTTAGCAATTCAATTCTTCTCTTTAAGCTCAGAAAATGCAGTCTTCCTCTTTGTCTTCATAATGTAACAATCTCCCTAATCGATTAAAATATCTCTTGGAAAGAAATTTTCTCCAGTTTCAGCTCGGAATGCTTCAGCAAATCATTTTCAAAGAAACTTTCTTCAATTCAGCATATCTTCAGAATATCTTCAGAAATTTTTCATTCTTTCAAAAACTTTTGATCTCCCCATTTCTTGATTGATATTGACGCTTCTCCCCCTTTTTGATGAAAAGATCAAAGAAGTCATCAAAACTTTTCTTCAAGAAATGTCTTCCACCACTGATCTTGCCAACAGAACCACTGATTATCCGTCAATTCATAAAGATGTGCATCCAGATCTTTGCAAATCCAGACAAAATAGAAAATGAAGTGTAACACCTGAATCAACAAATGAATCAGTTAAAATTTCCTGTCAGTAACACAAAGTCACTTTGTGTAACAAATACACAATAGAAAGGAGCTTTTATGATAGTCACTCCCCCAGGACTTCCATTCAATAATCGAAAAACCACAAAAGTAATTTCTATGAACGTTATGACAAAGAAACAAATTCTTTGTGTGTTCGTGCAAGTGATAGAATAAATTAAGCATATGATAATTGCTTATAAGGCTCAAAATGTGTAAACCACTGAGACAACAGTTAGTTAAACACAGACTCAATGTGCATTAATGAAGTGTGAAGGTGGGGCAGACTTTCTTCTTTTCAATATCCAAATTTTCCAAATGAAAATCAGATATCATGTGTTGCGTCCCCTTTGAAAATGAAACATTTTCTTGTTGAGAAGAAAATGAGTGTTAGGTGGGGTAATTGCAAGAGTTGGCATGGGCTAGTTGCCTGTTTCAATAATGTTCACCAAAGAGATGTGAAGCATTAGAAATGTGGCTGCCCGGCTCAGAAAGTAGTTGGTGCAGAGTTTACAAATTCTTTTACTCTGATCTCTCACCCTCTTTCTTTTAATCTTTAAGCTCACAGTTAACCAAGCTCTCTTTTTCATATTCCCTCATCGCACATCCCACACTCATTTCGTTGAACTCCTCACACTCAATCACTAAGGAGTTACTTATTGGGTAGGAGACACTGGTTAACGTGAATCCATAGAAGTTCAGATAAGTCCTAACACACTGATCACATGTTATCCTATGAAGCATATGATGCTCAGATGGTTTAACTTTATCAGTTAAAGCTCAATGATGAATCAGAAAACATTTAAAAGCACACTTCCAATTCAAGAAATATGTTTGAGAATCGGGAAGTGGTTTGAACATTTAAGAACATGTTTTCTTATGATTGAAAGTTGTCCTTCTTTCAACCATAGATGATATAAAGATAAGGAATTATACCTTTTGAGTGCAGTCTTACATCTCACGAAGTCAAGCTTAAAGTCATAAAAACATGATCTTTGAAGCATCTCTCAACCTACAAAAGTCTTAAGGTCTAGTCAAAGTAACTTTATTCACTGAAAATAAAATGACAGAAAGCAGTAAAACAATTAATGTACGAGTTCTGATCAGAGACAATCAGAAGTCATAATTCTTTTACTCCCCCTGAAATTATGCATCAGAAAATTATCAGGTATAAGATATGCATTAACTCCCCCTCAAATGTTGATCATCATATCTATTGGATGCATAAAATTTCAGACAGATATGTACTCCCCCTTGAATGTTGATCTTCTCAGATATGATCTAGGAGTACAATATCATTCAGCTTAGGAGTAAAGTCTTTTGATCATTGAAGTGTGAGTCCTAAACTGTTGTGTTTAGAAGTCATTCTTCGTTGAAGTATGGGTCCTAAGCTGATTTACTTAGAAGCCTCTGTTCTCTTACTCCCCCTACACAGTAGGTGCCTGCAACACAGATTCATCCACATCATACCTACAACGCCTCCCTCCATTCATTATTCCATATTTGTCATCATGTATCATGTTATCGTTACTATTAGAATCAAACTTCTCTCTATTCGGACCAATCTGTTGAAATCTCCCAGGACGTGGAGTGGGGCGGAAATGATCATTTGACTTCAATCTTCCAAGATATCCACCTGCTTCAAACCTTTGGTTCCGGTGAAACGTGCTGACTGGTGACGATCTTCTGTCTCTAAATTGGACATTGACAATGTTCCGGTCATCAAAGCTTCTAGAGATGCGTTGTGGAGACATGCGACTCCTTGTTGGGGAGACAAGAACAGCTTCGATTTCACTAGAAGAACTGAGCTTCCGTAAAGGAAATCTCTCTCCCTGAAATCTTGCATCAGGTCTATAATCTGGACTTTGCCTTTTTGAATCCACATTCCTTTTCTTCTGAAAATGCCATGCTATGGGAGACCGTGATCTAGATCTTGACCGAGATCGTCTCCGAGATCGTGAAATATGAGCACCTCGATTGAAATTGGGAGAAAAACCATGGACTTTTCTTTCTGAATAAGATGGCTCGGGGTCATGGTATTCTTCCTGGGGGGCTCTCCTCAACCCTTGAAGATTAAATCCAAGTATTTGCTTGTGGGTTGTGTATCTTGCATAATTAACTGTTGAGTATTTGTTTGGTTGAATTATTTTTGCGTGTTTAATAGATTGGGCCGCCACCACTGGGCGGACGTAGGTTGTGTACACATTATCACATCGCATTTTGCACCCACACATCTACTTGTGCACACCATGGCTTCTACAAGTCGCACAAAGCGACAACGTTCCAATCGATCACGGCGGGATGAGGTTGTTCAACCTAATATAATCCCCGCCGCCAATGTTGTGACCCCAAGTGTCATCAACGCCGATCCTTATAGCATATTTATAGCCAGCATAATCTCCCCCCCCCCCCTCCTTCCCTGTGATTTCTTTTTCTTTCTATATACCCTAACCCCAAACATTGAGGACAATGCTCCTTTTTGCTTATGGGTGGGTGTTTTTCATTTCATTTTATTTTTTCCATTTTCTTGGCATATAGTGTTACTTTGCTTTGCATATAAAAAAAATCCAAAAAGATTCTTGAATTCTCTTTGTTGTGTTAAGACTCGTAGTACACCATATCTCACTTTACATGATTTAGCTGCTTGATCCACAATTGCACATCAATTTTATTCCATCATGTTAAATGATTTTTTTTCTAGGAATAATGTTACCTTAGCTGTCACTTGCACACACTGTTAAGCATGATGTTCCACGTAGCCTTTTAGGACTAGTTTGCATACCATAGTCCCCTACATTACAAATGTGACTATAGTAGATGGAGTTATCTTGTGAGATTTTGGGTCATTTTGGATTGACACATATATAATCAATCCCAATTCTCATTTCTTGTGTGTTACCTCCCATCGAGGTGTAGTCTAGACTTTTGAGTAGTTTCTCGTCCAATTTTATCATGAACATACATAGAGGCCTTCGTTTCATGAAAAATAATCCCGAAAAATTCAAAAATATTTTTCATTTGTAACCCACTTTGAGCCTAAACACCGACCCTTCTTTGTACACCCATACACCAGTAAATAAATAAATAATTGCACGATAAGGTTGAACTCTTCGAAATGATATATGGATTCGGCATTTAGTCTGGAAACAAACACAAGCATAGCTTGTGGGTAGTTCTTTGAGCTCCCAAAACAAGCATAGCTTGTGGGTTCGTGAAGCCGTGCACACAAACAAAGAAAAAAAAAACAGAAAAAAACGAGAAAAAGAAAAATAAAAAAAGATCAAAAGTAGAATAAGCTTTCAATCCATCAAAAACATTAGGAAAAGAGCCCTTATTGCATATAAAAAAAAAGAGATTTACCCATAAATCGATATCCCCAACACCAATATATGAGCATAACCATACCTTACACCCTTAACCTCACCCCAAAGACCTCATTGCACGTATTGTCATGGAAAATTTTGGACTTGAGTATAAATTAAATCGTGTCAAGACTACATTCCTTTGTCTCGATCGGGACGGATTTGAGCGTATACACGTCCCTATACACACTTGAGAGCTTAGAGTGATATCGTGATCATCCATCTTTATAGATCACTATCCCTTCCCTTGGCGGCTTTGGTATGTTTACGAAATCTTCTTAGGTTGCGATTTCTTTTTGCAATATGCTTGATTAATGTTTGTTGGTTGACGCTTTGGTAATCATAGGTTCCTACTTATTTTTACTGTAATCCAACATGTGGCATTTGGTTGTTTGTTTGTAATACGTGAGCTTAATGCTTAATTATGTTAATGAGATTGTGGGATAACTCGTCTTGACATCTTCAAAGATTTTCGCTTATTTTTCTTTCTTTTTTTTTTTTTTTTTTTTTTTTATTTTTTTTCACCCGAATAAATTCTATTTCTTTCTTGGGGACAAGAAAGTTTAGCTTGTGGGTGGTTTGTTAAGTGCATTTTATGCACCTAACTTTGTATATTTTAGTTGCATTTTCTTTTTATTTTAGTGTTTAGTTTAGCTTTTTCAGGCATTGTTTTTAATTTCTCTCGTATTCTCTCTAATCACGGTTGGAAGTTCTTTTGGGGATAGTTTTTATGCTGTTAGTATATTTTTTTTGCAGATTGTGCATATTTTAAAGGTGAGATAGGTGAAGACATGCTCAAGGTGAAAATAGAAGAGGATAATCAAGTGTACGTGGGAGATGAAGCCAAGAACGAAGAAGAGAATAAGATGATCGAGAGCAAAAAGGAGATGTCGTCGAAAGAGATGAAGTCGGAAGGGAATAATTGTTCTTCATGCTTCACGGGTGCGGAGAAAGATATTTGATTCAAGATTTAAAGTTTTTGCCACGGTTTCGCGGGCGCGAAGATTTCTTCATGGTCGCGAAGCACTGCTCCTGAAGCACCCTTAATTTTCTGCTGCACCTTCACGGGCGTGAAGATTACTTCACGATCGTGAAAGTTGATTGGACTTTTTTTTTGGGGGCTTTTTCCTTGGGCTTTTTGGCTTGACCTATTTATAAACTCTTTAGGGTTTTTTTTTGTTTTGGGGCGAAGCGAGCCATTTTTAATTTTTTTCTTAGAACAAGGGTTACATTTTGGTTTCTCTCTAGTTGATTCCTTCATAGCTTGGGGAAGAAGACTCCTAATCTTGAAGCTTATGCCATTGAAGATCGATTACATTCGGTTTTCATAAGTTATTGAGTATCTTCTTCCCTACTTCTTTAGAGTAGTTGATTAATTTCTGTCGTGTTTGAATATTATTATCTTAGTTTATCGTTCTTAGTTTTTCTTCTTTGAATCTCTCTTAATCCTTATTAGTTTATATCAAGTTTTGATTTTTATGCATCTTTCTTATCCCTTACTTCGTAACTCTCTCTTTTTATGCATCTCTACTCTCTCTACTCTATTTCAATTATTACACTTCATTCATCTTCACATCATTTTAATTTTATGCACAATTGTTCTTCTTTGTTTTTAGTTAATGTTAATCGCTATTAGATCGTGTCTAATGTAGTTGGTTTGCTAGTTTGTTTAAATCCATTATCTTTGATTTTGTTGGAGTCTAGATAAGTGAATAATTTCTTGGTCCTAATTTAGTAATCGTTTTATTGGGTAATCGTCTCTTAGGATCGAGGTCTTGGTATTGATTAATTGTTTTTAAAACGGATGGTGAGTTTTAATCCATTTTGATTCTAACGAAAGTTGGAGTTAATTTAATTGGTTTTTAACAAAACATTTAGTCAATTCAATTAGTTTTTGACGAAACGAATGTTTGGTCTTTTACTCTGATCAAATTAATCAATGACAACGGTCCTAACATGATAAATAGTTAGGGACGTTGATTGGGAAAATTACTTGTTTTAAATCATAATGTTTCTTCCCAACGTACACATATTGCGAAAGTAAGTATGTGTCTTGGTCTAGAAAAGCTTTTCCACCTCGAGAGAGGATTAAAGTAGTTTTGTAAAACGAACTCCCACCATTACCAAAATCCTAGGTTGGCGTTACCCAGTGTCCCTTTAGTTGTAGTTGTCTTTTATTTTGCTTAGTCTACTTTTATTTTCCTCTTTTTCTCTCTCCTTCCTTTAATCTCGTTTAATTTTATGTCTACTTAGTTTAATAATCAAATCAATTATTTGATTCGCATAGCTAGACATGATTATTGAGTAGTTAGTGTTAGACCGTCACCTCCCTGTGATCGACCCGTATGCTACAATAACACGTACGCTTGCGGTATAAATTTAAAACACATCAAGTTTTTGGTGACGTTGCCGGAGAGGCGACTAGCCTAACACCGACTTACTTTTTGATTTACTAGTCTTTGTCTTTACCCCATTTCTTTTTTATGTTTTCATTTTCGTCTTCTCAATTTTTATTTTGTTTAACCGTGTACTTAAAGTTTTTGTTTGTGTAGTTTGGCCAACTTGCAGACGGGAATGAAAAGTCATGATTGACGAAAAAGGCGGTGAGTGACGGGTCGTTGAGATGTTTGTTTGGTAAGACCGAGATATGATTACCTTTAGAAATGATGAGTGATTTTATCTCTATCTCATTAATTGCTTCTCGCGTGCTATTTTTATTGTTCTCTCGGATTCGGTATTTTTTATGTCAAGTCGGACATCACCGGTCCTTCTTTCTTTAACTTTATTTAATTCTCGACTATGGGTTGCGTAACCTATTTTATAATGAAAACACACTGGTTATCCGGTGTGATTTTTATGTGTTTACGTGACCCGTACGAAATGGTGACCATTTAAGTCGATCATTGACTTTCACCAATTTGTACACTCTCTTCTTTCTATTTGTTTAATTCTTCATCAAGCTCGCGACGATAAACGAGTCATTCTCCCTCCTTTGTTTAATTCCTAATCCAAAGTCAAACTCGCGACTTAAAACAAGTCTCCGTTTCCTTTCTTTGTTCTACCATCATTTTTTTCCGGTCTCTCGGGCTTAATTGCTTGAAAACCGACCCCCGAAAGTGTTTCTTAACACTTGTTTAACGTTCTGACCAAACGGCCCGAGCGCGAATTTCTCTTCCCGGGTGTGAAGTTGGATGTTCCTACTTTCTGCCTAAGCTTCGCGGGCGTGAATATTTCGGCCCGGGCGTGAAGCTTATAGGTCCTACTTTCTGTCAAAGCTTCGCGGGCGTGAATATCCCGGCTCGGGCGTGAAGTTGGTTGTCTTTACTTTCTGCTTAAGGTTCCCGGGCGTGAAGCTTATAGCGCATACTTTCTGCCTAACGTTCTCGGGCGTGAATATTTGGGCCCGGGCGTGAAGTTTTAAAAAAAAGTTTTATTTTTATTATTTTTGTTTTTATTTAAGTTTTATAAATTTAAAAAAAAAAACTAACCTTTTTACCCTTCCCTCTCTTTCACGACCATCCCCCTCATCCCCTTTCATTCTCAGCCACCATCCACCACCACCATCGATCGCCGCCGGCGATCCTGTTCCTGCAGCCGCCAACCACCACTCGCCTCCTCCAACCTCCTTCCATCACCATCGCCGACCGACACCCCTCCAGCCGTTCACCCTCTTCCTCACGATCGATCACCATCCGCCACCATCATCAATCGATCGACCTCCCCTGTTTCTTCCTTCGTCCCCTCTCGATTCCTCCGAGAACCTGCAATCTCCGGCGAACCCTCACCATTCTCCCCTCTCTGTCGCCGTCGAGCACCACCAGTGGTGCCATCCCACTTCGTCGCACCACCACCACAACCGATCGGCCACTTCCCCTCACTCTCCTCCATCTCGATCGACAACAGTACCTCCGTGAGCATCACCATTCAACCGACCATCAGCTTCCAACTCGATTTGTTCTCCGGGCAGATTTGGGCAAAACCTTTCAGCAGCTTTGAGCATCAATATGGTACCTTCTTTCCATTTATTTGCACTCTTTATGTGATTACATGTGAGTTACATTGATATGAAGGTTAAGTAGGGTTCTTGTGGTTCTATAATCGTTTGTGCGTCCTCTTTACGTAACCATTTTTTGTCTGTGAGGTAGTCCAAGTATTTGCTTGTGGGTTGTGTATCTTGCATAATTAACTGTTAAGTATTTGTTTGGTTGGGTTATTTTTGCATGTTTAATAGATTAGGCCGGCACCACTGGGCGGACGTAGGTTGTGTACACATTATCACATCGCATTTTGCACCTATACACCTACTTGTGCACACCATGGCTTCTACAAGTCGCACAAAGCGACATCGTTCCAATTGATCGCGGTGGGATGAGGTTGTTCAACCTAATATAATCCCCGCCGCCAATGTTGTGGCCCCAAGTGTCATCAATGCCGATCCTTATAGCATATTTGTAGCCAGCATAATTTCCCCCCTCCCCTCCTTCCCCGTGATTTCTTTTTCTTTCTAAACACCCTAACCCCAAACATTGAGGACAATGCTCCTTTTTGCTTGTGGGGTGGGTGTTTTTCATTTCATTTTATTTTATTTTTTCCATTTTCTTGACATATAGTGTTACTTTGCTTTGCATATAAAAAAAATCCAAAAATATTCTTGAATTCTCTTTGTTGTGTTAAGATTCGTAGTACACCATATCTCACTTTACATGATTTAGTTGCTTGATCCACAATTGCACATCAATAACCCGTATGCTACAATAACTCGTACACTTGCGGTATAAATTTAAAACATATCATGTGTATCTCAAGCTCTAGCGGCGTGACCACCAAGAAGGTTTAACGGGCATTTAGATATGAGCTTGGGAGCTTTTTGGGACGCCATTATAGAAGATGATTATTTTGGAAGTAGATGACAACCAATTGTAATCTTATTTCTTGTTTAGTAATTAGATTAAGAGGTTGTTATCCCTCATTGCTTTGTTATTACAACCTTGTAATTATACAGACGTTTATTGTTCCCTTTTTGGGAGAGCTCATGCTTTGGCATTTTTATATACCACATTTCCATTTTTAGAAATTTTTGTTGTCCCAATTTTTGATGTGTTACATCAGTAGTCAAGGTTTTTGTTCTCAAGAATTTAAAGAAGAAAAAGAAAGAAGGAGAACCTATCCCTGACTACATTTTAGAAGATGATCAATCCTTGCTGATAAATTCCCTCGGTACTTTGTTTTTATCAGTTATGTACTTTCAGTAGTTAGTTACTCAATGTACTTGTGATTTTCATATTCCCTATGTAATCTCTCTACGAATTAATGAAAATTTTAGTGAGGTACTTTACTCCATCAGTACTGAAAAAGATCCCTCAAAACAATAAATGAGACATGCACATCATAAGTCCATTTTATCCTTATGTTTTGATACTTAGCAATTTTCTTTATGTTGCTTTGTCATAATCAAATAGGTGTAGATTGTTGATCCAAACTCTCTTAGTGATTTGATGATGACCCTTGTACTTTGTGAAAATTACATTAACAAATATAGTCATCAACGATAAGCCACTGAGTTTGTTTAGTGGTCGATGAGTACATCATATGTAAACTGTTATATGTAATCCCTGAAGACAAAGCCTCATGCTGAAAAGAAAGTCATCAACATAAGTTAAAGATCATGCTGATGATAAAGACAAGTCTACTCATGATCTGAAGCGGTACCCAGTGAAACCAAGACAAGTCTACAACGCGTGACAAATCAAGTTCAAGCTTTAGCGATAGCTGATCATTAACCATCAGCGATAGCTGATCATGAAGCTTGGGAAACAAGATTTGTTTGTCTTATCCTCTGCACAAATCGTAAAAAGGTACAAAATCAAATATGCTTTTTGTCCTTAATCGTACACTTTCTTTGTCACCACTGTTCATAGTTACGGCTAAACGCATGGAAAAGATAAAGTAAGTATCATGAAGCCTATAGCTAATGGACACGTGGATTATACCTTCTGGCATGTAGTAAATGCATAGGGTATAAATAGAAGTGAAACCCTTCATTTTGAATAATCTCCACATCTCTCTATCTATCTCTTCTTCTTGGAGCTTCTTTACAGAAACTCTCTTCTCTCTATCTTCTAAGTGCAAGATTATCTTAGTAATTCTTAGTTTGTTTAGATTAGGTTTAACTTATCTATTTTCGCAACAAACTATAAACTGTGTTTTTGATTTTCTTAATAATCAATAAACAAATTTGAAAAGGGTAAAAAACTTGTGTTTGTATTTAACACCCTCCCCCCCCCCCCCCCCCCAACAAACTTAACCCTTGTAGAACCCACTTTAAGACCGACACTTTTTAATACACTTTCCATATTTTTGGGTTAGGCACATCTTGGGCCAATCTAATCAGATTTGTAACATTCTCCATCGTTAGCTATCAAGATACTAATGAGCTATGATACCAACTAACGTAAAATGGAATTAAACGAGCCCAAAAGTTTGAGAATCCACTCAAAACTGAAAATTGATCAATTCAATATAAAAATAAAATAAAAAACTTAAAAACTAATGTCTAAAACTTTACAATTAATCCTATTTATAGGTTAAGAAAATTGGAAAATAGATTGGGATTTAAACTTGGTTCTACATTAACTAGGAAATTGAATAAGAATCCTAAATTAATTAAATTAATCTTAAATCATAAATTAATTCTAGGAACACAATTCAAAATATAAATCCAAATCATCTAGGAAATAAGAATAAATTAATCATAGGAAAGCATTTCACATATAAATACTAATTTATCTAGCAAACAAGAGTACACAAATAAAAGGAAGTTGTTCTAATTTGGGCTTCTTTCGAGCCCTTTTTCTTTTCTCTCATCGATCCATACCAGAGTCTGTTAATCCTCAAATTTGCTTCATAGCATTTTAAGATTTGATCATCAATCACTCCGTGAAATATTTTTCTTAGCAAAAACCTTAAAACCCTTATCAACATATATTTGTATGCTCTCTGTTTTTCATTTGAGTATCAACAATGCAATGGAATATTCATTCCCATTCTCCATTATTCTTATCCCCTATCATATTTATTCTCATTCCTATCGTCTGGAATCGGACTAAACGTCCCCTGAATGCTTTATAATTATTCCGACCAAGACTGGGTGTGATTTTAGTAAGAACTTAAAACATGTTACACACAAACAAGTCTCTTTGGAGAATTATTATACCATCGTTTGTCTAACCTTGATATCTAAACTATGATCTAAAACACACAAAAAGGGGTTGAGTTGTAAAGGTTCTTTGAATTTGCTAAATATATCCAAAAAAAGGTTTGATGATACTTGTTGCAAATTAGTTACATGATACCAATTGAATTGGAGCACACGAAAGTTGGGACTTCGTTTGATTTAAAACCAAAATCGTCAAAAGGTTCAATTTTGGGACAAAATCGAATATATAACAAAAATGATTATAAAGTCCATGGAGTCTCTTCTCTTATTTTAAATCGACCATGGAATTCAATACATTTGACCCAACAAACCCATAGTCCATGTAGATTCGGTCATTTACGTGATTCGAGCATACTTTTTTTTTCCCGACTGACGTGATCCCAAAAATTAATGTGAACATGAAACACGTAAACGTAGTTTGCCAAAAACCAAATATCATGACCTAAGAAAGGGAAATACGTCATTTTTTGTTTAATTTGAAAATACTAATTAATATCTATTAGATAATTTTATTAAAAAGTCAATTAAAATGTTGTAACCGATATTATTATTGATAATATATGTGTATAATTGGAAAATCATGATGCTCTAACTTATAACCAATAAAATACAATAACTCATTTCTTTGAGTAAATTGACAATATATATTTAAATTTGCATACACGATTTCATGGTTAAAATTGATTTATAAGGTTTGTGACAATTACATGGTTCGTATTTGACACACCCTCCTCACTTTGTTTGTGATTTTAGATATTTGACTACGATTAAAATACTTTTTAGAAGTTAAAATTTGGATCTTTTTAGGCACATAACAAATATTTTTCTTGAATGGGTTTAAATTTGAAATTTTCTTAAAGTATTGTGGCTGATATGAAATATACTAAAAGTTGAGTGGCTTCCTAACATACACATTGACCGGAGATATTTGTATTGAACTCCTTCGCATTTTAGCCGTTAAAATTCGTTGATAGCAAAATCTATATCTGGTTCCCGGTTACTGACTCTCCCCTTCTGCAAATCATGAGCAACTACTGTCTCTTCCACCATCACCATCTTCTTTTTCGTTCACCAAATCTTCATCATGATATTCGCTATTTCAAAGTTGAATCTATCAGACAAATATCTGGTTGTTCAATTCGATTTCGAACCCTACCCAAATCATCATCCAGACAAAACCCCAGCACATCGCCTCTAGAACTCCCTGTTGAAAAATCCGGATTTCAATCCCAAATTGCTTCAGAAGATGATGACAATACGGATCCTTATTTGCCTTCGGGTTCGGCATCATTCAACCCGTTCTTATCGTTCATTCAAGGTTTCAGGTAACATCTACTTGACATTTCTAACTTGTATCTGCGATTTTATCTTATGATAGTTGTAATGACAGACGAGTCTATGTTTTACACTGAGTTGAGTTAGGGACGATGACACCTTGTTGATGGAAGTTTATTATGACAAAATGCCTGTGTTTGCTACACACTGCTATTTGGGTGCCTAAATAGGTTAGGGCTGTTTGGTTGTTTTTCCAAGTCATGTATGGATGTATGGATTAAGCTAAATTGCTCAACAGTTGTTGTTCTTTTAAGAAGAAATTATGTTGAAGTGTATCCGGGAACAGTTATTAAGGAACTTAAAGTAATTTATTTTTCTATTGATGTGTGTGATTTAGTTGTTTTGCTTTGTTTTCGGGTGCAGACAGAAGCTTAAGTTCGATGAACTTGGAATGGAGATCATGTCGATTGCATTGCCGGCTGCATTAGCTCTAGCTGCTGATCCAATCACTTCACTTGTTGATATTGCATTTGTTGGTCATTTGGGTAAACTCATTCTCATTATAATCTGTGTCACTTAGTTTGAAACACAGGAAGTTTGAATCCAACAACGAGTTATCTGAAAGTGTTAATAATAGTTGTCAAATTTAATGCTTGTACAAATGTGATTCTGTCTAGGGAGGTGCTCCGCTATGGATTTTAGTTTTCAGCCCATGAGACTAATCTATGGGATCCTGAAGTTAAGGGAAAACCTCCAGTGGCCCCAGGAGAACTCGAATCGAGTGACCAATGGGGAGCGCATCTAAGGCTTGACAAGATGAGCTATCCATAAGGGTTTTAGGCTCAACTTGTATTACCATTCTCATATATATATATATATATATATGTATATATATCTGATATGTTTGGTTGTTCATTGTTGTAGGCTCTGCTGAATTGGCTGCGGTTGGTGTTTCTATATCAATCTTTAACCTAGTGGCAAAATTGTTTAATATTCCTCTGCTCAATATCACAACCTCATTTGTTGCTGAAGAACAGGCAGTATTAGTCAAAGGTGGTGATGATTCTACTCTGATTCATAGCTACCTATTTCACAATTTTGCAGTTTGGACCACTTTGTTATATACACGATTAATCTAATGAAGGTTTTGCTTGATTTTTCTTTGTTCAGATGGCATGGCTGACCATCAGAACAAGAAGTTTTTGCCATCAGTTTCAACTTCATTGGCCCTGGCTGCTGCCTTTGGCATTGCAGAAACCATAGCACTTTCTTTTGGTTCTGGCTTCTTATTGAACACCATGGGTATACCTGTTGTACGTCATTCGTAGCTATTTGTTCATTTAATGCCCAGTAACTACTTTACTTTCCCTGTTCTTTCCTGAAACTTCATTTCTTTTGCCAAAAACGCCTAATAAAGTCAAATTAACTTGAAACAAGTGTCACATTCTAGTTATACTTTTAGTTCTAGCTAGTTCTACCTTTGGCGTCTCCATGATGGATTTTGTAAATTTCCCTCCGAAAAGAGGACCTGAGAAGAGGTATTGATGGAGGAGCACGGTAAGGTGACCCTTTCTGGTTTTCCTCTTTGCCTAGAGAAGTAAGGTTTACTAGAATTCTTGGTCTATCCTTCACTTCTATTAAGGTATTTATGTTCTCATTTATATTGCCCATCATTTATTCTTTCTTTTCATCTTTAAGTTCATAATCTAGTGTATTCATCCACTCCCAAACTAGTTTCATAAATAATTAACCAACAAACTTACAATGGAACCCTTTAGTGAAATAATATCTACCAATCCCCTGTCATCTCTATGTCCTAGGATTCTCCCTATTCAAACAAATGCCTAGTTTCCTCATCAATTTCTAGCCCTTTCTAACAAAAGGTATGTGTATCCTATCACCAAAGCTTTACAAATAAGTGTGAAACTTCATATGCTGTACACATCTCAAGGAGCTTAACTTTTATGAAGTTACAATTATAGAGGAGCCTGGATAAGAGAGGGGTACTATGGAGGTATGTCAGTGCAATTTAGGATATGTATGAGCGAACGAAGACCTGTGTCAAGACACCAGTAGTGGGTAAGACGGGAGTATTTCCCAAGGGAGATAGGGTTGCACAATAGATCGACACTAAGCCCATTTCTATATGTTGTAAGTTTGGATGAGTGGCCCTTGGAGTATGTTATTCGCGCACGATATTATGTGGCAGTGGAATTGAAAATATAGGTGAATGAGATGTTGGAACAGTGGATGGCCGGAATGGAAACTCAAGGCATGCGCATTAACCGTTGTAAGACCGAATACATGTGGTTCAATTTCAGCGAGGAGTGTATTGACGAGGGGGTGGAAGTCAACATTGGGGGCAAAGGTGTAACACACCAAAACCAAAATTACCTCAACAAGCAATCAACCAACAAACAATCCATCAAGGATCCATTAATACAAATTTCCCAAGATCTCTACAAAATCCACAACGAAAAGAAATAAATCTAGCCGAAGCTAAGATTCTTATCATAGTCTAACAACCCGAGCTTCTAACATAAGCATAAATTAAGCATTCCTATTAGCAAGCTGGTAATTGAAAAACAACCATCTTCCCGAGGTTTACAACTTACCCTTTTCCCATGCTAGCAATCTCAACCGTATACTCGCCTGAAAATATTTTAGTTTTGAAAATGAGGGTTAGATCAAAAGGTCTAGTATATTCCTTGTAAACCATCGTATATAAACAAACACAAGTTTTAACATCATTTCATAAAACACATGCTAAAATTGATTGCAGACTCGAAAGACCACATTCCACCCCGATTAACTATACAGAGTGGCCACACAGTTCCAGTCACGCACAACTATGACTTTACAAACTAGCTACACACTTGCCAGTCCCTCGTGCAATATGAAACGTATTCAAATGCACAAAATATACTCACTCTTATGGGACCACTATGCAAGTCACCGACCCACAAACACCAACAAAACGACACCATACGCTTTCATGCACAATAAGCATCAAGGTAAAACATTATGTGTGCATATTCAACAATCCACACTTCACAAACTACAAGCACTGCATGATTGTAAAATCATTAATAAACTGATGCGACCCGTTTTGGTCGAGTTTACAACCGGCGCAAGTTCAAGGGGCCAAAATGAATAATTAACGTAATTATTAGCTTTATTTGCCTTCCATATATTAGAAGGGGGGTTTCCTTAATTAATAATTATTAGCTTTATTTGATTTCCATATATTAGAAGGGGGGTTTCCTTAATTAATAATTTTTCCTTGTTTAGTTTTGCTTGAGTAGTAATAAAAAGGGGAGGGGGGCAACGTTTAGGAGGATCAGAGATTTGGTATTTCAGTTTTTTTTCTTATTCATAGGAGACCCCTGCATCTCGAATCGCAGGTACTATCTTGTAACGAAAGCTTTTGAATATCAGTATATTGTTTATCAATTTGAATCTATCAAATTGGTATCAGAGCAAACATGACCAGGACCTCGGATTTGGATGCAACCATGGAGCAACACAAGGCTGAGGTGGCTGCGACTATCGCAGCAGAGAACTCGAAGCGTTTTGACCTAATGCAAGAGGTGATGGAAAAAAATAAAGCCGAAACCGATAAGCAGATGGCGGAAGTGTTGCAGTTGCTGAAGGCCCTCCAACCACCCACCACCGCCGCTGCCGCCCCCAGCCAGTCGGTTCCACAACCACCGCCGGCGTTCTCCCCCACCAGCCCGCTGTCGCCACCCCACCATACCACACCAATGCAGCCACCGACCCACCCCTTATCGCAACCCATCATCACTCGACCTTCAGCCGCCTACACCAGCTTTTCAGGACTGCGCTTCGACTCACAGGGATATCCGATACCTACTGCACCGACAGGTGATTTTTTCGGTCCCTTTTCAACATGGGAGAACTACGGGATCCACAACCGTAGACCGCCGGTAAGTACCGAAAGTACTTTCCAGAATTTTCCAGATTATTCGAGGGGTGTTCCGAGCGGAATCTTCTCGGGTCAAACCCCACCAATACCACCGGATACCGGGAATGAACGGGGGTGGGGACCGGGAACGGATTTCCGTTTGAGAAAACTGAAGATGCCCCTGTTTGAAGGTGACGATGTGTTCGGGTGGGTGTACCGGGTCGAAAGGTTTTTCGACATTCAAAAGGTGTTTGCTTCGGGTGAAAGACTAAGAGCGGCGGTGTTATGCTTGGAAGGGGCTGCGTTGGCCTGGTTTCGTTGGACTAACAGCAGAACCCCTGGTTCTTCGGAGTTGGGAGGAGTTGAAAAGTCAGATGTTGGATCGTTTCCAACCCTCACAAGAGGGTAGTTTGTACGAGTAGTTTCTGAACATCAGTCAGGAAGGATCTGCCCGGGATTATGTGGCGTTGTTCGAAAAAATGGCGGCTCAATTGGAAGGGATACAGGAGGAAATCTTGGAGGGAACGTTCATCAAAGGCTTGAAACCGGATTTGAGGACCGCGGTCAGTACCTAGCAGCCAAAAGGATTAACTTAAGCAATTAAACTGACCTTGTTGATTGACGAAAACAGGTCAGAAGGAGAGTTAGGTAAGGTATCTAATTCCTGACAGGTGGGTCGAGGAGGAGGGGGTGCGTCACGGCCGTCCGGGGTTCCTATTGGGGGCCCAAACCCGAAAATAGGTTCAGGGGCAGCCGGTAAACAACCCTTCAAACGTATGTCGGAGGCGGAGTTCGCAGACAAAAAAAACTAAGGGACTATGTTTCCGTTGCGATGGGATGTACACGTCGGGTCACAAATGCCCGGAGAAATCTCTACAGGTGTTGGTGGTGTTTGACGGGGAAACCGAGGGGGAGGAGGAAGGGCCAGAGACAGAATCTGACGAACAGGTTCAACTGGAGCTGGTTGAAGTATCGGCCAACTCGGTTTGGGGGTTCACAGCTCCGCACACTATGAAACTCCGAGGTAAGCTGGGCAAACGGGAGGTGGTGGTTCTTATCAGTACAGATTGTATCTCTTCTGGGATTAAAGGTTGATGGCACATGTGAGACCGGGGTTCGATTGGGAAACGGGAAATTCGATCGTAGTTTGGGACTTTGTCGGTCGGTAGTTTTACAGCTTCCAGGTCTACGGGTGGTGGAGGATTTTTACCCACTCGAACTGGGCAGTACTGATGTGATCTTGGGCGTTAAGTGGTTACGAACATTGGGAGATATCCGTGTAAATTGGAGAACCCTCACCATATCATTTGAGGGGGGCCAAGGGGAAAAAGTGACGTTGAGGGGAGAACCGAGTTTGAGACGGGCGGAAGCAACGCTAAGGGTAATGGCCCGTGACGTAGATGGGGTTAGTGAGGGTTTCTTGGTTGGCTTGGCGGTTTTGGATGTAGACCCGCATCAGAATCACCAAATCCCTTCAGAACTGAATTCAGTTCTACAACAATTCTCGAAGATGTTTGAAATACCGGTGGGATTACCTCCTCATCGGGACCATGAGCATGCCATTGTACTCAAGGGGGGCACCGAGCCCATTAATGTTCGCCCGTACCGCTACCCTCAGTTGCAGAAAGATGAAATTGAAAGGCTGGTCAAAGAGATGTTGACGCGGGAATCATTAGACCGAGCACGAGCCCATTCTCGAGTCCTGTATTGCTAGTGAAAAAAAAAGACGGGAGTTGGCGATTTTGTGTTGATTATCGTGCCTTGAACAAAGCCACGGTACTCGATAAGTTTCCTATACCGGTAATTGATGAGTTGTTGGATGAGTTGCATGGAGCATCGATCTTCAGCAAGTTAGACCTGAAGTCGGGCTATCATCAGATCCGAATGAGGCCAGAAGACGTCCCAAAGACGGCCTTTCGTACTCACGAGGGCCATTATGAATTCCTAGTTATGCCCTTTGGCCTAACTAACGCCCCATCGACTTTTCAGTCCCTCATGAACAGAGTTTTCCGCCCTTACTTGCGAAAGTTTGTACTCGTTTTTTTACGACATTCTGATTTATAGCAGGTCGTTGGAGGAGCACTTAGGGCACTTGCGATTGGTCTTTGAAAAATTACGAGCGGAGGGACTATTTTGTGACCGAAAAAAGTGCGCATTTGGACGTGAACAGGTGGATTATTTGGGCCACATTGTATCTAAAGACGGGGTGATAGCTGATCCAGCAAAAGTGACAGCGATGTTGGCGTGGCCGATTCCCACAAATATCCGTGAGTTGCGGGGATTTCTTGGTTTAACCGGTTACTACCGGAAATTTGTTCAGGGGTATGGTAAAATCGCCAAACCCCTAACCGATTTGTTGAAAAAGGACAGTTTTGTGTGGTCGGATGAAGCAGTTGGGGCTTTCAAGAAGTTACAACAGGTAATGACGCGGGTTCCCGTGCTTGCCCTACTTGATTTTACTAAGGGATTTACGGTGGAGACGGATGCCTCGGGGCACGGGGTGGGTGCCGTATTGATGCAGGAAGGGCGCCATGTTGCTTATTTCAGCCAGGTGTTGGGTACCCGGGCTCAACTTAAATCAGTTTATGAACGCGAGTTAATGACGATCGTGATGGTGGTGCAGAAATGGAGACCTTATTTGCTGGGAAGGAGGTTTACCGTTATTACAGATCAAAAGAGTTTAAAATTTCTGTTGGAACAACGAGTAATTGCCGGGGACCACCAAAGATAGATTTCTAAGCTTTTCGGCTATGATTTCAATATTGTGTATCGCCCAGGGAAAGAAAATGGAGCTGCAGATGATCTATCACGACGGGGAGGGGGGTGGCAATAACCGAGCTTACCACCTCCGTGAGCACGATTCATCCTGGTCTCGAGGACGACCTCCGACAGGACCCGTTTATCACGGACCTACGCAGCCGAATTGAGGAAGGGGCGGAAGGGTTGCACGGATACTCGGTGGAAAGTGGAACGGTTCTGTTCAATCGTCGGGTGGTGTTACCACGGGGATCTCCGTGGGTGGGGAGGCTGTTTCACGAATATCATGGGGGACCGATTGGAGGGCACGGAGGGACGCAGAAAACCTATCAGCGGCTAGCGGCCGAATTTTTCTGGGTAGGTATGAAGGCGGATATTGCTAAGCGGGTGGCAGAATGTGATGTTTGCCAGTGCAATAAAGCCTCTAATTTGGCTCCGGCGGGATTGTTACAGCCATTGAACCTCCCCGAGCGAATCTGGGAGGACATCACCATGGATTTTGTGGAGGGATTACCGCGTTCGGAAGGCTTCACGGTTATGCTGGTGGTGGTTGACAGGCTCAGCAAATCGGTTCATTTTGTTCCGCTTAAGCATCCGTTCACAGTTGCTACCGTGGCGGGGGCATTTATTAGAGAGATAGTTCGGTTGCATGGTATTCCACGATCCATCGTGTCTGATCGTGACAAGGTTTTCTTGAGTCTATTCTGGCGGGAGCTCTTTAAACAACAAGGGACTGTTCTGAAACGAAGTACCGCTTACCACCCACAGACGGATGGACAGACCGAGGTGGTAAATCGTAGTGTGGAGGTATATCTCCGTTGTTTTGTGTCCCATAGGCCGAAAGTGTGGGTCAAGTGGCTACCGTGGGCCGAATATTGGTATAATACTTCCTACCATTCGTCGATCCGGATGACCCCGTTTCGGGTTTTGTATGGGCGGGATCCACCAACATTACTTCGGTATGACCATGGATCTGCGGTTACCTTTGAGGTGGACAGATATTTAGTAGAACGGGATGAACTACTTGCGGACCTCAAGATATCATTACTTCGTGCCCAACAACTTATGAAACAAAGAGCGGATGAGAAAAGGCGAGATGTTGTTTTCAATGTGGGAGATCGTGTGTATCTGAAAATGCGACCGTATCGGCAGCTTACGGTGATGGGAAAACGTAATGAGAAGTTGTCTCCTCGATTTTACAGACCTTTTTTTTTGGGAAGGAGTATCCCAGACCACATTGGGCCAGACTAATCTCCGGAAAACAGGCCTTAGGCACGCGGGCATTCATCTCGTGGCCACAAGGATGACACCTGTGCCAATATTTGGCACAGATGTTGCGTGTGAGGCTCGAACCCGGACAACCGCTATGAATTCTCCAAACTCTTACCACCACGCCACACCCTTGTGGTTTTACGGACCTTATGAAGTGCTAGAACGGATTGGGGAGGTTGCTTATCGGCTTCAGCTGCCGGACGGAGCCCAAATACATCCGGTTTTTCATGTATCGCAACTTAAGCGGGCAATTGGCGACGGGGTTACCGTTTCTAGTTTGCCTTCTACTTTTACCGATCCTGCGTTAGGGAAGTTATATGAACCTGAGGAAGTATTGGATACGTGTGTGAAGGATAGGCGTCGAGAGGCATTGATTGCTTGGCGGAATATGGCACGCACGGAGGCCACGTGGGAAGGGTTTGAGGCAATGATACAACAGTTTCCTCTTTCCACCTTGAGGACAAGGTGGGTGTTTGGGGGGGGAGTGATGATGCGACCCGTTTTGGTCGAGTTTACAATCGGCGCAAGTTCAAGGGCCAAAATGAATAATTAACGTAATTATTAGCTTTATTTGCTTTCCATATATTAGAAGGGGGGTTTCCTTAATTAATAATTTTTCCTTGTTTAGTTTTGCTTGAGTAGTAATAAAAAGGGGAGGGGGGCAACGTTTAGGAGGATCAGAGATTTGGTATTTCAGTTTTTTTTCTTATTCATAGGAGACCCCTGCATCTCGAATCGCAAGTACTATCTTGTAACGCAAGCTTTTGAATATCAATATATTGTTTATCAATTTGAATCTATCATAAACATTTCGTAAACGATATTCTGTCAAAGCAATTATTGCATTTCAAGAAAATAGTACAAGAGAACTCACATTTCCTCCAACACTCCACGCCGAGTCTTAACGGCTAAGCATTCCTAAACAGAACACTTGAATTAACCGGTTAAGAAAGGTGTTAAACACTTGTAGTTAGCCCACCTAATCCTCTTTTGTAAACCCCTAAACAACACCCTTGAACAAAACCCAAATTGGACTCGTAACGAGAATCGAAGAACTCGAAAACACACAAAACAATGGCTTGCATCACCATCCATGGGACCCCCGTCACGACCAAGTGTTGCAACAACATTGTTTCGTCTGCTCTGTCCGAAAACTTTATTTTTCCAATCAAAATTCAATTCTAAGCATTAATCAACATAACACCAACCTATTTGAGCCTTCCTAGAGGTTCTAAAACACATTTCAACATCTAAACATAATCCAATTCCATTATCTCAATCAAAAACTCAAAATCAATCTTCCAAACATGAAAATCCCCAAATTCATGGATGATTAGCAAAACCCTAAAGATTAAACAAAGCAAAACGATTCTAAGCTTCAAATCATATCTAGATTCATGCCCAAATGTGGTTTTCACCATAAAATCATCATTTCATCAACCATGAACCACTTAAATAAAAAACGCCCAAAAACATTAAAACCCTAAAATGAATGGTGAGATTTCACAATAATCAAGGAAGAAAATATCTCTTACCTCAATAAAGAAATCCTTTGAATTAACTATTCTTTCTTCAAAACCTCAATAGCTTCCTCTAAGTATTTTCTCCCCTTTAGAGATCTTCACACACACACACAAAAAAAAAAAAAGTGAGATACGATTGGGAGAAATGAAGAAATGGGGTGCAAACCCCTTTTTGATCCCAATTTACATATTTGGTCTTCCAAATACCTGCTTCCAAGATAAAGGATAAAAAAGGCCAAAAATGAGAAATTGGGTTATTACAAAAAGGTACCCTAAAAGGACAGCTTTAAGTAATAAGCTCCTTAATTCAAAAGGTGGGAGGTAGAGGATAACGTAACACATCACATAAAGACGGAATAGTTAAAGTAGAGGGTTGCCACTACGGAGGAGGTCTGGGGTTGTGTGATAAGAAAGTTATGCTAAAACTGAACGACAAATTTCTACAAAGTAGTCACCACACCGGCTAACCAACTATGTTGTATGGGTCTGAATGTTAAGTGACAAAGAAGGTCCATGGGAGGAAGCGGACGTTGTAGAAATGAGAATGCTTAGATGGACATGTTGTCATACAGTCAGACCATGTTGGACACAATACCGAACGGGGTCTTCCAAGTGGAGTTGAGAGTTGCACCTATCACGGATAAGTTGAGGGAGGGAAGAGTGAGGTGGTTTGGACAAGTTCGTAGGAGCCGCGTGGTGGCTCCCTGGAGGAAGGTGGAAAGAGTGACGGTCAAGGGGTCGGCCGGGGAGGACCTAGGTTGAGCAACTGACGATGGATATGTCAATCTTAGAAATTTTCAAAGACAAAATCTCTGATAGGAGTGCTTGGAGGTGTAGGACAAAGGTAGGAGATTAGGAGTAAAGGCCTGTAGTTAGCTTAGGCAGGAGGAAGGGAGCGGGGAGGTAGAATCATAGAAGGTGGGGGTGGTAGGGCTAGGGAGTTGGTGTTGCGGAAATTTTCAAAATGATATAGAAGTTTTATTTTATTTTCGGTTGAGTCTTGGGAAAAGAGAAAAACTCATTTTGGTAGTTTCACCTTATCCCACATAAGTGAAAAAGTGAAACATAAGTGGGAGCATTTTCTATATATTAATTTAATATATTGGAAATGGTTGGGGACCATAAGGGTGCAACGCACGCTCATGCCCACGCACGTGGGCGTGGGCGTGGCCGCAACGTGGTGCTTTGATGTGGGCGGGGGGAGCCGCTTTGAGACGCCAAAATTTATTTCGCATGGGCTCTATGTGTGTATGTCATCAAATTACACCTCTAGTGAACAGTTGCGACGGTGGGTCTAAAAGGTTCCTACTCATGAACAAACACGATGGTTCACAATAAAGGGGTGTCTTGGATAGATGCGATGGTTCAGGAAAAAGGTTGATCGTCGCTGTTTATATGGATAGCACCTGTTCGAACAATTGCGACAGTTCAAACCATCGTGAAAGGTGAAAGCCATCACATAAACTACCAAATAGTGATTGTTCAAGGGGCTATCATTTATGCCTACATATCAACACCAAAAATAGATTTTTTTCTCTACACCAGATTACTATATGTTGTGTTGATATAGAAACACAACTTTTTAGTTCCTAAAAGTCCTTGCAAACTCAATAGTGCACTTGGATTATCACCACTAAGTGCGGTTTTGATAATTGTTTCTACATACGTTGCTTCATTGTATCTTGGGTAGCAATTCGCCATAAACCCGAAGAACTATGTTCTATCGAACGGTTGGGGCGAAACTGCTTTAAGGATAGAGAGAATTCGCCTTGAAGCACTAAGTGGTAGGTTTCCTCTTAGTTGTTTTTATACCGTTAGTTTAGAACCCCAAAACAAGATTCTGAAAGCAATTTCGAGCAATGATGGCAACAAAAAATCTCCAACGAATGCCTTGCGATATTGTCAAGTTAGAACGCTTTGACGGAGGAGGCTTCAAATGGTGGCAAAAGAAGATGCAATTCGTATCGGCTACTTTCAACGTCTCGTATGTCCTCACCAAACCATATCTGGAACCACACGAAGACGAGACTCTTGTATCGGCCCAAAAACGTCTAAAGTTTGAGAATGATGATTTCATATGTCGCGGTCACATCCTCAATGCTATGTCCGATCCTCTATTCGATGTTTACCAAAACATCAAAACCGCAAAGGATCTGTGGAACGTACTCGAACAAAAAATACTTCACTGAAGACACAACAAGTAAGAAATTTATCATTTCCAAATCTAATTCATACAAAATGATAGATTCACGTCCTATTATGGATCAAATTATGAAATTAAGCACATTCTTAGCATGCTCACACAAAACGACATGAAAATGGATCAATCGATCCAAGTGGCATCGATCATCGACAAATTCCCTCCTCCTTGGAAGGATGTTAAGAAAAATCTTAAACATCATAAGACGATATGTCCTTAAGGGTGCGTTTGGTACGCAGACAGGACAGGACAAGATGAAACAGGACGGAACAGAACAGGACAGCTGTCCAGCGTTTGGTAAAACATGACAGAACTGGACTAGACTGGTTAAATGACGAATTTACCCCTGATGAAAAATCATAGATTACATCAAATAAAACTAATTTACATCACTAATACATAGTGCAAAGGATTATCAAAAACATAAAACTAATTGATCACGATTGGATTTTGGATATGGAAATCAAAACCCAAATTTTAAGTTTCAGATTTTAGGTTGTTTCCGGTTTGGGTTGGTCGGGTTTCAGATTGATGTCGGTTGGGTTCAGGTATTATATAATGCAAAAGTTATATATAAATTCAATCGTTTTTTAGGATGAATACAATCGATTGAAAGATTGATGGAATCGATAGCAAGTTTAAAATTTAGAAAATATTTCAATATACTATAATTTACGATTTTCAAAAAATAATTAGATAAATAAATAAATAAATATATATATAGTATTTAAAATATAGATTTATGTTATTTCGGGTTTTCGGACGGGTTGGGTGGCCAACGATTAAACCCAATCCGAACCCAAATATCCTCCCAAATGTCAGGTTTCGGATTATCGGATTTCGGGGTATTCGGATTTTGCAAAAACACCTTATTTTCGGTTCGGATGCGGATTCGGATTTCGGACTATTCGGGTTTTGCACACCCCTAGCTTGGAGGCGTGGATGATGAGAAGACATGTTTTATGTTTTTGTTTTTAACAAAGGGTATATTAGTCAAAATATTGCTGATTTACTTAGTTCCAGGGGGTTGGAGTGGGACAAGTGTGTCCCATGCTTGTTCCACTTAGTTCTAGCATGTCCCGCATATGGTCACGCCAAACATGAGACAAGTCTGTTCTGTTATGTCCTGTTCCACTCTGTTCTGCATACCAAACGCACCCTAAAAGAACTTGAAAAGCATCTTCTTATTGAAAAACGATATCGAGTGGAAAATAAATCCAATGAACATACTTCCAAAATTCATGTGGTTAAACTTCCAAAGTCGGTGGTAAGAGAAGAAAACGCCACGATGGATACGGTAAGAAAAAGAGGAATATGAAACATGTGATTTGTTTCAATTGCAATAAGCTGGGACATTACAAGCGTTGTTACTATGATTTCCGAGGCATTCTCACTTGAGGACAACACCAAGGATGGCAACTCCAAGAACAACAACTTTGTTACTATGATTTCCGAGGCATTCTCACTTGAGGAAGAGAAATGTTGGTGGGTGGATTCAGCAACCAGACATGTGTACAAGAACATAGACATGTTCAAAACATACGAAGCTTCAACCTCCTTACTTTACATGGGGAATCACTCTACCGCTCAAGTCAATGGAAAAGGGAAGGTAGCTTTTGATTTCACATAGGGGAACACCTTGACACTAAATGATGTTCTCCATGACATCCGTAAGAACTTGGTCTCGGGATCAATCCTAAACAAACATGGCTTCAAACTCGTCTTCGAATCCGAAAAGTTTATACTCTCGAAAGGCGGAAAATTTATCGGCAAAGGCTATCTCACAGGAGGAATGTTTAAACTAAACATAAATGATGTTGTGAATAGTAATCAAATATGGTTGACTCAAGCAATGCAATAATGTGGTTGCTTCCAATGTACATATGAATGATGCTGAAAATAATGCTACTAGTTCTTCTTGCTTTGATTCTTCCTTACTTCCATGGCATGGTTGATTAGGTCACTTACATTTTAAAAGTTTGAAAATTATGGCAAAAAGTGATCTAATTCCAAAGTTAGATGATAAAAATCAAAACTGCCATACATGTATGCATACTAAAATCACTAGACAACCTTTCCCTCAAATCCAAAGATCTTTTAAAATATTAGATTTAGTGCATAGTGACATATATGACTTACATGCTACTCCTTCTCTTGGCGGTAAAAAGTATTTTGCCACTTTTATCGATGATTATTCTCAATATTGTTATACCTATATTTTACATTCAAAAGATGAAGAACTTGAAAATTTTAAGATCTACAAAAATGAAGTTGAACTTAAATATGAAACAAAGATAAAATGTTCAAGGATCGATAAGGGCGGTGAATACTATAACCCTAGATATCTCAAATCTACGTGAATTATTCACCAAGTAACAGCTCCGTATACACCACAACAAAATGGTATTGCGGAGAGAAAAAAAATAGTACCTTGATGGAGATCATAAATTTATGATGTCATATTCCACCGGATTAAGTTATGGATTTTCGGGAGATCTTTGCTTACGACTTGCTAATACTCAATAGAGTACCAATCAAGAGAAGTCAAAAGACTCCCTATGAGTTATGGAATAAACGGACACCTAAACTAAATTATCTTCGAATTTAGAGATGTCGAGCGATTGTAACACTTCCATAATCAAAGAAGAGAAGTTAAGAGATAAAGGCATTGAATGAATATTTTTGGGATATGCCCAAAATAGCAAAGCCTATAGATTCATGGTGGTTGAGCCAAATGATCAAATTTCGATTAACACCATCGTAGAATCTAGAAATGCTCATTTTGACGAACAAAGGTTCAAAAGTATTTCAAAGGCACATGAGATTTCTAAGGAAGTCATGTCTTCAAGAGTTCCCATAAATAATGAAAGGGAAGATGATGATTATTCCTCGAATCGTCAAGCAGTAGAACCTAGAAGAAGTAAGCATCAACGAAGAGCAAGAACCTTTGGACTTGACTTTGAGATGTACTTAGTTGAAGGTGATCGACATGGTTCAATAAAAGAATATCCAATAATTTACAACTTGGATGAAGAACCTCGTACATACTCGGAAGCAATGAAATCTCATGATGCATCTTTTTGGAAAGAAGCAATCAACAATGAGATGGATTCCATCTTACGTAACAATACTTGGGTCTTAATCGACCAAGCCCCTGATTCAAAAGCCATCAGGAATAAATGGATTTTCAAAAGAAAATTAAGAGTTGATGGCAGCATTGAAAAATATAAAGCTCGATTGGTAGCTATGGGTTTTACACAAAAGGATGGACTAGATTATTTTGACACATATGCTCCTGTAGCACTAACAACAACCATTAGAGTTTTGATTGCCTTAACTTCTATTAATAAACTCATAATTCACCAAATGGATGTCAAGACTGCATTCTTGAATGGTGAATTAGAGGAGGAAGTATGTATGGAACAACCGGTGTGTTAATGAATCAACCAAGTGTGTTATAGTCGGTTTGTTATGGCCAGGCCCGACCCTGAGGTAGGGCGACCGCCTTGGGCAACAACTAAGCCCAGGGCATCAATGGTCCAAGCCCAATGCACATTTACTATTTACTATTTATGTGAGTGAGAGTGAGAGTGAGAGTGAGAGTAATAAGAGAGTTTAGCCCTTGTACGGCAACTCATCTAATTTTGACACATGTATTATAGACTTAGTACAATATAATATATTTTGTTGAAAAGATGGTGCTCCGCGTGACCAGGCTATAATATATATTCAAATATTTTAATCGTATATAACTCATCAAAATACAACAAGCTCTTTAATCACATGCATTTCTCTTCTCTAATAAGATAAATAGAAAAATTTATGTTTATCTAATTTTATTTTTACTTTTTTCCTTTACACAAAATTTAAAAAGTAAAATGTAATATAAAAGTATGATTCAAATATATTATGAAGTAATATTCTTTCATTTTTGATTTTATTAATGATTATAAATTGTTAGTTTTTTTAATAATATAACATTCTTTTATATTCTTTTACATTATTGCTTTTTTTATATTTTGTTCTCTTATAATCTTAAAGTTATAATTAAATTGTTAAAGTCATATTCGCAAACTATCATAAGTCAAGAAAGGTTGAACAGGTTATTATTCTCCGTATCGAAAATAAGTTTTTATCAAACGTTTACTATGATAAAATAATTGACGTTTTTGCTTCAAAAGTTGCACGAAATTGTTTAAGATTATGCATGTTTATGTTTTGTTGTTCATGGTTTTCATTTAAATCCCACGTATTATTTTATTATATTTAATAAAAAATCGTTTTTTTATATTTGTGGGGGCATTTTTTAGCTTTTCCGCCCTAGGCATGTAAAACCTTAGGAGGGGTTATCATTTGCTTATACGTGGATGGTATGTTAACCGTTGACACGAGATGCTTTGGGTTTCTGTGCGCAATTTAGCTGGAGTTTGTCAAGGAACATCGAGCCATCTCTTTGTACCGTGTCGCCGGCCTCGATGCGGATTCACAACTCTTCCTATAGAAACCTCCTTCAACTGATTCAAGTAATATGTGGAACCGACTTAGAACAAGTGCAAATGACAAGAAACTCTTATCAAATAATTTTGATATGAAAGATCTGGGAGAAGGTGATGCTATTCTAGGAATAAAAATTCTTAGAAATAACAATAAACTAATGTTAGCCCAGTCTCACTATATTGAAAAGATATTAAAGCGTTTTAATAAATTTGATTGTTTACGTGTCAGCACTCCGTTCGAAGTAGGTTTTAGATTAACAACTAATATCGGTAGGGTATTAGCTCAAAATGAACGTGCTAAAGTTATTGGTAGTTTAATGCATGCTATGACATGTATTAGGCTTGATATCCCTTTAGCTCAAGAAGACTAAGCATCCACAAGTGGATGGATTTTCACACTTGGTGGGGCTGCAGTGTCTTGGGGATCAAAGAAACGAAGTTGCATAACAGATTCTACTATGGCGGCAGAATTTGTTGCCTTAGTTTCTTGTTGTAAAGAAGCAGAATGGTGAAGGGACTTGTTGATTAACATACCGTTATGGCCAAAGCCAATGCCACCAATATCTATACACTGTGATAGTGTGACTAGTGTATAATGGTAAGTCCAGACATATCAGACTTAGACTTAGACATAGACAAGTCAATGAGTTAATAAATGATGGGGTTGATCATCATTAGTTTCTTACGATCAAGTAAGAACTTAGCATATCCTTTCACAAAAAAGGTTACTAAGAAAACTGGTTGAAAGCACTTCTAAAGGGATGGGACTCAAGCCCACCTATAAATAGTGACACATGATGAAGCCTTGTCTTGACACTTGGTTTTTCAACAAGGCTCAAGATTAAGATAAAGTACATCATTTTGAATGTGGCTGAAAATTTTGCAATGTTTTAAAACCATCCCAAGGTTAGCAGAACTTGGGACCGTAATGTTAAGAGAGGTTGAATCTAGCTCTTAATGGACTTGTAACACATACTGTGTTGGACTGTTGAAGTTACGGGAACATTCTTGACGAGGTCCACCTATCTAAATGTGGAAGTGAGACCGTTTTTTATGAGCTAAAGTGATTGGATCTAAAGCATTATGAGAAATTAAGACAACGGGTCGGCTTATAGTGGTAGAATGAATGAGAGGAAGGATATGCGTGAGGTGTTTCCGTCTAACATATAAAGGAAGATGGTTCAATGACTTTGGCTCAACCATAATTACCCTAATTAGACTTAGCACTTTCGCTACGTAAAAGTTCAAGGTGCAAAACTCCAGATTTACTTATGCATAACACCCCCAAAGATCTCGGAATCTGGTTAAGGTGTCTTCTCCAAATTTGAGTCTATTTTGAAAATGGCGGGGGTTTGTTTTGGGAAAATTTCAAAATGATATAAAAGTCTTATTTTATTTTGGGTCGAGTCTTAGGAAAAGAGAAAGGCTCATTTTCTTAGTTCACCTTGTCCCACATAGGTGAAAAAGTTAAACATAAGTGGGAGCATTTTCAATATGTTAATTTAATATATTGGAAATGGTGTAGGGGACCCAATAAGGGTGCAACACACCCACGTGGGCGCAATGTGGCGCTTTGGTGGCGCACTTTGCACTTCGTCATTTATGCCTATATATATCTACATATCGACACCGAAAATAGATCTTTTCTCTACACCATATTACTATATATTGTGTTGATATAGAAACACAACTTTTTAGTTCCTAGAAATCCTTGCAAACTCAATAGTTCACCGGGATTATCACCACTAAGTTCGGTTACATATGTTGCTTCATTGTATCTTCGGAAAGCACTGTGTTCTATCAAACGGTGGGGGTGAAATTGCTTCAAGGATAGAGAGAACTCGCCTTGAAGCAATAAGTAGTAGGTTTCCTCTTAGTCGTTTTATACCTTTAGTTTAAAACCCCAAAACAACAGTTGGCATACAGGTTACCGGTGTCAGATTGAGGGTTGTGTAGCTTTGTTTCCTTGTACTAGCCTTGGTTCTTCTTTCTATTTTTTTGGCATATCCTTCTTTTCCTTCTTTTTTTAATGGATTCATGCTTTATTTCTCACACTTTTCATAGACTGCCCTACTCTGTGGGATAAAGGTTAGGTTTGCATACATCCCACCATTCTCCACTGGGATCGTTTGGTTTGGTTTTAGTGAAGTTACAATTATAAATTACACACTTGTCTGACATATTCTTCTGATTGATGTAAAACTTCAAGCAGTAACCTATCTCTAAAATGCAATATTTCATTGCATCTTGCATCCTGTAACTTGTTTAACTTGGGATTGACAAAGGCTATGCTGTATGCTGTTTTCAGGATTCGCCAATGAGAATACCAGCGGAGCAGTTTACTTCAATAAAGGCGCTTGGTGCTCCGGCAATCGTATTAGCCTTGGCTGCACAAGGAACTTTTCGTGGCTTTAAGGACACTAAGACCCCTCTATATGCTATTGGCAAGTATTATTAGTCCTTCCGAATTCCATAAGTACTAGCATCTGCAACCAGATTACTCCAATATAACTCAGTCTTTTGCATTTATAACTCCTAACATTTTGCATCGGCCATTACAGTTGCTGGAAACTTGCTAAATGTGATACTGGATCTAATATTGATTTTATTTTCTGGACTTGGCGTTGGTGGTGCTGCAATTGCGACGGTAATTTCTGAGTACGTCATGCTGTGGTCATTCTTTTCTAGTTTCACTGTAAAAAGTTGATAGAAGTTACTTTATTTTCTCACTACCGAGTTTGAACTTAATTGCAGATATCTGATTGCCTTCATCCTACTATGGAAATTGAATGAAGAAGTCGTACTCGTCACTCCAAATGTAGATGGTGCAAAAGTTGCTCGATATTTAAAATCTGGTATTTTTCCTTAAGCAACTGATATGTGAATCTCGTTATAGTGACCAACCATAAGTATTTATGAATTACAATATCATCGTTCATTTTATTCAGGTGGGCTTCTAATGTCTAGGAGCTTAGCTATACTCATTACTATGACTATATCTACATCCGTGGTAGCAAGAGAAGGCCCCGTGGCTATGGCTGGTCACCAGATATGCTTAGAAGTTTGGTTGGCTCTGTCTTTGCTCACTGATGCTTTAGCACTTGCAGGCCAGGTAACTGGCAAACACTTGTACATGATGGATTCAAGAAATAATGCATGTAGATTTTTCAGTTCCCTTCGTTTGGTCACAATTAGTGCTTACATTCATAAGATTATTGCATTTTCGGAATGATGAATGGATTAATCTAGACTCTGGTAGCACTGTAGCAGAGAGAGGGTACAGGTGAGATGTGTGGTAGAGAATGCATATTGTAAACCAAACTAAACGAGTCCCGTATATCTCATCCGGAGGAGGGGTATGGGGGTGAGATATACACAAACTTGTCCTTTTACCTCTGATAGAATGCATGTTGTGTATGAGGAATATGTCCGTTCAGGAGATTTTCATAGGTACTCTTATGAAATGGAGTATCAAAGACTATACTTGGATGTTTCTTCTGAGCACTAGTTGATGTTACTTGTGTTAAGTTCAATTGTTTAGCTTGATGGAAATTCATTTCATATTTTTTTACAGGCTATTCTTGCTAGTAGTTACTCGCAAAAGAACTACGGTCAAGCACGCAGAGTAATATACAGATGTCTGCAGGTTAGGGATATATTGTTTTCTCGATATCCTTTCCGCTTTATAACTTGGCTCAAACTTTTTTTTATCAAGAAAAGGATATCACCATTGATCCAACTTCCTCTTTTGGGTGATCATCAGATTGGCTTAACAGCAGGAGTTAGCCTGTCTTTTATCTTGTTCTTTGGATTCGGACAACTATCTTGGTTGTTCAGCACAGACTCGGAAGTTCTAAAAATTGCAAGGTCCGGTACCTTGGTAAGAGTTTCTATTTGCTTTATACCCTATTTTTTGTGTAGTAGAAGATATTTTCCATGGAAGTACAATTGGGATACTGTCGATACGACGTAAATGTGGTTTTGTGATATTTTGATGTTTATGATGGTGGTAGTTTGTAGCTGCATCTCAACCGATGAACGCAATAGCTTTTGTGCTTGATGGGCTCTACTATGGAGTTTCAGATTTCAAATATGCTTCGTATTCCATGGTACTCTGCTAGTTTTAAACCTTGGTTTTGTATGATGTGAACTAGATTATGAGGCATCTGATATACTATCTTGAAGGTGACGATTGGAGTAGTAACTTCAGCATCCTTTCTTCTTGTTGTTCCTGAATTTGGCCTTCCTGGAGTTTGGACTGGATTGTTCCTATTTATGACAATGCGAGTAGCGGCTGGAATCTGGAGGTAAACCCGATTCCAAATGTCAAAAAACTGTATGGATTATTGGATTTGATGTTTTATTTCATCAGTCTGTCTACTTCTTTCTCAGGTTAGGAACAAAGAAAGGACCATGGAAACTTGTTTACTCTGAAACTGACCAAGAAAGCTGATGATTTTATGCTAATCTCACAAGCAAATCACATGAAACAATTCAAGCCTACAATTGGTTTGAGATTGGGGTTGGGATTTTTAAATACCCAATCTATTGAAGGAAGCGGCCATGCAGGAACACTAGGGGGACCTTTAAAGAACACATAAAGAAGAAAAGTAAAGGAAAGATATGCACCTGTTTGAGAGAACCCGGGTCCATATTTAAAGTAACAAACTTATATGATTATAACTACAAGAGCGAAGAAGGTATGTACTTGAAATGAAACTCTTTTTTGTTACTTGTATACATTTTAGAGTTTAGACGCTGTATCATAACTTGATTATCTATAAATAATATAAATTTTGAATTTGTTATCATCTAAGCTTGTTTTTTCATTATTAATCTTGTTAGTTATGTTCACAATTCCCTGTTAAGTAAAAACCAAAAGGGCGGTCCGGGGTATTGTAAAAAGACTTGGACAAAAACTATCATAACTTAGTCATGAGCAGAATTTAGCAACCTCAAATGCTTATAAACTTGCAATTCAGAACCAAGAACAAGAAACAGTTTCCCTCAAAAGATCCAAAATAGCGTCCCACCTCTGATGACTCTTTGAGACAGTAAACGGCTTCAAATCATGAAGAAAACTTACACAGAAGAAACTTTCGGTTTAGGGGCACACCCAAATAGTTATACACAGCAAGAATCCTGGTTTTTGCCAACCAAAACAACAGCAGTTGTTTCTTCATTACTTGAATAGTTGAATTTTACAAAACCAACTTCCAGTTTCGACTCAACAATTGCTCACTTCACAAACCTGAAACAAAAAATGAATTTAGAAACAAAAATTAGAAAGAAGATTTGCAAAAGGTTAGCACTACCCTATAGAGGGTTGGCCCAAGTCCACCAACACCCCACTGGCTTTTATGAGGATTGAGGAGAATGTCTTTGTATGCACAAAAGAAGTAATCCAATCATCTAAAAAAGCTTGAAAGCTTAGCCTGGTGACACCATGAATGGACAGTGTTTCTAAAAAGTATTGGGTCGGCTGAGTGACCTTCTAGTGTTTAATCGCCTAAACAGGGAGAACGGATGCATGAGCAATTCATTAGATTTATATACATTAGCATTAACGGTTAGATACTAAATTAGTTTAGTACAATCACTTCTCTAGATGAGGAATGGTATTCCATTAATACAATTAATAAAAAATTACCGAAAAGATTGCCTTCTATTTGAGAAAGTCAGATGATGAGTACAAGCAAAGTAAAGTGGATTAATCCCCATTTTATGTTTCAAGTTGACTCAATTTTGTTGCAACCAAACCGTCGTTTAGACGACCGATTATGCTGCCCTAACTAATGGAAGTGATGGAGACACTTAACACCTAAATGGCTGCTTGGGTGACCTAAACAGGAATTTTTAGAATGCTAATGAGAGATGCTTCTTTCCCTCGTATATTTGCAAAAAAATAACTTTCATGACTCAAACCATAACCTTCTGGTGCCATCAAGAGAAATCTTAGCGGTTACTATGTCTGAATAATTCAAGAAAAGATTGATCCCATGGTATATAAGTTAAAGTTCACTTAGCTTCACCCGTTTCGTTTCTCATTTCCAGTTTGTTGATCTCATTTCCTTTTTACACTGAGATCCTACAGGCACACAGACTTCAGACCAAAAGTCAAAATAAAAATGATGTAACCTGAATTACCCTAAATTATCTAGAAATCTTGTATGAAAAGTAGTATCACGTAAGCAGTCAAAAGCCATGAAGCAACAGATAACATTCTTTCGTAGAACTAAAAAACCATAAGACATCAGAAATTTCATATGCCTCTTTTTGACCTATACAATCATACAGAAATAAGAAACAATGCCTACTTTGAAACAAGGATATATATGCAAATCACGAAATGTGCAGAAAATATAACATGCATGATGCTATAAAACAACAAAGAAGAATTTTATATCCATGATAATCATACAAAACTCCATATACCCATAAGAGTAACTAAAACTATATGCAGAGGAAAAACTTCTAAACCGGCAATGATTGATAGTGACAGAACTATGACGAATAGAATATTTTGACAAAAAGATAGTGTCTTTCTCACTAGTGAATATAATCTTGAACCAAATTCGGCAGCTTTCAAGTTTATAAGCCTTGTATTCATCTAAAGATGAACAACAGCGTTCTTTGATATGGTATTGCTGATCAGGGGATCGGCTCTCAGCCTCAGGTGCTTTAAGAATGTGACAGGTATGGCATTGACCTTACCCGGGAATTTGTTACCATGAATACATGGGATATGAGATTGGGACATGGAAGTGACATTTTGATCTTTTCTTAGAAGAAAAATGAAATTCACAATTTATAATATTTATTACCAAGGCTAAATCTGAAAATTTTAAGTTTTTTTTCTTGGTAACTGTGGGTAACCAGGCCCTGGATAACAACAAAGAAAATCCCAAGTAACCCTGAGGATACTCAAACTAGCTACCTATGGGGAGGAGCCCCAAGGTCTAGCCTCTATTTGCCAGCTATTGCCTAAAGAGAGAAAGGAAGCATGACGAGCCAACAAATTATTTTTCTTCTATAGTGTGGTTTCTATCTCCAAAGTGAACATCAAATAGATGAGCAACAGTGGCCCAGGCGACTTTGAAAGCCACTTAACCTGCAGAGAAACTCGCCTTACACACTGAATGTTTTGCATGTGAAGTCTGGGAGACTTCACAAGCGACTTTACTCGTGGGAAAGTCACCCCAATAGTGCGGTTTTAGTTGAAGTTTTCTTCATTTTGACGAGGGCTCTTAATTGGTATTCATGGGTTTTCCTCTCCAAACATATAGATAGATATATACTAGACTAAGGGGTTGTTTTTTTTTTTTTTTAAAAACCTCTTAATGGCTCTTAAGTCTGAATCATTTAGACCTTTTTACACACCACCTCTTATTAATCATAACTAAAATAAGACTTCAGACTTTAGACCTCTTAAAAAACAAACGGCACCTAAGGTTGTGATTCCTCTCCATTGTATCTCCATTCCAAGTATTGTACTCAAAATCGATCATAGTAGACTTCTTGGTGGTCTCCTCTGCCCATGGTTTTTCCCGCTTGTGTTTTCCATGTAAAATCAGGTGTCGATTCTACTTTTTTATTTTCTGCAATTGTTTACATACGTGTGTTGGTATTATTGATTGTTGGATTATTTGTTCGTCAAAGTTTCGATAGATAATTTCCTTTTCCTCTTAAATCGATACAGTTCTTACTTCGAGTGAACGATTTTTGGTCGAACTTGGAACAATTTTGTTTCGAATTTTACAACATATAGTTTGGACTAAAATAAACACAAGTAATAATTAGAACAAGACGTGAGCTTCAATTGTTTCCACTTTATGTACATACATCTCTATTTATGTAACTTGATAAAAGAAATTACTGATTTGGTTTTAGACTTGCAGATTTTACAAACAGGAAAAGAAAACTCATTGTAGTTGATAGTTTCCTGATTTTAACAATCTAATCAATGTGGTTTGTTTTGAATGATTTAGTCATTGTGATTTGAAGTGATCTAACGTGCACTTATAGATCTGTCATGCTCTCTCTATCTCGCTATTTCTCTTCACTAGGTTATCCAAAGACATAATGTGATACACTCCCCTCTTTATCGGCTAGTAGGTTATATCTCAATCATATTAGGCATGAAACTAGTTTACTACAAGAGTTCTTAAAGCTTAGTAATATTGGCTTAAACATAAGATAAAAGCATGATTCAAACACATTTTTTATGGGATTAGAGAACAAGAGCAACAAATCAATCACCTACATAACTAACAAGAGGATTAAGAAAACATAATTTCACCAAGAGCCTCAAACACCCACCACCTAAAACATGAGCATGACCTCATTCCAAGTATAGTTGCAAAAGTTGTAGCCTTGTAGGCATCTAACTTGGGATTCAACCATCGAAGGACAATTGTAATGTCCAACCAAAAAAGAATTAACATAGAAAATTAGAAATATAGTTGCAAGAAGGCAAAAAGAACATTCCAATTGACAAAAAAAAAACAGCTAAGATAGTACAGATTGTTGCCATTTCTGCCAATTGAGGTGCTCTTTTTGCCCATTTTTAAACAGGGGTCTACTTTAAACCATTTGTTGTTGCCATTCTTCAACACTCGGAGCATATTGTAGCCACTTTTAACCAACTCGGGCGCTTTTAAGCCATTTTCAACTATCTTTTGTTGGCAACCAGGGTGTTTTCATAACCACTTTCAACCAATTGGAGCGTTTCTAAGCTGTCTCAACCGTTCGTATTGCCCATTGCCAACTGAATGTTTTTTAGCCATTTTATTTAACCATCAGAGCATTTTTTTAACCAAATAGAGTGTTTTAAGCCATTCTCAACCATTTTTAGTTGTCATTTTCTGCCAACAGGAGTATTCCTTTTACCCAGTATGAACCAACCAGAGTGTTTTTAAGCCATTTGCAACCAACTAGAGTGTTTTTAAGTATGTGTGTTGTCAAGAACAGATGACATTGGTTGAAAATATTAAGCATTATCTTTCTCAAATGCCATATCCATCTCACTAGGCTAGATTCCATTTCTAAATGAATCAAGGAAAGTAGTTGAAACTTTTACCTCAAGGAGCAATAAAGAGCACATAAATGGCCTTCAACCATCATTCAAATCCTGCCACTTTATACCTCAACTTCATATTATGATTCTCCTGTAAATTATTTATAAAAAAACAACACCCATTATTCAAAGAAAACAAACCCTTATTTATGAAAAACAATAACTTGAAATGCTATTAACAATGTCACCCAAATCATAAAACAATTGAACACCCAGACTACCTGTTCAAGAACCCTAGCAGACGATTGTTCAACAAGCTTAGCCAACCCATTCAATTTGTTGATCATATTATTATACAACTCCTCCAATTCAGCAGTGTAATTAGCTGCCTCTGACCCCATTAAACTTTTCAATCTCCCAATTTTGAAGCTTTGATCACATAATGTTCCAAACTTTTGATTCTCCTTTTCACCCTCATCTTCAACCATGGACTCGCAATTGAGACCCTTCACCTGAAATGGCAGATCGGGAAACGGAGAGTTGGGTGTGAAGTTACCGTAATGACCTCGGAAAGCTGGACCCAAATTCACCACATCTAGGGTTTTGGGGTCAAAGGAATCAGTTGATGATCGAAACTGAAAAGCTTTGTATTCATGGGTGTGGATTAATTGGTCCTGGAACGGCGTCGTTAGGAGGAAGAAAATGCAAGGGGGGAAAGTGAGAGATTCAGGAGAGCTTTGGACTTGGGAAGAGAACTGGATACTGGATGCGAGAGCAGATGTGACGGAGCTTTCTCTCATGGATGGCCGGAGTTGGGTTTTACGGCGGCCGGAGAACCAGCCGATGAGGCGATCGTCGGAGGTGGAGAGAAGGTTGTTGAGTGTTGGTGTGTCGAGTTGGCCGGAAGCGGAGTAGAATGTGGAGGTAGAGTTGGAGGAAAAGAAAGAGGTGACGGTTGCGACGAGGGTTGGTTGATCGGAGGTGGTAGCGGTGGAAGAATCGTCGGAGAGAGTAAAGGGGGTGATGTGGCTTACACGGCCGAAGAGTAGGCCGTCGACATCGCCGGCGGCGGAGGAGACACGTTGGATCAAAGAGGCAAGGGTTGGGCCGGAGATTTGAATCTTCTGTAAGGAGATGGCATCCATGGCGGAATGGAAGGAAGGAAGGAAGCTGTTGACAGGGAGAAAAGAAATGGAATATCTATCTATCTATTGTGGTCTGAGGACGATATACTTTCCAAGATTGACATGTTTTACCCCTTAGGTTTTTAACTTATGCAACTATCTTCCTCTTCTTTTCAAAATACGAAATTCAGTCTCTCCATTTTTTTTATGGACCACAACTCATTCATCAATTCGACCAATCATATTTCTTGTATTAAAATTATGAATAGAATTCTTTGTAGGTTTGGCTAATAACATATTATATTTCAGAGTAAGTTACATAATTTGTTCTTGTATTTTACCAAAATTCTACCGGTAGTCATTTCAATTTAAAATTAGAGTAAATTTCGTTTTTAGTCCCTGTGGTTTGTTTAAAATTATGAATTTCATCCTTGTGGTTTTAAAATTTCTGTTTTCATCCCTATGGTTTGTAATTCGTTTCTATTTTCGTCCCTGAGGCGAAAAGCTTACTTTTAAGTATAAAGGACTAAAATATTCAAACCATAGGGATGAAAAAAAAAATTTAACCCATAAAGATGAAATAGGTAATGAATTATAAACTATAGGGATGAAAATGCAATTTCAAAAACATAAAGGCGAAAATAGAAATTCTCAACAAACCATAGGTACTAAGAACGTAATTTACTCTTAAAATTATGTTGGCGTGCTTTGATGTAATGATTTTAAGAGATTTAGATTTTGAAGGATTTGGAATCTTTAGTATATTTGGTTTGTAGGATTTGGAATAATATATAAATTTCCTTTTTATAAATAATTTATAAAAACAAACTAATAAGTATAAAAATTATCAAATTACATTTTTATTAATTGATTATTACAAAACAAATGTTTTTAACATATTCTAAAGGGAATTTAATTAAAATACCCATTCTCCAAAAATCAGTAACCTAAATACCCCAAATCTCCCCTTTTTTTCAAAATACCCAATAACCCCGTGAAATTGGGCCGGGATATTGATTTTTCGCGGGGTTGTCTATATACACGGATTGGGTCCGCAAAAACCATCCAATTCACGGGGTATCCCCGCGAAAATGGGAATTTTCACGGGGTAATCCCGCGAAAAAACCCATACACGGGGTAGGGCCGCGAAACACAAGCCAAACACGGGGTAGGGCCGCGGAAATTGTATTGTTTACGAGGTTGGGCCGGGAAAATATTAGGGTTTGGGAAATTAGGGTTTCAAGGTCTATTATTTCATGTGGTTTTAACTTTTTTCACGTTTTTTTGTATGATTTTACTGTTTTTTTCCACACTTTGGTCTGATTGTCATACAATAATTGTACTATTGTCATTGAATTTGTGGTTCACCTTCATCTTCTCCATTCAATCCTGTCTATAAAGATCAGTAAGATGTAAGTCAAATTCGTTCATCACATCCATTCCATTCTTCTTTCTTGCTCTCTTTTTCATCATTTGAATTTCTTCATTTTTCATACTACTGAAAAAATTAGTTCATCTATTAAAAAATCTAGGTTCTATTTATGTTACGATGGTCAATGGGTGCAAAACAACAATGGATGGGATTTTATTGAGTACAAAAGGTGTGGTGTATGTGTTCCAATAATGCTTTCATATAAGAGGTTTATTGATTACGCCATGGGAAAATGTGGAATCGAAGATTCTGCTGCTTGCAAGTTGGTGTTTAGATGTGAAGATCGCTCACTGATGGAGCTAACCAACGATGATGAAATCCTTGGTTTTATGCAACTTGCAGCTGATTCAGAAATACCTCTAAAACTTTTTGTTTATGTCGCATCATCGATGTGCGACCAAGGTGATGACTAAGATGATGACGGAGGTGATGAGGAAGGTGATGACGAAATCCATGTCGGTGGTAATCAACTGGAGCCTGATTCTCAATTTCAGGCATCATACGACACCATACTTTATTCTGATCATGCATATCGTCCTAACGAGTCTTATCCCGATGTTGTTCCGGAGACGCAACTAGAAGAAGAAGAAGAAGAAGAAGAAGAAGAAGAAGAAGAAGAAGAAGAAGAAGAAGAAGAAGAAGACCCAAATAGACGGTTTGCTGGAGTTGCTGATGACGAAACCCATGTTTTCACAACGGGTATATCTGATCAGGACAGATCAGATTCGGATAATGATGAGGACAAAGAAGAAGAAACATATAACCCTAGCAATAAATCATTTGGTGAGTTAAACGATTATTTTGATATGTCCCTTTCCCTTCCAAACCCGGAGACCTATATACCAGCCTACCAACCCGCACCTTACAATCGCAGTACAAGTATACATGAAGGTCAGATCTTTCATACGAAGGAGGAAATGACCATATAGCTCGGAATGAAGTTCTTGGAAGAGGGTTTCGTGTTTAGAGCGAAGAAATCCGACAAAAGCATATACGAGGCTGTTGGTGACCAACACAATTGTGAATGGTGTATGTCCGCGAAGTTGGTGGGCCCTAAAGGAGGGTTGTTTGTTGTTAGAAAGCTGAACGACGTACACACTTGTTCGAGGATGTAACTGAATGCCAGCCACCTACAGGCCAACAAAAGGACTTTGGGCCACATACTGAAAGGCAAGTTTCTTGACGCTAGCAGGGCATTTCGCCCGAAGGACATCGTCAATGATATAAACCAGCAGTACGGGATCAACATTGGTTACCACCAAGGATGGAGTGTGCGATGCAAGGCACTACTAATGGTGAGAGGCACTCCCGAGGAGTCGTACGAACGACTCCCTACGTATTTATATAATTTGGAGCTGAAGAATCCGGGTACATGCACCAGAATAAGGACGGATTCAAACGGACGTTTTGAGTTGTGTTAGATCATATTTGTTGGATACAAGATCATGTTTACTGAAGGTCAAAGTCAAGCCAAGTCAAAGCTCAAAAGTCAACTCTCAAAGTGAAAGTCAAAGTCCCTTGTAATAAAGTCAAAAGTCAAAGCAAGTGTTGTAAGAGTTTTGTATTGTGCATGTTTCCTTAGTCTGAGAGTTTTGTGTCTTGAGAGTTTGTATCCCGTGTATAAATAGAGATATGACTCTGTCTTGTGCGTGTAGTTCAATTGATAGTTCATTCAGAGTGGTGTGCATATATCAGTGTTAGAGAGAGAAAGTTGAGAGAGCATATTTGTAATAATTCTAATTGTGAAATACAATGGAAATTGATTGAAACTAATATTGTCATCTTGTTTACATTGTTATCTGGGATAAGAATTGGTATCAGAGCAGATCGAAATTCAGAAATCAAGGATTATTGAGAAAGATTTTGGACGAACTTGCAATTCGATCTGGACAGATTTAGATTGTCGTTTTAGTTATTGTTTTGACTTGTAATTGGTATAATGGTACCCAAATTGGTGATTAGATCGATTTTCATGTATATCAATTAGGCTAATTCACTTTGTTTAAGTACAAATTTTTGGTCTTTTCTTGATTTTTTGTTTGAAGTCTGTGTTCGAACTGTCAGTAGATCAATTTGATAAATTTGTTGTTTCTTTTTGAAATTCATCGATAGTAATTTGTTCCAAATCAGTTTCTGAGCATTCTTGAAAATTTTCAAGCCAATTGAAGAAGATTTGAAGCAAATTCAGAGAGAAAAATGGAGTTTTTGTTCGACAAGTGAAGAACTCACTAGATCTCAAGAACTCACTAGATCTCAAGAACTCGCTAAGGAAGAACTCGCAGATCAAGAACGCGCAAAGGTTTAAAACTCGTGTTGAAATGAAGAACTCACTATGAGCTTTGTGCGAGAAGTATAAACTCGCACATCCCTAGGTGCGAGTTTACACTGTTCACTCCCAGTGTTGTGCGTGAAGAATAGTTTGCGAGAAGTTATTTGTTTGCGTGTTTCCATTTAGCGAGAAGTAAATTTGTCAAAAATTTACTAAGTCCCAAACTCGCAAGTGTTCTACAAGAAGTGGACAATTTGCGAGTTTGCATTTAGCGTGAAGTTGATTTGTGAGAATATTTCTAAGTCTCGAACGTGCAAACATATTGCGTGAAGTGTGTACGAGAAGTGTCAAGAATTCGCATGATTCAGTGTGCGTGAAGCAAGAACTCGCACAAGCCTTCTTGCGCGAACCTCAGAACTTGCATCATTCGACGTGTGCGAAGTTCGAACGCACACATCATACTTTGTGCGAAGTACAAAACACGCACGTTATTGGTTTTACACGAAACTTGTATCCTTCACTCTGCGAATTTCATACTTAGAATATTTTCTAACTTTTTCAATATTTGACCAAATTTGACTTTTTGTAGTACAGGTTGTTTCTGAATTTCTGACGATCATTATAAGCAGTGTAAAGACAAGGATGACTTCCAGAGAAGCTCTCGCAATCGAAACTGATGTAAAACCTCCAGACTGTTTAAAGGCGAATACAAGCAGTGGAAGGATCATTTTCTTGATTTCATTGATCGACATACTTTGGGAGATTATATCAGAATATCTCTGAAGGAAGGAAGGAAAGATGAAAACTCCAACAAAGACCTACATTTTTCTTGGGAAAAATGGAGCAACGGAACAAGGAGAGTACCCACTACCACTTGAGGAATACACAGATGAGCAGAGATGGAGACATAAAGCTGACAAATTAGCCAAAGCTTTTATATTGCAAGGAATTTCAAATGAGATTTCTATCAAATTACATAGTAAAAAGGCTACAGGAAAACAGTTGTGGGAACAACTTGTGAAGATGATGGGAGGATCTAAGATGTCATCAAAAGAATTGAAGACTGAGAATAGTGAGATGAAAAGAAAGATCTCTGACTTGGAAAATCAAATTATCCAAATCCAGCAAGTAGATTCTGTTGGTACAAATGAGGAAATGATAGAGAGTTTGAAAAGTGATAATGAAGAGCTGATTAAGAATATTTATGATCTGGAACAAAAGATAGCCAAAGACAAAGATGCATTTGAAAAGGAAAAGAAAGAGTTTTCAAAGAAATTCTCAGAATTTTCAAGGAAGAGTTTTGAAGAGAAGAAAACCGTTGAGCTTAAATGTTCCAAGCTTTCTCAACAGGTGACTGACTTTAAGAAAGTAATCATAATGGAAAGATACAAGTTTGCAAAGGAGAAGAAGACCATTGAACAGAAGAATGTTGGAATCTTCAAAGAATGCTGAGAAGGACTTTGAAGAAGAAGGAAATATTTTTGAGACTAAAATAAGGAAGCTTACAGAGAAGTTATCTGAATTGTCAACTTGTGCTTTGAAAGATCAGAAAGCGAAGTCTGAATTCCAGAAATAGATTGATCTGCACATTAAAGAAAAGGATAGTTTATCTTCAAAGATAAAAGAGCTTGTAGAAATTATTTAGGTGGTGGTGACTGAGCAAAAGACTCCAGAGTCATTTATCTACACACCTAGAGATGATTCAGCTGACTCTAAAAAGACAACAACAAGCTCACATCAAAGAATTGTTTCTTCAAAAAGGTCAGTTAATTCATATGATCAGATTCGTACTACTAACATTTTCTTTGATAGAAATGTAGATGGTTGAGATACTTACAGAAGAAGAAGAAGAAGGTATGAAGAAGAAAAGTTGGTCTGGAAAGTGAAACCAGTTGATGATGAAAAGAATGAAGAGAAGAAAGGTAAGAAATCATGTGTACATGCACCAAAAGCCAAGAAGAACAATGTGCAAAAAGGTAAACATGATCATGTTTATTCGAGAGATCAATTAATCAGGTTATCTAAAAAGAAGAATTATTGTTCTTATTGTTGTACATATGATTTTGTTCATAAAACAAGTGATCATTACTGGTATGGTTCTTATTCAATTACTCCTAATAGAACTGCAACTAACAAATATGGACCCAAATACCACAGGGTACCAAAGCCGAAAGATGAATCTGTGTTGCATGCACCTCAAGTTAAGGGGAGTAAAAGAACCAAGGCTTCTGAATACTACAGTTCAGGACCCGTTCTTCAAAGATTAAGAGTTTGACTTCTAAACACAACAGTTTAGGACTCGTACTTCAACGAACAAAAGACATGATATTCCATGCATATACGAGATTTACTCTTATACATGAATGAGAAGATCAACCTTCAAGGGGGAGTACATATTTTTCCTGATGCATAATTTCTGGGGGAGTATATGATTTCTGATTATTTCTTATCAGAACTCGTACATTCAAAGTTTTACTGCTTTATGTCATTTACTTTTCAATAAATTTTGTGAATAAAGCTTTGTACTTTGACGATTTTTGATTTTTGATTTTTGCAGATTTGAGAGAGAGCTTAAACGATCATATCTAATATGACTTAGAGCTGACTTGATGAGATTTAAGACTGAGCGAAAAGGTTTATGTCTAATCTTAATCTCATAACGTGTCTGAAAGAAGGACAACTTTCAGATATGAAAACATGTTCTTAAATGTTCAAACCACTTCTTGTTCTTAAAATGATTTCTTGAATATAAAAGTGTGTTTTTAAATGTTTTCATTTATTTGTGTTTTAATTGCTATATAAACCGTGTGTTTCCAAAGATATATACTTGCGTATTATCTTTTCCATATACTTTCAAGTATTCACACACACCTGTTTAATTTTTGTTGACAATGTTATCACCATTTCTCAAATTGAACAATCTTTTTCGATGGTGATACACCCCGTTTGTTATTCAAAGTTTGAGCGTGATTTCATTTCGAAACATTTCTTTCAAGAATGTCTATATCTTGGTTCGTATAGACAATATCCAATTTTTGCTAACCTAAGCCTTAATTGCTAAATCATTTCAGATATTGATCTTTTTCATACAATGTCAGATTTTCAAACAAGTTTCTTGTATTCATTTCATTCATTTTATATATTTGTTTTGAAATATCTTCAAAGTTTAAAATGCTCAAATCTTCATGATTATCTTAATGAGCATATAGACATTTGACATATATTGTTTGTGCTTTAATTGTTCTAGTTAAATCGTTTGAGCAACTTATACTTTTAGAATTACATGGGTTCTTTGTGTGAGCTTAAACTGAACTTCTATGGATTCACGTTAACCAGTGTTTCCTACCCAAGAAGTTAACATTGAGTGATCGAAGAGTGAAGAATCAAATACTTAGTGTGGGTTGAGTGATGAGGTAAAATGAAAAGAGAGTTTGGTTAGATGTGAGCTTAATGATTAAAAAGAAAAAGGGCGTGAGAACAGAGTACAAGAATATCAAACTCTGTATCAACTTTTTCTGAGCCGGGCAGCTACATTTATAGTGTTTTCACAATTCTTCGTGAACATTATTGAAACAGGCAACTAGCCTATGCCAACTCTTGATAAAAACCCCACTAGCTACTCATTTTCTTCTCAACAAGGAAATATTTCATATTTTAAAGGGGACACAACACATATGCTATCTGGTTTTTCATTTGGAAAATGTGGATATTGAAAAAGAAGGAAGTCTACCCCACCTTCGCACGTCGATCATGCACAATCGAGTCTGTGTTTAACTGTTGTTGTCTCAATGGTTTACACAATTTTGAGCCTAATAAAAGCAATAATTTGTGTTTAATTCTTTCAAACACAAGCACGTACACACAGGAAATTCGTTTTTCTGTCAAAACGTTCATAGAATAAACTTGTGTTATTCGATGATTGAATGGAAGACCTGGGGCAGTGAACATCACAAAAGAACCTTTCTAATGTGTATTCGTTACACATAGTGACTTCGTGTTACTGACAGACAATTCTAACTGATTCATTTGTTGATTCAGGTGTTACACTCATAATTTGTCTGAATTTGCAAAGATTCAGATGAATATCTTTTTGGATCAATGAATGGTCGGAGGCTCGTTGGAATAGATCAGTGATCAGATCGGATTGTCAATGACATTTCTTATAAAGAGTTTTGATGATTTCCATGCTCTAATCATGAAAAAGGGGGAGAAATGATCAAGAAATGATTGAGTCAGAAATGTTAAAGATGAGAGAGAAGATCAAGAATTGTTGTTTTGATAAAGCAAAGTTGGAACTGAAAGAAGAAATTTTATGACAAGACAGTTATTTTTGAAGAAAGTTTGTTGATTGAGAAAAGAGAATGTTTGTCAAAGAATGCAAGATTACTGAAGATTGTTGAAAGTTGAAATAGAAAGTTCAAAGAATTCAGAATGTGAGCAGATTTTACTGAAATTTTCTTTGAAGACATTTTGGTGAAGCAATCTGAGCGAAACCTGAAGATAATATATTTCCGATGACTGAAAGGGGTTTTATAACCTTGAGGAGATTGTTACTATTGTTGAAGACAGATTTTAGAGAGATTACAAAAGTTATATGAGGTCAGAATGTTTGAAGATTGCTAAGCAAAGAGGGAGATTACACAGATTGAGCTTAAAGGGGAGATAAATTGTTAAAAGTTCTTCAATGCAACGAAAGAGGGAGTTTATATTGCAAAATCTTTTAGAGATGATCTTGAATCCAAATGGGGAGATTGTTAGAGCATATTTGTTGGATACAAGATCATGTTTACTGAAGGTCAAAGTCAAGACAAGTCAAAGCTCAAAAGTCAACTCTCAAAGTGAAAGTCAAAGTCCCTTGTAATAAAGTCAAAAGTCAAAGCAAGTGTTGTAAGAGTTTTGTATTGTGCGTATTTCCTTAGTCTGAGAGTTTTGTGTCTTGAGAGTTTGTATCCCGTGTATAAATAGGGATATGACTCTGTGTTGTGCGTGTAGTTCAGTTCATAGTTCATTCAGAGTGGTGTGCATATATCAGTGTTAGAGAGAGAAAATTGAGAGTGTATATTTGTAATAATTCTAATTGTGAAATACAATGGAAATTGATTGAAACTAATATTGTCATCTTGTTTACATTGTTATCTGGGATAACAAGTTGTGTTTCGCTGCTATTGGATGTGCGGTACGTATATTAGCACGTCGTATCTTTACATATTATAAATTATAACATTTACAAACGGAAACCACCTACGTTTTTTGCAGATCCGCACGTTTTTGACAAATTTGCGTCCTGTCCTTGTAATGACGCTGCCTATTTAAAGGGACCTTACCTGGGTATGATGTTCTTGACGGTTGCCATGGACGGAAATAACAACATTGTGCCCTTGGCTTTCGGAGTAGGCAAGTCCGAGAGACCGAGACGGGGGATGAGTGGGGTTGGTTTCTGTCCATGTTGAGAGAATCTATCGGAGTCCCGGAAGGGTTGGTGTTTATGTCCGACAGGGCTCCTTCCATAAGTGCCGCAATTTCTGCCGTGTACCCCTCCACCCCTCACGCCCCATGTTGTCGACATTTGGAGATGAACGTGAAAAGCGTCGACAAGCGTATTACATTAAACAAGGCCACCTACTGGAAGGCATGCAAAGCATATACGATTAGGGAGTTTGACATATACATGAATACACTACGATATGAAGTAGATCGTGGAGCATGAGTTATGGACGAGGCTGGTAAGGAGAGGTGATCAAGGGCCCATTTTCCTGCACAACGGTATAAAATAATGACCTCTAATAGTGTAGAGTCGGTGAATGCACTGTCCCGTTTTGCGTGCAGGTTATCGATTATTGGCCTTATGGAGTACTTCAGAGATTTTCAACAAGAGTGGTACCAACTTCGACGGCGAAAGGGAGGTTGATAAACTATGAAATATTGAACTTATATGTTAGTTGCTCTTTTTGTGTTATGTATAAATCGTAAGACAATTAACACATATTTGTAGGTGAAATGCGTAATGATCTCACACCAATGGCTGAGGAGATTATTCGCAGAAGGTCGGGAAAGTCTGCGACATGGTCAGTAAGAGAGATTGGACATGGTTTGTTCCATGTTCGGGATACCCGTTTTCACCCGACTGTCGATATGGCCAACCGTGTTTGTGAATGTAAGCAATGGCAATATTCTGGGTTATCGTGCAGTAACGTCCGATACTTACCGGTCAACATATCATGAGGTAATCTATCCGATTGTACCCCCTCAATCATGGGTGACGCCACACGTCCCCCTTCCGCCATGCTATCCACCGTTAATAACCAAGAGACGTGCCGGAAGACCAAGAAAGAACAATCGACGTCCATCTCGTGGTGAAGGTCCGATCCACATAACATGTACTAGGTGTGGAGTAGTAGGACATACTCGTGGAGAATATCCAACTCCTGCCCCTTAAATCGTGCCTAGGAGTACAGGTTTAGGTAGCCAAAGAAGTCGCTCCCAGGGCCCATCGGAGCTAGAACCACATGGAACCCTAAGGCATGATATCATTGACCTTAACATTGACTTTCCTTGATTGTAACGACTAATTCTTGTATGCTAAGTGTGCTTGTTTTTATGTTTATAGTTGATTTAATCTACCGTATCGTATGCTAAATTTTCTTGTGTGTAAAAACAAGTTAAACATTAAAGCATCGTTTTATTGAAATCAAAGAAAACGATAAGGTGCATCCATACAACATTAAAGCATCGATAAAGTGAACATTAAAGAAGAAAAGAAAACATTAAATCATCGTTAAAGTGCATCCCAACAACAACCACCCTTGGAGAAACCTACTAAGGGTATATTTCCTGGATCTTGATGATCCAGTTAGACTTTTCCTTCAACAACTCCTCCATGCCAGTGTAGTTGTCTTTGATTTCTATCACTTCATCTTCTAACTCTTTAATCTCTCGTTACTTTTCCCTAACATCGCGCTTAATTCGTGCCAAGAACTCCTTTTGCTTCGCAAGTACTGCCTCTTTCTCTTTCTGAAATTCCATGTTGCGTAGCCACATCATTCTTATATTTTGTATCTCCGCATTTGTCTCATCACACGACTCTTTCAACTTGGCAGGCAGTACTTGAGACATTGGTAGACCCTGCCGCTGGTTAGATTGATACTCAGGTGGGGATTCTCCCCCATGAGTATCAAAGTATGCCTCTCGTGCATTGTTAAACTCCTCCCACTCCTGATGCGTAATTGGGCTATCGCCCACAGTTCTCCCAAACTGTGCCTACTCCTCCGTTGTCTCGGGTGCCTTCCAGTCAATCCTTCTAGATCCATCATTCAATTGTTTGATGTAGGCGGAGCGTAAAGTGCCAGCCTCATTCGCTGACCTTTTCCCCCTAGAGCGTGAACCTCCAACCATTAAGTTATGAAAAGGTAGAGAATTTTTGTAAACTGTGTAGAGGGTAGAAAGGATAGATAGCAAGTTGTGAATTACTACTTCACCAGAGCATCTACTTATAGTCCATGCCAAGATAGGTTTGTGATCGGTTTTGTGCCAAGGCTAAAACGATTCCCCTGCACATGGCCTGCCAGGATTCCCCTGCCAAGGTTGAAACAATTCCCCTGCAAAGTGCCTGCCAGGATTCCCCTGCACATGGCTTGCAACGATTCCCCTGCAAAGGCTGAAACGATTCGTCTGCACATGGCCTGCAAGGATTCCCCTGCACATGGCCTGCCAGGATTCCCCTGCAAAGGCTGAAACGATTCCCTTTTTGTTGAGCAAATTGCTCCTTGTGTCTATAAATACCCGTGTTATACCAACTGTAAAATTCACACCATCCATACACCATTTTGATATCATAAAAGTCTCCTCCTTCACCAAACACATGGCTAGAAATGCATCATCTTCAAACCCACCGTCTTCACAAATAATGCCCTCTAGACTGAAAAAAGCGATAGAGAAAAGTGAAGCGGAGATCGAACAACTCACTGAAGAGTAGAAGGAAATGATGGCCAAGAAGGACGGACACTTGAGAATGATCGACACAGACAAGGAGGAGGTAAAAAGGTTGAAAAGGGAGATAAAGGAGAAAGAAGACCGTATTCACTACGACAACGTACAAGTCAACAAGATTATGCAAGACTTCACAATACTACAAGCGCAGGTAACAGAGAAACAAAATTTGGTTGATAAATGTAAAGCACTATATCCTTCGATGGTGCTTGTGTTGTTGGTTTCGTGTTTGGAGTTTCCTAAATTGGTAGTTTGTACCTGGAGTTTCTGTGTTGTCGTATCGTACCTGTAGTTTGTATGTTTCTGTGTCATGAATAAAATCTTCTAATCTACTACAAAATAAGTATCGACGACAAAATTATAAATTGATAGAGTTCAAAAACCACCGGTCGTTCACCAAATCTTAATTTTGTTTTCTGTCTCTCGACACGAAAAATATAAGAAAGCAATAGTAATATATATATATATATATATAAGTTTTATTACATACATAATATAAAAGAGAAAATAACCTACTCATCTAACTGGACAGACAACGAGTATAAGGTCTCCGCCATGTAATGCCGCCATTCCTTGGCCACAAATTCAGTTGCATCTGGTGCAACTGCTGGGTGCATTTCGTCAATAAACTTGGATAAGTTACGATACACCCACACACCGCAATCCCCAAGGCCCCCCGCCTGTTGTGGTGCATCAGCTTCATATTGATGCTTGAATTTCTTGCTGGCTTTGATACGAGCAGGAGTGTCGCGGATCTTGTTTAACAACTTCGACAATTGTGTTTTAAAGGTCTTAAGGCGGTCTTCTAAGGCCATCGTGAACCTGGATGCTCGTAAACTGTCATATATGATCAGTGTCATTTCATTAAGCTCCAGAACCCCGAGCACCCAATGTTTGTCTATAATGCACATGGGGATGTATACCTGATATTTTACAATAACACACAAATAGTTAGTAACAAACAAGTTAAACAAAAGTTATGTAAATCGATTTCCATACCCGCTGGAGGCCCTTCCAATCTGGATGGTTTCGATGCTCCTCACCATTACACGACTGGTACACAGAGTTGTAACCTTGTTCCGGCCGGGTAAGGAACTCAAAAAAGTTGGTGTCCATCACCGCCCAGCTCGCTTGTGGAGAGCGGGATTCTTGGATCATTCTGACCCAACAGTCGATGTGTTATACACAAAATAGAGATTGTTAGACCTGTAACTACCAATGTAGTTGTTTATATGACTATATTTAAATACTAACCAGATCCTCTAAATCCCCCTACCATCTACACCCAACAGTTTTATTAAAAAATCGACATCCATTTGAAGGCCGCCATAAAATGGACATAACAGGTTGGGGAGTTGATTATTGTGAATTTGGTCTATGATCTGTGCTGAGGTGATCATAGTGTCTCCCCCAACCTTTCCCTTACCCTTTGCCTTCACGCTTCGCTTGTTTTTTTTCGTAGGGACCGGTGTGGTCGAAGGTTGTTGGATATATGGGGAACATAAGCTTGGCCCCACATGGACGACCCGTCTCCCCCTCGCAAGTGCGGTCTCGTCCGCTTCATGCATGGGAATGTCATCTTCCACGAAGTGGTCTGCGATGATCTCATCAGCCATTGAGCTGCTCTGCCGTACCTGGGTGGTGTCAACCCCCGACCCCATTGAATACGGGATGGAAGATCCCAAAAAATCCTCCACCAAACCGCCAAGGAAGGGCACATCGTTCCAATTCATCATTTCGGGTCTGTAACAGTCCGCCTCTGGCATCCCAAACTGGTGACATAGGTAATTATAAGAATTTTCAAACGTAATAACAAAAATAGAACAATAATGAGCACTTGTCATCACTTACATTTTGCTGGAATGATGGGGTCGAAAAAGGGCCAATTCCTCCCGATGCCGCCTGCGTGTACCCATGCGACGTGTAGTTCGACGCCATACTTGCCATCCCAAACTAATGACATAGATTATAATGAGCACTCTTAATAAGATTTTTCAAACGTAATAACGAAAATATAACTACAATGAGCACTCGTCGTAACTTACACTTTGCTGGAATGATGGGGTCGCAGATGCCGCATGCGTGTGCCCAGGCGACATGTAGGTCGGTGTCATGCTCGTCGACACCTAATACAAGTATGGAACGTAATATCAATACACAAACCAATATATAATTATGTAACGTAATATCCCCAAATTAAGTTAAACACTAACGTGAGTGTGGCGAAGGTGTGCGGTGAGGGACTCGAGCTCTCTTATGCGTCTGTCCATGGGGTCCATGTAGTCACACTTTTGTTGGTATGGGTCTGGAGGCGGTACACCATGACGGGAGGAGCTAGAGGAAGCCTGATATCTCGCGCCATCATCTTCATCTTCGTCATCTTCATCATCATCGTCATCATCGTCATCTTCATGATCGTCATCATGATCTCTTCGTTGGGACCTCTATGTCGGTCGCTTGGCTGCCGAACTATAAAAAAGGCGACACTCCATTGAAACCAACTCAACTGCTGCTCGACAACAGTAGGACACAGTTCCGCTAGTGGCCCATGATCTCTCTAATAAAATTATAAAACATATAAGATTTAAAATGCATGACTAATTTACACAAATAATTGTTTAATTACTACAATTAGGAATATAGTAAGAGATCGTACATTCAGAACTGAGTTGAAGATTCCAATGCATGCAACCTTATTCAGGATAACATGTCGGTCCCAACTGGTTCCCCTAATGACCATGTCGGAGCGCTGGGTGAAATTTTGACGGCAGACAGGAAACATCTCCAGGATCCATATCTGGAATTATACAAAATGAAAAAGTACGTTAAAAGAAAGCCAAAATAGATATGAATTAATATTTATGTTATACTACTTATCTAACCTTCAGAGCGTATGCAAACCCATTCAACGTCATCTTGTTGTTGTTCTGCTTCTTCTCGTTGCGTCTGGTGATGGCACGATGTAGTCCTTTGTATGAGTGCCTCTAGATGTGGCTACCCCACGGATAGCTGTTAAACCTCCCGAAGTCATCGACGGCGATAAGGACAGTGTCAGAAACCACCTGCCTTAGATCACGACCCATGAACATCATTTCCACCATCACTACCAAGCAAACACGCACATCATCCTTATCGGATAGCGCCTGGAGGCCATTTCTCATCGTCTGGACGACGGTTTTCAGCATCAAAAGACCTGGTGCGTGGCCAGGCCAAACTCTACTGACGAATGAATCATCCGGTAAGGCAGGAAGGGAGGGTGTTGGTCCGAAAAGGAGTCATATTACAAGACAGAACTCACAACGACCAAAGTGCTTGTAATTCTCACACAAGTCGAAGTACAGTTCCTCTGGATCTGTATTGGCGCACTCGACCTCCAGCTGTAACAACATGTGGACTAGGATGGGGTCCTTCCCAACATTGGTAAGTTCGAGCCATGGCCCGAAAGGTGTGCGTCCAAAGATTCCATATAAATTTTGTGCTCATTCAGGTGGACACAATGCAAAAGCATCTCTAATTTCCTTGACGAAGGCAAGGCGACATTTGAACGACATATCTGTGTAATGAAAATCATCCTACATCGTAATGTAGAAATGTTGTCAATGCACCTAACTTATAACTAAGGAATAAAAGACAACGGTTGGGGGTTATATTTATTATTTGGGTTTTTTTACAATGTTAAGGATGTACATTTTGTTGATTTCGTCTATTGCTTTATTTTAGAAAAAACGAAACCACTTAATCTATTGGACTTCCAGGAAGTAGGGGAATCACGTGGATTTCTTAAATCCCTACAAACCTTAGGGTTATTTACACCCGTTTGACAAAATCCAAATCGATATGTTGCGATTAAAAGGCTTATGGTTATATTTATTATTTGGGTTTTTTTACAATGTTAAGGGTGTACATTTTGTAATTTGGTAAATTTAAAAGTCCTCATTTGTAGTTTAACAAAGTTAAGGGGCCTAAGTTATAATTTAACAAAGTTAAGGGTCCTAGGTTGTAGTTTAGCAAAGTTAAGGGGCCTAGGTTGTAGTTTAGCAAAGTTAAGGGTCCTAGGTTGTAGTTTAGCAATCGCTAAAATTAACGCAATCTCTACAATTAACGCAAACTCTAAAATATTTTTCTAAAAACAACGCAATCTCTACTATATTTTTGAAAAAAAAAAGCAATCTCTAAAAAAACGCAATCCCTACAATATTTTTCAAAAAAACGCATTTTTTCAAAAAAAACGCAATCGCTAAAATTAACGCAATCTCTACAATATTTTTCTAAAAACAACACAATCTCTACTATATTTTTCAAAAAAAAGCAATCTCTAAAAAAATGTAATCTCTACAATATTTTTCAAAAAAACGCAATCTCTAAAAAAACACAATCTTTAAAATTAACGCAATATCTAAAATTAACGCAATCTCTAAAATATTCCAAAAAAACGTAATACTCTAACATATTATCAACACTCTAAAATTAACACATAATCTCTGCAATATTTTTAAATTAACGCAATCTCTACAAAAAATGCAAACATATTATTAACGTAAACGTAACACTCTAAAATTAACACAATCTTTAAAATAAACGGAATATTCTATGTAAACGAGACATATCGTCTAAACACATAGTCTAAAAAAAACAACATAGTATAAAATATAAAACTAAAACGGGGTTAAGAGAAACTTACCGTACTAAGTAAACAAGACATATCCGAATTCTAAAAACACTAACGAACCGAGTCGAGATCCGAGCGTGTGAAATACACGATATATTTGAGAGAGTGGGATATTTGAGAGAGTGAAAGGAGATGGTGGTGGGGTTGCAATGGGGGGGACCACTTATTTATAAGGGCATTGGGACGATATTGTATTAAACCTAAAACCCCATCCCACCGTTGATCACTTAAATGAGTTTTATCCCGACCCCCAACCCCGCGAAAACAATTTCAATCGCGGGGTAACCCCGCGAAAAACCCCTAATCGCGGCCTCCTCCGTAACCCTGTGTTTCAACTTGTTTCGCGGCCCCCAACCCCGTGAATTGGGTGGTTTTCGCGGACCCAATCCGTGTATATAGACAACCCCGCGAAAAATCAATATCCCGGCCCAATTTCACGGGGTTATTGGGTATTTTGGAAAAAAGGGAGATTTGGGGTATTTAGGTAACTGGTTTTTGGAGAATGGGTATTTTAATTAAATTCCCTATTCTAAAACATTATTACATACAAATCTTACCACCTCATGGGATTTCAAAATCTCATTTTTATGGGATTTCAATGAAATCTCAACACTTCAAATCCAGGAAATCCTTTAAATCAAACAAGAGATTAGAATGGAATTCAATTCCAAATCCCTCTAATTCCGATACAATTCTACAAACCAAACGGGATCCAAGACTTTAGATTCACTTGACACCTGCAACCTTCGGTAGAAATTCTGTTTTTAATTTTGAAATCAAATAAACCCAAGACCTAAGACCCAAATATACGTATGTACTCGTTCAAGATCCAGTTAAGTCTCAACGATAAAAAATACATAAAAATAAATAAATGACAAATTTGAAAAAAAATGTGTTAGGGAAAGATACATATCACTTGTTGTTGCAGAAGACCCTTAAATCGGGTCAAAACTGTGGGATGATGTTAAGTGACCGATCCACTAGGCAAATGAGAATGAAGGTGTCGTTATTGACTACAAAGTTTATATTTTCTCTAGTACACAATTTTGAGCTCAAACTGATTGAAAGAAAGTTGGACGTAATATTGATTCTAGGGTTTGTGCTTGTGTCTGTGAGCAAGCATCGTTCCCTCCCTCTTATGCTTTTGTCGTCTTGATTCTCAGGTTGATAGTTAACGAGATCTTGGTTATTTGGGGGACAAGGATCGGGCCTAAGGTTCCCATATGACAAGGGCAAATCCCTCAGCTCATACACTGGTTGTCCAAGCTAGTCGAGAATCCGGATGAATCGTTCCCAAACAGTATGTAATGTTCCAACAAGGTGTACTGTTTGAGTAAAATTTCATAACTCCTACTGTCGAAGATATTATCCTCGACCAAACATATTGTCTTCTATTGGACGACCGAACTCCCTCGACATCGATATTCCCGATCTATGATATTTTTGCGACTGACTAACAGTCAATTTCTGACGACAAATCGTTAGCTCTTTATTATGTATTTATTGTACGTATCGTTTTAATAGAAGAGTTATGAACAATCAATATTCAAAACATAACCGACGACCAACATTAAGACACGACCATTTCTCCATAAACTTACATAATGAAGACAACGATTATAGGATATTTAACGAACAGTTACGAAGACCACACATAAAAAGGCCTCAATGAATTCGAAAGGACAAAACAACAATCAGACAACAACACGGAAGTTACTATCAGAATTACTCTGAAGTGGCCATTCTGGACTTGAACCAGAGACCTCGCCCGTGAAGTAAATCATCGCGACCATTTACACGACAATCGCTCACGATCATCTACGACACATTCAGTGTTATTTATGTTTATTTAATATTATCCATGTCTTGTAATATAGCCACTGTTATTACTAAGGCCGACGTCCCTGATTGACGTCTATAGTGCATCGACGATATTCATTATCGTCCCCCTTTTTTTACCCTCAACGGGGTTTTATGCATCACCTAATCTCTTGTTTTGTTTACATTTTCTTCGTCATTTTACATGTTTATTTCGAAGGATAATCTGTAGTTGATTAGGCTTTGCAATCCAAACCTTATCGTTCTTGTGCGATTTTTGGCATAAACAAATTCACTACTAGAAAAAGCCTTATCACCGACCAAATATTATCGACGGCTTAAGTCCGTCGGTAATTACTGACGGATCACCGACCACTTTCTGACGGACGGAGGCAATTTGCGACGAACAAAAAATCCGTCGGTAATCCATCGGTTAATTCCAACATTTTCGACGGATAACCGACGAAAACAAAATTATTTTATTTTTGATTTTTTTAAATATACAAATCCGTCGGTAAGCCGTCAGAAACTTTACCCATTTAATAATTTTTTTTCAAGAAATCCGTTGGTGATCCGTAGCAAATTACCGACGGATTACCGACGGCCATTGGACATCCGTCGGTAATTTGCTACGGATCACCGACGGATAATTTGTTTTTGTTTTTCCTTGATTTTGTTACGCGGTAATCCGTCTATATATGTATGCTTGCTTTTATGTCTATAGATGTGTGGATGTATGTATATATATATGTATTGCTTGTATGTATATAATACATACATATATACTATATGTCGTATGCATATAAGTGTGTGTATGTCTACGTGTACATGTCTATATATGTATGTATGTATGTATGCATGTCTATAGATGTATGTATGTGTGTATATATATGTATTGCTTGTATGTATATATAGTACATACATGTGTATCATGTATATATGCGTATAAGTGTGTGTGTGTGTACATGTGTCTATGTGTACATGTCTATATATGTATGTATGTAAGTCTATAGATGTATGTATGTGTGCATATATGTATACATTTGTATTGCTTGTATGTATATAGTACATTTATGTATTTCATGTATATATGTATATGCTGGATGCATATAAGTGTGTGTGTGTGTATGTCTATATATGTATGTATAAGGGTTCTTGAACCGAACGTTCAGTGAACCGTTCGGCGGGAAGTTCGTTTATTTAATAAATGAACGAACATGAATACATTTTTTTGTTCATTTAGTTAAATGAACGAACATGAACAATGGTCTCGTTCGTTCATTTACGTTCGTGAACTATGTTCGTTAATGTTCATTCATTTATGTTCGTTTACGTTTGTTTATATATATATAATGTCAAGATCGAAAATTCTAAACAAGAATTTAATACAAACTCAGAAACAATGTTAAAGAAGTTGCGGAATAACACTTTAACATTTAATCAAAAACACAGAATATGAACTCAAATCATAAGTTTATATTGCATAAAACTTAATGATTACAAACACAACCTCAATCTGTTGAACAGACTCAACAGACGTTCTATACTTCTCTATAGAAAGGATCAATACTAGTCTTGAGGTTAATTCTCTAAAACAACTCGTATTCTATATTTCTAAAAAAAAAAACTCTTTTCTGTATCAAGAACTTCTAGACTATATATACAAAATTAATTACAAGATAATTATCAAAACAAATTTGATCTTCACAATCCATTCCATAATTATCTTCATCTTTATCTCCAGCTCCTATTCTTTCTCTTCAAGTCATTATCTTCATAAGCAGTATTAACTTCCCCCTTATCCAGCAGCATTAATCATTCAGCAGTATTATCATCCTCAGCAGTACTAACCATGCTTGCAGTATTAATCTCTTATGGCAGTAGTAATTTCCAAGCAGTATTAACTACTAGCAGTACAAATATTAAGTAGCAGTAGTAATCTTGATGACCTAGCAGTAGTAATCACTTAGCAGCATGAAGACTGAGCAACATAAACCATACTTAGCACATTCAGACCCAACAATCTCCCCCTAACTTAACTTTTGAAAACCAGAAGTTAAGTTCTTCAAGATGTGGTTTTCATGATGCTTTCAAAACTTCAGCTTAGATTCCCAAATCAGGATTCAGACCTAGACTTTGATTGATGGTTCTCTTGACTACTATCCTTGCCATTTCTGAGTTCTTTGGACATACCAACTTTGCTTTCAACATTGCTTGCAGTTTAGCCTTGCTGTGGTCATAGATCTTATCCACCAGATAGTATTCATGATAACTCTTGTCAATAGTTATCATATACACTCCACAGTTTTCATACAGCATCCAGTAATCAATCCTTTTAAACCCATACTCATGATGTAAGTCTTTTATCCTTCGCTTCACTCTCCTGGATCAAACATCATGCACAAGGATTCCATGGTTATCCTTAGTAGGCTCATCTCAGTTCCTTTCAGCACTTCACCATATAAGTTCATTCCAACCTTGTACATTTCTTCTAAATAAGATCTGGAACAACTTCTGATTATCTTTGCCCAGGTTGAGTAGACCTCATATTTGTCCCCCATTCTCTTTATCCTGAAGTATTCTTTTCTCTGATCTATCATCATATCCCAATGAATGATTTCTGGATCATTCACTGAGATAGGATCAACTTTCATTGGTTCATCATCTGTCACTGTCATGTACAAGTCAACCTTAGATTGACTTGTTTGCTCTTGAGTTTGTTGGCTAGGTTGATCTTGATTCTGCTCTTGTTCTGCTGGAGGTTCATCTTCCCTTCTTTCACTTTCCTTTTCTGCTTCTTCAGTTCTAGGCCTCTTTGCTTTTGGTTTGGTATCAATGGACTTCTTTCTTTTAATAGCACAAATCTTTTGGGCTAATGTCTCTTCTTGCTTCACCTCTTCCTTGTCTTTGCTAGGAGTGCCTTCTTCACTGTCTGGGAAGGGATGTTGTATGTTGAGGTCATGCCTCTCTTTCATCTTCCTTTCAACCTCTACCCTTTGAGTGGAGTCCCCTTTCAGATTGGCCATCTCCTTCTTATACAACTCCTCTATCCTACCATAAGGCATGTTGGTAAACATTCCTTCAGAAATTCCAAGAGCTCCTTTCAGGAAGTTTATCATTTTCCTTCTCTCTTGATTAGCCAAAAATGTCTTTGAGGGCTTTCTTTGCCTTTGCACAGTAGCTCTCTTTGTTACTTTCTTAACAACAGCAGGCTTTAAACTCCTTTGATATTCTTCATTTATCTTTTTAGCCATATCCAATGCAAGCTCTCTGTCTTTGGCAGATTGAATTTCTTCCTCCTTTTCCAACTCTTCTTGAAGCTTTTTGGCCACTTCTTCATCCAACTCAATCTGTTTCTTCTTTTTCAATGGTTGCTCAGACTCAACCATCTTCTCCTTTCCCTTCTTCTTTGCATCCTCCACACTGACCTCTTTTATTTTCTTCTCTAATCCTCCTTCTTTGATCATCACTCCCTTAGCCTTTTGAGTGGCTTTGGGAGTGTCATTCTTAGCTTTCACAAGGGTTTCTGCAATTTCAATTTCCTCTCTGGACAATTCTGTTTCTGCTTCAGGTTCATTTGTTACTGCTGCAGCCTCAATTACTGCTGCTTTTGCAATATCTTCTACATTCTCAAAAGTTTCTGCTTCTGAACCAACTTTCTCTTCTTTATCAACACCAGTCTCCCCCTCAAACTGGAATTCCATCTCACTTGTACTATCCTTTTCATCCTGTTTTTCCTAACTCTCCCCCTTTTTGATAGCAGCATGGACACTTCTCCTTTTCTTTAGAATGAATTGCTTCCTTCTCTTTTGGTGCACAAGTTTCAACACCATTTTCTTGAGCTTTACTATCTGAGTTTGTTGAGATATAATAACCTTCTTCATCTCCTCTATTTCTGAGCCCTTCTTGATGACATCCAGGTTGACATTTGCAATGGTTTCCATCAATTCATTGTACGTATATCTGTCCTTACCTCCTTTAGGTGTTTTTACCACCTTTGAAGGATCCTTGGATCTTTTCGTAGAGGTCTTCTGCCTAGCAGAAGCACCTGCTACCCCCATGGTTTCTTGGCACCTGGGACCTTTAGATGATTGCTCATCTAAAGTTGCCGTGGGGAAGGTCTTAGGTATGTTCACACTGTCCTGTCCTACACCTTGTGCAGAAACAGTAGTGTGAGCCTCACTGCCCACATGCTCATCCTTCTCCTTATAGAGCACCTTCTTGGGGTTGGGAGACACCCCTGTGGATTCCCTTTGGATATTCTCTAATGAAGAATGCTCCATTAGAGGGCTTTTAGGCTGTTGGGGTGAAGATACAGACAGGGAAGGAACCTTCTGTACCTTTTTTTTTGATATGTTTTGGTGATGGGGGAAGTTGGTTTGACAATAGGGATCGGAGGAGTATCAATTGAACTGAATGGTATGTGTAGGTCATCAGTTGGGTGGTCAGATGTGGGCTGTGACCCTGATGCCTCACCATGGGAATGAGACACACCCATCATTGTAGAGAACAATGGAGTGTCTTGTCCAGAAAAGTCCTTGGAAGGCCTTTTCATGTTTGAGAACACCTTCCCTTTGGGAGGTTTTGGTACATACACCTCTTCAAGAGAGGGTAGATCCGTCAATTCCTTTAGTAGAATCTCTTGTACAAACCTAGGATACATATAAAATCTCTTTGTTTTGGTTTTGGTATCCAGGTTTGACAGTAAATCATTTAAAATCATTTGAGAGAAATTAAACTTTCTAGAGGTCGCTAAGCAGACCAAAGCATAGGCTATGGTGCTGCTGAACTCACTCCAGCCAGTTGTTTTTCTTGAAAGGCAGTGTTGTAGAGTATGAACAAAAAATCTCCACTGAGGTGAAAATCTGTTCTTGAAAAACTTATAGGCATCAGTGGGACCTTCATACCCCATTTGACTAAGAGCATGGAAGAGATCTTCCTTAGGAAGAGAGGTAATACCTGAGGCATCATCTAAGCGTAGATGGATGCGAATACACTCTTCTGAGATGGTCAGGGGTTTATCACACACCCTTGTTTTAATGATTTGAGTGCCATCTTCAGTGTGGATGGTAGCATTTGCCAAAAATTGTCGTAGATGTTCCACACAGATTTTGGGATTGACAGTGAGGGCATAGGCAATGTGAGACGATTTGAGGAAATCCACAATCTGATGAAAACCTTTAGCCTGTTTGGGTTTTTGCAGCATAGCAACCTCATTGTGTTCATCAAAGAATTCTAGTCCTGCCATCGTTCTGATTGATTATAGGGTTCGAATCGCAATGAGGGTGTACACTGGTGAGCAAGAAATTGAGAGAGAGAGAGAGAGAGAGAACGAGAAGCAATGGAAGTTCAAAGATCCATTTGTATTTTGGCGGTCACAAAGGGTATTTATAGGTGGAGGGTTTCAGTTAGAGGCAGTACTTAGAACCCTAGAAGTATTAACCAACCCACAGTATTAACTCATATTAGCAGTAGTAACACATACTGGCAGTACTAACACAGACTAGCAGTATTAACACAGACTAGCAGTATTAACACATACTAGCAGTATTAACACATACCGACAATAGTAACACTGATTAGCAGTAGAAATAAGGCAAGCAGTAGTAACTTTGCACTGGCAGTATAAACCACCTAGCATTAGTAATCATACTTAACCATATTGGAACTGACATCATGAGTAATATACAGAGCAATATTAACTGAACTAGAAGTACTAAGTATTCAGTTGAAGCAATCTAAAACACTTAAACACACAAGGTTAGTAGCACCATGCACAAAACAATATGAGAAAGTAGACATAAAGGAATTTATGCAGAAATGGTACATAAAGCAGATCAAAGAAGGCTTATTAAAGTGTTTATCATGCACACACTTGTGACCAAGAATGTGAATCTACCCACATCAAAAGCTTTGGTGAATAGATCAGCAAATTGGTTACTTGTATAGACTTTCACAACCTGAATTAGCTTCTTTTCATTACAGTCTCTGATAAAATGGTACCTGATTTCAATATGCTTTGTTTTGGAGTGCTTGACTGGATTATTAACAATGCTAATAGCACTGTTATTTTCTATGAAGATTGGAGTGTGAAGAAAAGGCATACCATAGTCTAGCATTTTATTCTGAATCCAGAGTACTTGTGAACAGCAGCTTGCAACAGCTATATACTCTGCTTCTGTTGTAGAGGTGGACACTGTGGTTTGTTGTAGATGTAATAGACTCCCTGTACCTTTCCCTTCCCTCTCTTAGAGGACTCAACTTTTTCATTCTTAACAGTCTCTTCCCCAGACTTCACTTTCTCACTCTTTGTCAGGATCTGAATTCTTAACAAGAATAAACACTCAGAAACAATATTAAAGGAGTTTGCGGAATAACACTTTAATATTCAAAGATCAATGAAACAGTGAATCAGAAATCACAAATTGTAAACTTTATTGAATGATTTAAAGCTACAAGATTTCACACACAACCTCAATATCGATGAACATGCTCACCAATACGAATTCTACTTCTCTAGAACTAGAGTTCTAAACCTTGAGGTTGATTCTCTCTATGAAAGCAAAAACTCAGAATTTTTGTTATCCTTGATGTTACAAAACTATTCTATACATATACTGAAGATAAAAGATAATACAAAAAAATAAAAGATCTTCAATATAATCTTCCATAGTTATCTCCAAGACTTTCCATGATTATCTTCAGTCAATACATCTGTCATCCTTGCCATACGAAGCCTTCATCTCATAAGCAACACTAACTTCATGAGCAGTATTAATATCATTCAGCAGTATTAACTTTGATCTGGCAGTACTAACTCCAGCAGTACTAACTACTAGCAGTAGTAATCATATTGTACTGGCAGTAGTAACCAGTTGTGCTAGCAGCATTAACCATACTTAAGCAATTCTTTCAGTTCCCAACAATCTCCCCCTAACTTGACTTTTAGGAAGAGAAGTCAAGTTCTTCAGATGCTCCCAAAACTCCATTATTCATATCCCTGTATCAGTATTCAACCCCAAACTTTGATTAATTGTTCTTTGGATCAAATACCTTGCCATCTCTGAATCTGGTGCACAACCAAGCTTTTTCTTTAACATAGCATGCAACTTTAATCTGCTGTGGTTGTAAATTCTATCCACTAGGAAGTATTCTATGTGATTTTTATCCATAGTCAGTGCATATACTCCAGTAGTTTCATATAGAGTCCAGTTGTTAACTTTTTGAAATACATTTCTGATAATATCCTTCACTTCTTCTGGCTTGAACAACATACATAGATACTCCATCACAAGTTTTGTGATTGGTATTCCTGGAGCTTTTAGTTGATCAGCATACAATTTCATTCCTACTTCAAACATCTCCTCTAGATCAGATCTGGAACATGTTCTGACAATCTTGGCCCAAGTCTGATATACTTCATACTTCTCATCTTTCCTCTTGAGCCTGATATACTCTGTTCCATCAACTTTCATTGTATCCTAGTGAATGATCTCTGGAGGCTTAACACCAACAGGTTCAGCTGATATAGGCTCAGGCACTTTGTCCATCACTACCATGTACAGATTCACATCAGCAGTACTTGATGGTTCTTCCTGTTCAACAGACTTAGGTGCCCCTTCTTCTTCAGCTCCCCTCTGTTCTTTCTCAACTTCTTCCACTCTAGGTTTCTTAGCTGGTGTTCTTCTTGCCATCATTTTAGTTCTTTTCAACTTCCTCAAACTGTTACCTAGAGTAGCTTCCTTCCTTGGTGATTCTTGCTCATCAGGGAAAGGTTTTTGAATTTGAAGATCATGTCTTTCTTTCATCTTCTTTTCTGTTTCAACTCTTGCTCTGTCATTTCCTTGTAACTTGGTTATCTCAGCTTCATACAAACCTTTGATTTGTTCAAAAGACATCTTTGTGAACATTTCTTTTTAACTCCCACAACACCTTTGAGAAAAGTAATCATCTTCTTTCTCTCTTGAGTGCCAAGGAAGGTCTGTGAAGGTTGTCTCTTCTTTGCCCCCATTCTGATCATTCCATGCATCTTTAGAGTTTTAGCTTTCTTCTTTGCTATTTCTGTTGCAAGACTCTTTTGATAAGCTTCATTAAGTTTGTTAGACCACAGTCTCATTGGATTCAAGATCATCCAATATAAAGATCGCAATCTGAAGCTAAAGCCGGAACGTCGACTCTCGATAATAAAGTCTATGTCGTATGTAATAAATGTCAATGTAATTTAATGTAATTGTTTGTTTATTATATTAGTTTACTTAGATTAATTATCTAAGTTATAAATATTGTAAAAGGTAACTTAGTTTGTTTCTAAGTTAGTTTCTAGTTTGTTAGAAATAATATCTAGAATTAATATCTAGATATTATCTAGTTAGTGTGTTCAACACACTTAGTAGTTGTATTGTGTCTCTCTACTCTAAAAAAAACAGATCACTTAAAAACACACAAAAACACACACATCAAGGTGTATTTTGAGAGAAAACATAGAGAACACAACAAAAGCTTAATCGATCAACCTTGTAATCGTTTGATATATTCAATACAGGTTGGTAATCGTTAATGTGTTGTTGTTTCTTAGAACTTGTTAAGTAGTATTGTTGGACCGACAATTGGTATCAGAGCCTGATTAAGATCAAAACAAGTTTTATAAAGAAAAACGTCTCTGTGTTCTTCAAGAAAATCGAGTTTGTGATTTTGAATGTTTTAGGTGTTAGAATCGATTAGGTTGTGATCGTACTACATGCTAGATCGAGTTGTTGCTATTTGATTTCATTATTAAGCTTAAATCGAGTTCCAATTTGGTGATTTTAAGTGAAAACAGTCGAAGTGGGTAAGTTACTGTGCCATCGATCTTATTTCGAAAAAGAGTGTTTTAGTGAGATCGAGTGCTTACATTCAGTTCTAGAAGTGATTCTAGACACATTGGTAGTGTTTGGTTGTGCTAATCATTGCAGGAACAAAGATTTAGACGAATTTTGCAAGTTCAGGACGAACACCCGCATTCCAAAGGTTGAATAACCCGCATTTCTCAACTTTGCGGGTCCAACTACACCTGCACACCTCAACTTTGCGTGTCTCAAGTGACCCGCATTCCTTACTTTGCGGTTCCCACTTGACCCGCATTCCTTACTTTGCGGTTCCCACTTGACCCGCAATCTTCAAAACTCGGGTCCTCAAGCACCCGCATTCCTCAACATCTCGGGTCCCAAAGCACCCGCATTCCTCAAACTTCTCGGATCAAAGCTCAGTCACGCACATCTCGTTCCAAGTCGACCCGCAAACCTCAGACCCGCATTCCTCAAAACCATTAGAATCGCAAACCTCACTTAGAATATTTTTCTGAGAACTTTTCGAAACTGTAATAGGGTCTTTATTAGTCGTAAACTTTTCGAAACTGTAATAGGAACTGACACCAAGCCACCAGTTCTCTTCAAAGGAGAATACGAACAGTGGAAGGATAGGTTTCTAAACTTCATTGATAGACACGAGCTGGGTGATTATATCAGAACATCTATTGAAGAAGGGATTATGACACCACCAATGACGACTCGTGTAATTGATAGCGTGCCTACTCAGGTTGAACTGAAGTATCACGAGCTACAAGATGATAACCTCAGAAGAGCCAAAGGCGACAAATTATCAAAGTCATACATCTTACAGGGGATCCCAAATGAAATATACGTCAAGACTAACAGTTACAAGGCTTCAGGTAAAGAAATGTGGGATCAGTTCGAGAAAATGATGTTGGGTTCAAAAATTGGAAATCAGCTGAAGATCTCCAACTGCTTAAATAACTATGAAGAATTTAGAGGCAGGGTGGGAGAAACCTTAGAAGAAACCTATGACAGGTTTGTGACATTGCTGAATGAACTTAGCAAGAACAAAGTTCACAAATCTCAAAATGAGCTTATCAAATTCCTTAGTATTCTTCAACCTGAATGGAAAAGATTTGCTCGTCAGATGAAGCAGATTAAAGACCTGAATGAGATTCCACTTCACGAGGTGTATGAAACCCTCCGTCAGAATGAAGAAGAGGTGGATGAAATTCTGGATGAGAAGAGACAGAGAGGAAAGGTAGTTGAAGACACAGTCGCCCTTGTAGTCAGAAAGAAGAAGAACAAGGCGACTGTATATGAATCAGATGAAGAAAATGAAGGTTGTGCAAACTCAGGATCAGATGAAAATGATCAGCTGAAACAAGCAATGATGATGCTGACTAGTGCCTTTCAGAAAAGGTTCTACACAAAGCCAACATCAAATAATCAGAGATATTCATCTGGTCCGAACAACTACATTCACAAAGAAAGGATTGAAGGTAGCAGATATGAAGGGAAAAGATTTGAGGGGAGAAGATCAGAGGAGAGGAAACCTGAAGAGAGAAGGTTTCAGTCGGAAGGAAAGAGGATTGAGGAGAGGAGGCCAGGAGAAAGGAAATTCAAAGCTGAAGGATCAAGTCAGCCAGAACCGCCTACATGCTACAACTGTGGCAAACCAGGTCACTTTGCCAAAGACTGCCGCAGATCTAAAGTCAGAAATTCAGACTACTACAAGAACAAGATGCTTCTTGCAAAACAACAAGAGGCAGGCAAGGCACTGATGGCTGAGGACGAATACTGGCTCGATCACTCAGATAATGAAGAAGAAGATGATGAAGATAGAGAAGAAGCCGTCAACATGTGCTTGATGGGCAAGATAGAATCAGATGCTGAAGCTGATTCTGACAATGAAGAAGAGGAGGTATGTAATCTATCTGATTTAGAATTCATGAATAAAATGCATGCCATGAGTATGAAACAAAGAGAGTTAGAATCTAATCCTAAACATGATAATGGTGTCATGACAGACAAAAACCAGTTGATACATAAACTTAGCAATGAAATTGCTGAGAAGAAAGTATTAATTGAGGTTTTACATAAAGAAAATGACACCAATGCTAAGGAAAAGACAATAATTCTAAAAGAGAATTCTGATCTTAAATCTCAACTGCTAAAAGGTGCAGTAGATATTTTTGAGCTTAAAAAGTTGCATGCTTCTTGTACAAAAGAGAACTGTTCTTTGTTAGGAAAACTAAAAAGTTTGGAAGAGAAGTTGTATAAAATGGGTCAAACTGAACAGACTATTTTTCTAAACAAACCCAAAGAGGAGATAGAGAGATGGGGAATCGGTTATAAGAATCCTCACTGTCTTCAAAAGGGGATGTCTGAAGTTCCAGGACTTTATGATCATCTAAATATGCAATTAGCCCGCAGACTCCCCGCGTTTAAAACTTTCTGGACTAAACTGTCAAAAGAGGATGAAGCCAATGAAACGGAAAAACGGATGAAATCAGCTAAAGTTCATCTTCCATTTTATTATGCGAAATTGAATAATAGTTATGATGAAAACCCAATATATCAAAAGAAGAAAACTCTTTCAAGTGATTTCTTTCCAAGTTATTCTGAAAAAGAAATGGAGGCGAAGCCTATTAAAGGTAAACTATATGTCCCTCCTCTCGTTTTAGAACGTAAAATTTCTGAACTCGAGAATTCTTTATCAGATGCAAGACTTTTGATAAATATTGAGCAAAACGTTTTTTCAACCGTGTTTTCAAATTATGTTATTTCAAAAGCTTCAAACTCTAAGGATTTGTTTGGTTCATCAAATAAAGGATTTGAATTTTTGAACTCTAACGGTGGTTTAGATGATGGTTCTAATCTTTTTGATTTTAATGCAAAACTTCCCAACCATTCATCATTTGTGAAGAAAACTTTAAGAAAAACCAGTAAGCCTGTGAACAGTGCAAAATCAACGAAAGCTTTCGTTGATAAATCAGTCTCTGTGAACGCTAAGAGTGCTAAAGGTAAGAAAGTATCTCAGCATTCACAGAAACCGACCACTGCTGGTAATTCCAAGAAGAAGCATTCGTTTGTTGCTCCAAGGTCTAACTCACCAGCTTTACATGTTTCAGATCTGAGAAATCAAAGGCCAGAAGCAAATTCTCTGTGGCAACCCAAACGGAACCTTGACAAGACCGTCTTAACGTCTAGTAGTGTTAATTGTAATAAGACTTCGCTTACTAAAGATGTTGTAATTGCTGATATTGCTGTTTTGAACCCAAAACTTGCTGTTTCTCGTAAACAATATACAATGAAGCAATTATTTCAGTTATCTTTATCTGCTGGAAAGTCTTCTTTTTATGATAAACATATATCTATCTCTTGTCAAGATTCTGAAGATTGGTTTGGAACTTACCATGTGCATTCACCTCATACCCATTCTTCACATACTTTTCAAAAGAAAATAAGATCCAATTTGAAATGGATACCAAAATCTTGTGCTAACACAGCAGGACCCAAATTCCAATGGGTACCTAAGGCGAAATCTGTGTTGCAGGCACACAAAGCTTAAAGAGAAAGCGACTTCTGATTATGTACAGATCATGACTCGTTCTTCAAAGTCAAAAATAGGTTTTTGGATAATGCAGTTCAAAACCCGAACATCGAAGATCAAAATAGGCTTTTGAACAAATCAGTTCAAGACCCGCACTTCGATGACCAAAGTGTATATTCCAATGTTGTCATATACAAATCTAGTTTTCTAATTTCTCTTATGCAGACTAGTCACACGTGGTTCTTGGACAGCGGATGTTCCAAACACATGACAGGTCAAAAAGAGATACTGTCCAATTACAAAGACAAATATTGTGGAACAGTAAGATTTGGCAACGACCAGTTTTCTCCAATCATGGGATATGGTGATGTACAACACGGCAATGTAACTGTCAAGAGGGTGAGCTATGTAGAAGGCTTAGGACACAACTTGTTCAGTATAGGCCAGTTCTGTGACAAAGACTTAGAGGTCAACTTCAAAGCCAAGAGTTGTTCTGTTCGCAATGAAGAAGGCGAAGAACTCTTGGTCGGTACACGAGAATCAGACCTCTACACAATCAACTTATCAGATGTCCAGACTGACAAACAAGTTTGTCTACTATCGAAAGCTTCGATGCAACAAAGTTGGTTATGGCATCGACGTCTTTCTCACCTCAACTTTCGGTACATCAACAACCTGGTCAGTGGAAAGCTCATCAAAGGACTTCCAGAGCTGAGATATGAAAGAGAACATCTTTGTGCAGCTTGTGAGAAGGGCAAGATGAAGAGGGCACCTCATAAACTGAAGCCAGAACCAAGTACCAATGCTCCTTTAGAGTTATTGCATATGGATCTATGCGGTCCAATGCGCACTCAAAGCTTAGGCGGAAAGAAGTACATACTCGTGATCGTGGACGATTATTCGCGATACACATGGGTCAAGTTTCTACGTTCAAAGGATGAGACACCAGATGTCCTCATTACATTCCTGAAGACGACCCAGGTGAATCTGCAGAAACCGGTCAAGATTCTAAGAACAGACAACGGCACAGAGTTCAAGAACAACAAAGTTGAAGAATATCTCGAATCTGTCGGGATTTCACATCAATACTCTGCTGCTCGAACGCCTCAACAAAATGGAGTAGTTGAAAGAAGAAATCGAACGCTAGTCAAGGCTGCTCGTACTATGCTAAGTCATTCCAACTTACCTCTATTTTTGTGGGCAGAAGTTGTTTCGACCGCGTGCTACACACAGAATCGTTCCATGATACATCGGAGATTCAAGAAGACTCCTTACGGTTTGATCAACAACCGAACACCGACAATCAAATACTTCCATATATTTGGATGTAAGTGTTTCGTACTAAACGATAGGGAGAATCTTAACAAGTTCAGCGCTAAGGCAGATGAAGGAATCTTCATTGGATATTCCTCAACATCGACTGCATTTCGTGTTTATCTAAAGAAGTCAAAATCGGTGATTGAAAGCGTCAACGTCTCCTTTGATGAAGATATGGCTTCCGAACAACAACGTTCAGAACCCGTTATAACCGGAGTACTAGCTTCTGGGCAACTCAGTCCAGAACCTGCGTCTCAAAAGAATAAATCAGACGAAGCTTCAACTTCAACTAACCATTTATCTGATTTAGATTTATTATTTGAATTGTTTTATGATGAATTTCTTGGATCTAATGTAAAGAAATCTGTTGTGGTTGACAGGATGGAAGAATTAACGACTATTCATCCAACCAGTTCAGATGTTCCTATTGAATCAATAGCCCCGATTCAACAAGAAATTACAATTCAAATGCCGACTCCAACAGTTGAAGAAGTAACAAATGATAAAGAGACAGAAGTAGCTACAACAGTAGGAGATTTTGTACAGATCCATCTACAGCCAGTTCAAGCTGTACCTGCTGAGCCTTCTGAACCTGCCACTTCAACTGAAACAATCAATCCTCCTGAACAAACAGAAGAAGGTACAAGTGGATTCGTAGATGACACAACAAACATACAATCATCTAATCCACTGCCTCATGAACAAAAATGGACCAAAGAGCACCCGATAAGCCAGATAATTGGCGATCCATCAAAACCGGTGCAAACTAGGTCAACATCAATGAACCTGTGCATGCATGACTCCTTTCTGAGCAAGTTCGAGCCAACACGCGTATCAGAAGCACTTGCTGATCCAGAATGGGTGATCTCAATGCAAGAAGAGCTGAATCAGTTCGATGCACTTAAAGTCTGGAGACTCGTACTGAAACCTCAAGGTAAAACAATAATAGGTACGAAATGGGTGTTCAAAATAAAGAAAGACGAAGATGGAACCGTCATCAGAAACAAGGCACGACTAGTAGCCAAAGGATACAGACAAGAGGAAGGAATAGACTATGACGAAACATATGCTCCTGTGGCGCGATTAGAGGCAATCAGAATGTTTCTAGCCTACGCAGCCCACAAAAACTTCACGGTCTTTCAAATGGACGTGAAGACAGCATTCCTAAATGGAATTCTGAAGGAGGAAGTCTACGTCTCTCAGCCAGCGGGTTTTGTCAATCAAGAGAAGCCGAATCATGTCTACATTCTTGACAAAGCACTCTACGGTCTGAAACAAGCACCTCGAGCCTGATGCAGATCATGCAGGTTGTATGTTAGACAGGAAGAGCACGTCAGGACATGTGCAGTTCCTCGGTGACAAATTAGTAAGTTGGGGATCAAAGAAGCAACTGTGTGTTTCAACTTCCACGGCAGAAGCAGAATATGTAGCTGCTGCTAGCTGCTGTTCTCAGGTCTTGTGGATGAGAACTCAATTACGCGACTACGGTTTCCACTTTAACAAGATCCCGATATACTGTGATTCCAAGAGCGCCATTGCAATAACGGCGAATCCTGTTCAACACACGAAGACAAAGCATATAGACGTCAGGTATCATTTTATCAAGGATAATGTATAGAAAGGAACAATTGAACTTTTCTTTGTAAAGACTGAGTATCAACTTGCTGATTTGTTCACCAAACCCTTAGACGAAAAGAGGTTTACCTTTCTAGTCTCGAAGCTTGGTATGCTAAATCTCAAAGTATAACCAGTAATTACCTATAAAAGTTTTCTAATTGTATACTTTTTCATCCTTATCTTATTCTTAAATCTGATTGCTATCTGCAAGTTAACATTCTGTTCATGATAGAAGGGGGAGTATGAGAAGAAATTGACATCTGGTCAATATTACTTCAAGGGGGAGCTCATAAAATTTGCATATACCTTTTAAAATGTCAATTTTTTTTGTAATGCAAGATTTTAGGGGGAGCTCTTCAAGTCAAACGGGAAGTTCGGACATGACTTCTGATTATTTCAGATCAGGACTCATACTTTAAAAAGTTTTACTGCTTTTTGTCTTTTCATTATAAGTGAATAAATTTTTACTTTGACTTGACATTAGACTTTTGCAGAATTTTTGAGAGAAGCTTACAAGTTCATATTTCTATGACTTAAAGCTTACCTTCATGAGATGAAAGATCACTCGTTAAGGTATAAACCTTTATCTTCATCTCACATATGGTTGAAAGAAGGACAACTTTCAATCATAAGAAAACATTGTTTTTAATGTTCAAAACACTTCCCGATTATTCATCACATTTTATATTTTGGGAGTGTATTTTTAAATGTTTTCATGATCTAAATTGTGCTTTAACTGAAATAGTTAAACCATTCTGAGCATCACATGCATCATAGGAAAACAACGAATCATTGTGCTAGGTATTAACACAACTTCTATGGAATCACCTTAACCAGTGATTTCTACCCAAGAAGTTAATCCTTAGTGATTGAGTGTGAAAATAGAAAAGAAATGAGTGTGATTAGAGAAAGCAAAAAGTTTAAAAGAAAGAGCGTGTGAGAACAGAGTTAAAAGAATATCACCACTCTGCACCAACTTTTTCTGAGTCGGGTAGCCACCATTCTAGTGATTCACAATTCTTTGGTGATCATTATTGAAACAGGCAACTAACCCATGCCAACTCTTGATCAAACCTCACCATCTACTCATTTTCTTCTCAAAAAGAAAATGTTTCATTTTCTAAGGGGATGCAGCACATTTGCTATCTGATTTTCATTTGGAAAATCTAGATATTGAAAAGAAGGAAGTCTGCCCCACCTTCGCACTTCAATCATGCACATTGAGTCTGTGTTTAACTTACTGTTGTCTCAGTGGTTTACAAAATTTTGAGCCAATAAGCAATCATCCGTGCTTAATTCTTTCAAACACAAGCACGAACACACAAGGAATTAGTTTCTTTGTCATAACGTTTATAGAAATTACCTTTGTGGTATTTCGATGATTAAATGGAAGCCCTGGGGGAGTCAACATCAAACAGCTCCTTTCCAATGTGTATTAGTTACACACAGTGACTTAGTGTTACTGACAGGCATGTTAACTGATTCATTAGTTGATTCAGGTGTTACACATCTAATTTGTCTGGATTTGCAAAGATCTGGATGAATCTCTTATGAATTGACAAATCAGGGGCTCTAACCGTCAGATTGACATTTCTTACCACAAATTTTGATGAACTCGTTGCACTTAACATCAAAAAGGGGGAGAATGACTACAGAAGAAATGGCAAAGGTCACATGTTTCAAGAATCACGTCTATTCTTCAAAAGGGGAGATTATTCTATTGAAGACATGTTGATTTCAGAGAAAGAGATTGCATCTTCTGAGCTGAACAAGAAGACTGAATTGGATAATTTTTTTTTATTAAATGATCTTGATCCAAAGGGGGAGATTGTTAGACCACAGTCTCATTGGATTCAAGATCATCCAATATAAAGATCGCAATCTGAAGCTAAAGCCGGAACGTCGACTCTCGATAATAAAGTCTATGTCGTATGTAATAAATGTCAATGTAATTTAATGTAATTGTTTGTTTATTATATTAGTTTACTTAGATTAATTATCTAAGTTATAAATATTGTAAAAGGTAACTTAGTTTGTTTCTAAGTTAGTTTCTAGTTTGTTAGAAATAATATCTAGAATTAATATATAGATATTATCTAGTTAGTGTGTTCAACACACTTAGTAGTTGTATTGTGTCTCTCTACTCTCAAAAAAACAGATCACTTAAAAACACACAAAAACACACACATCAAGGTGTATTTTGAGAGAAATCATAGAGAACACAACAAAAGCTTAATCGATCAACCTTGTAATCGTTTGATATATTCAATACAGGTTGGTAATCGTTAATGTGTTGTTGTTTCTTAGAACTTGTTAAGTAGTATTGTTGGACCGACAAAGTTCTGTAGCCAGAGCTTTTGCCATCTCCCTGTCTTTTTCCACTTGAACCTTTTCTTCTTGCTCAAGTTCAACCTGAATCTTCTTGGCCAATGCTTCATCTTACTCAACCAACTTTTGCTTTTTAATTGGTTGATCAGATTCCACCATCTTAGCTTTGCCTTTGTCCTTGCTGTTTACTTTATCCGCACTAACTTTCTTGATAACTTCAACATTGTCTTTGATGACAACTCCTTTGGTCTTTGAAGTGACTTTAGGAGTATCATGTTTAGCTTTGATTAATGCTTCAGCTGTCTCAAGTTCTTGCACATTGCTGCTAAGAAGGTCTGTTAATACCTCTTGAACCATTTCTGCTGCTTCATTCAATTCAACAGTATTAACAGTTTCTGCTGGTTTGCTTGTTTCAGCAGCATTAACTGTTACTGCTGCTTGTTCTGTTTCAGCTGCTTGTACAAATTCTGATTCTGTTTCTACTGCTTTCTCCCCCTCAAAATCAAATTTCTCCCCCTTATCTTTAGCATCTTCCATGTTTACATCAACTTCTGACTCCCCCTTTTTGGGAGCATCATCCACTGGTTTCCTTCTCTTGAGCACAAACTGTTTCCTTTTCTTTTTCTGTACCAATCTCCTCACCATTTTCTTCAGTTTAGTAATCTGTACTTGTTGAGACAGAATTACCAGTTTCATCTCTTCTATGTCTTTGCCTTGCTTGATTACATCCAGATTGATGTTGCCCATAGTTTCCATCAATTCATTATAGTCATAACTGTCCTCACCTCCTTTGGGTGTTTTTACCACCTTTGGGTGTTTTTACCACCTTTGGAGGATCATTGGATCTTTTTGTAGTAGAGGTCTTCTGCCTAGCAGAAGCACCTGCTACCCCTTGGTTTCTTGGCACCTGGGACCTTTGGATGATTGCTCACCCAAAGTTGCCATGGGGAAGGTCTTATTGATGTTACCACTGGCCTCCTCTGTGCTAGCAGGAGTAGTGGAAACCTTTGCACCCATATGCTCATTCATCTCCTCAGTGAGCACCTCTTTGGGGTTGGGAGACACCCCTGTGGTTTCCCTATAGATATTCTCTAATGGAGAATTCTCTATTAGAGGGCTTAAAGGCTCTGTGGGTGAAGGTACAAGAAGGGAAGGAGCCTTCTTTACCTTTTTCCTGATGTAGGTATTGGTGATTGGTGAAGTTGGTTTTTGAATAAGGAACTGTGGGATTGATATGGTGATTGAAGGTTGGGATTGGCTTTCAGTGGGATGGTCTAATGAGGGCCTTGACCCTGAAGCCATACCTAATGGATTGTGGGACACCACCATCATTGTAGAGAACAATGGGGTGTCAACTTCTTCCGAGTCCAATGGAGATCTCTTCATATTTGAAAAGACCTTGCCTTTGGGGATTTTAGGTACATATACCTCATCAAATTGAGGCATATCCATCAATTCATTGGTTATAACTGCCTGGACAAATCTTGGGTACATATAGAAACTCTATTTATTTCCCAAGTTTGACACAAGGTCATTGAAAATCATTTTTAAAAAATTGTACTTTCTGGCAGTGGCTAAGCAAACCAAAGCATAAGCAATGGTACTACTGAACTCACTCCAGCCAGTAGTCTTTTTGGAAATACAATGCATAAGTGTATGAACAAGAAAACGCCATTGGGTATAAAATTTAGCTTTTGAGAATTTGAAAACACCCAATTGGCCTCCATACCCCATTCTTGAAAGATTGGAGAACAAGTCCTCATTAGGAATAGAGGTAATACCTGCAGCATCGTCTAGTCGTAGACAGATGCGAATCACCTCTTCAGAAACTGACAAGGGTTTGTCACACACCCTTGTCTAGATTAACTGCACACCATTTTCTGTAACAGCAGTGGCATTCGCCCAAAATTGTCTCTGGTGCTCTATGTAGATTGTTGGAGACACTGTAAGAGCATAAGCGATATGGTTGGACTTGAGAAAATCTACTATCTGGTGAAATCCATCAGCCTGCTTCGGCTTTTGAAGCATTGCGATTTCGTTGTGCTCATCAATGAACGCCATGGATGCCATTGAGCTTGAGTGTTCTTGCCTGAAACTTACTAGGTGCTTGAGAGAAAAAGGGTTAGAGAGAAGATGAATAGGATTCAAAGAGTCGTTATGAGCTTTAGGCGGGCAAAAGGGTATTTATAGTATTCGGGACATAAGCAGTATTAACTTAGAGCGGTATTAACCACTAGCAGTATTAACTAACTAGCAGTATTAACTGAGAGCAGTATTAACCACTAGCAGTATTAACTAACTACCAGTATTAACTGAGAGCAGTATTAACCACTAGCAGTATTAACTAACTAGCAGTATTAACTGAGAGCAGTATTAACCACTAGCAGTATTAACTAACTAGCAGTATTAAAGCTGCACTGGCAGCATTAACTGCACTTACACTGTTGAAGCTTGTGATAGTCTGAGCAAGGTAATAACTTCCCGAGAAAGATGATTAGTAACACCAAAGAATAACAAATAACAGGTATGTAAACACTTTTTAAATCATGAGCTTATTCAAAGTTGATCATGCCCACACTTGTGACCAAGAAAGTGAATCTACCCACATCAAAAGCTTTAGTGAATAGATCAGCAAACTGGTTGTCAGTATGAACTTTAGCAACTTGAATAAGCTTCTTTTCATTACAGTCTCTAATAAAGTGATACCTGATCTCGATGTGCTTTGTTTTGGAGTGCTTGACTGGATTGTTAAAAATGCTTATAGCACTGCTATTGTCAATGAAGATTGGAGTGTGAAGAAAGGTTACCCCATAGTCCAGCATCTGATTCTGAATCCATAGAACCTGAGAGCAGCAACTTGCAGCAGCAATGTACTCAGCTTTTGTTGTAGATAAGGACACTGTGGTTTGCTTCTTACACTGCCAAGATACTAGTCTTGCACCCAAAAGCTGACATCCACCTGAAGTAGACTTTCTATCCATATTAGCACCACCCAAGTCACTGTCTGAATATGCAATCAAGTCAAAGTTGGATTCATAAGGATACCAAAGACCTAATCTAAGTTGCCCTCTTAAATATCTGAAAATCCTCTTAACAGCTTGAAGATGTGATTGCTTTGGCTTGACTTGGAATCTGGCACATAGACACACTGGAAACATGATGTCTGGTCTTGAGGCTGTGAGATACATGAGAGATCCAATCATTGATCTATATAGATGGACATCAACATCCTCCCCCTCAAGATCAACAGTGATCTGTTTATGAGTCTCCATAGGTGTGCTTGCTGGCTTTGAGTCTGTTAAACAATACTTATCCAGGATGTTTTTCACATACTTTGATTGACTTATAAAGATCCCATCTTTCTGCTGTTTCACTTGAAGCCCAAGGAAGAAGGTAAGTTCACCCATTGAACTCATTTTAAAGCTCTTGTGCATCAACTTTTCAAAGTCTCTACACATCTGATCTTGTGTGGATCCAAAGATGATGTCATCCACATAGATCTGAACAAGTAGGATGTCCTTCTTACTCCTTTTAATGAAGAGGGTCTTGTCAATTATTCCCCTTTCAAACCCATTTTCTAAGAGATAGGTAGACAGAGTATCATACCATGCTCTTGGGGCTTGATGTAGACCATAAAGTGCTTTCTTCAGTTTGTATACTCTGTCAGGATATAATGGATTTTCAAATCCAGGGGGCTGACAGACATATACTTCTTCATCAATTGTACCATATAGAAAGGCACTCTTCACATCCATTTGATATACCTTGAACTTCATGTATGAGGCATAGGCTAGAAATAGCCTAATTGCCTCTACCCTTGCAACTGGGGCAAACACTTCTTCATAATCTATGCCTTCTTCCTGAGTGTACCCTTGTGCCACAAGCCTTGTTTTGTTCCTGATCACAATTCCTCTCTCATCCTTTTTATTCCTGAAAATCCATTTGGTGCCAATAGCTCTATAACCTTTTGGAAGGTCTACCAAGTCCCAAACTTCTTGCAATTTGAACTGCAGTAACTGTTCTTGCATAACTTCTATCCAACTGGAGTCTTTCATTGCATCAAAAACCTTCTTAGGCTCAATCTGAGATAGAAAGCAAGAGAGTACTGTGTGTTGCTGATCCTGCAGCTCTTGAAGTCTGCTTTGATTCCTTGTTATCATAGGAGAAGAGATGTCTCCTATGACCAGCTCTGGAGGATGGTTCTTTTGAGTTATAGTCTGATGACTAGGTTCTTCATTGATTCCCACTTCTAAATTGGACTCATTTAAGTCAGCTGAGGTGATCTCATCAGTTGCTTCTGGCTCTTCATGCACTTGATTCTCCTCATCTCTTCTTTCTTCTTCACTCTGAATTGGTTCAGTCATAGTCTCTTTTTCACAGAAATCAACAGGTTCCATTGTAGGTATGGGAAAGATCACAGACTGAGGAATAATGTCTTGTACTTGTACTTGTTCATCCCCCGATCCTCCACTTCCTGAACCTGCATGATCATCACTACTGACACCCAAAGAGTTAGTTAGTGAATCAATGTCAAACAACCACTGAGGACCTGAACCAATAGGATTTGGTGTGTTCTCATTGCATTTGACATTGTCACTTTCCTCAATTATTCTAGAAGAAGAATTAAATACTCTGTAAGCCTTACTCTGAGATGAGTAACCAACAAGAAAACCATCATCTGCCTTGCTATCAAACTTTCCTAAGTGAGTTTTGGTATTGAGAATGGTACAAGGACACCCAAAAGGTTTGAAAAATCCAATAAATGGTTTTCTTTTATTTAAAAGCTCATATGGTGTCTTGTTTTTAGGCTTGACTACTAGAACTCTGTTCTGGACATAACAAACAGTATTAACTGCTTCAGCCCAGAAAGTAATTGGAAGTTTTGAATAAGCTAACAGAGATCTAGCAGCCTCAATCAGTGTCCTATTCCTTCTCTCAGCAACACCATTTTGTTGTGGAGTCCTAGGAGCACTATATTGCCTCTCAATTCTTTTTTCCTCACAAAAGGTGTTTAGGTCATGATTTTTAAATTCAGTACCATTGTCTGACCTAATGACTTTTACTTTTTGATTTGTTTGGTTTTCAAATCTTAGAATAAAGGATTTGACCAGTTCACTTGTCTCATCCTTAGTCCTTAGAAAATATACCCAGGTAAATCTAGAGTAATCATCAACAATAACTAAGCAGTATGATTTCTTACCTATACTCATAACATTTGTAGGCCCAAACAGATCCATATGCAACAACTGAAGAGAATTAGAGATAATGTTCAACTCTTTGGACTTATGAGAAGTTTTGTGTTGTTTGCCTTTGAGACAGGCAACACAATGATCATCACATGAAAAGACTTTTGAAGGTAAACCTCTTACAAGGTTGTTTTTAACAAGTTTATTCATAGTTTTAAAGTTCATGTGACACATCCTTCTGTGCCAAAGTGATGATTCATCCAAAGATGCTTTTGAAACAAGACAGTTTAGGGATGAATCAGTTGAAACATTTTCCATATCTAAGCAATAGACATTATCCTTTCTGGGAGTTCTTAGTAGTATCATCTTTTCATCAACTACCTTGAATCCAGGAGCAAGGATAATGCATTCAGAATCAGTAAATAATATACTATGCTTTTTGTCACAAACCTGTGATACACTTAACAGGTTGTACCTTAATTGCTCAACATAGAATACATCTTCAAAGGTCATTTTACCTTTGGTTCCATCACCCTTACCACTGATTTTACCTCCATCTGGAGTATTTCCAAAGGCGACATGTCCACCATCAATTTTCTTGAAACTCTTGAGGCAAGACATGTTCCCTGTCATGTGCCTAGAGCAACCACTATCAACATGCCAGATGCTCTTCCCCTTGAGCTGCTGGTTTCCCTTCACATAAGATAAAAACAATTAGTATTGATTGGGAACCCAAGCCAAAGTGGTCTTGGGTCTCCCTTTCTCATCAAAGTATTTACATTCCTTTTTGATGAGATTTTTAAACTCAGAGCACTCTTTACTAGAGTACTTTGTCAAGATGATTGGCTTAGCAGCACAAACATTAGAAGCAGTACTAACCTTAGAAGTACTAACAAAGTTAGCAGCACTAACAGGTTTAACAGTACTAACCTTGTTAGAAGTACTAACAGAGTTAGCAGTATTAACATTAGAAGAAGTACTAACAATGTTAGTTTTAGCAGTACTAATACTCTTAGCAGCACTAACATTGGTAGCAGTAGTATTGCTTGTAGCAGCACTATCATTGTCAGCAGTACTATTTGTGGTAGCAGTACTAACAGTTTTAGTGCTTTTAGGAATCCACATCTTGACACTCTCCTCAACAGTCTTTTTCTTCATGTGGCTTTTAGATTTAACAGATTTCTTAGCCACATGGTTCCTTTCATTCTTCCTATAACCAAAGGGTTTTTGCACAGATCTTTGAAAATTCATCCTTTGGTTCATAGGATTGAAATAACAGTATTTAGCAATATGATTGAGCTTTCCACAAATAAAACAAGGTTTTGGTCTATTGATTTTACTCAGATCAATCCCTTATTTTTGTGCCCACTGATTATTCCAGTTTCTTTGATTACCCCTCCTTTTATCATGATTTAGGGGCTCAGATTTAGTACAAGCACACTGTTTGCAAGGAACAGAATTCACAACTGTGGTCTGCTTGTAATGGACCTTACTAGACTTTCCCTCAGTCTTCTCTATGTCCTTAGATTTTACCCAAATCTTTCCACAACTCTTATTGGTAATAATGTGATTCTCTAGAGGAATCTCATCACTCACAGTGTTCTCCTTACCCTTACCTGCTTCTTTTCTCAGTTTTGTCCTCAATAACTACTTCATCTAAGGGATCTATCTCAGTCTCTCCCTCAGGCAAGTCCTTCCTATCTTTGGTTTCTAGAAGTCTGATGTAGGAGGGATGTAGTTGTTGTTGTATGGTGGTGGTGTGGTATTGTACCCAATTCCTCTTCTCAGCTTGTCATGAATCTGAGTTTGTAGTAAAGAGTGCATTGCTTTAGAAACATTGGAAAACTTTTCTACATCAAGCTTAACTTTGGCTAGCTCCCCTCTCAACTTTTCACTCTCCTGTTTAGACTTTGTCAGTTGGAGTTCTAGATCCTTTTTCTCCCACTTCCAGTAGTTTGTGTCATATGAGTGTTGAAGTTCATTGGCTTGGAAACCTTTAATTTGTTCCTCAAACCTCTCAACAATTCTCACATAGTCTTTTATATCTTTTGCTAACCTCTTAAGGTCATCACTCATATTCTGGTTGTGATCCCTGTACCTTTTAACAGTGTCTATGCAAGTTTTAGAACAGAGATTAGAACTTACCTCAGTTGGGAGATCAGATACCTCTGCCATGAGAGCTTGATTTTGAATAGCCTCTTCTGCTTGATCACTCCAGTCAAACCCCATTCCTTGTTGAGAAACAAGGGCTTGAGCAGAGTTTCTGTTCTGGTTGAAGCTACCAGTCTGAGCTTGTTGGTGGTTATTGTGAGACACTCCACTTCTGCATTCCCTGGCAAAGTGTCCCTTCATATGACATTTATAGCATTCTATCTTTGACTTGTCAAAACCTGCTCCATCTTCTCTTCTTTGGGAGAAGTTATTCCTCCCAGTCCTCTTGATAAACTTCTTTACCCTCATGGAAAGCATGGCCATGCCATTTAATATCCATCTCTTCAAGATCATCAGGATGAAGTTGTTCCAAGTCATCATTGATTAAAGAAGAGTTTCCATGGCTGGACAGAAAGGCTTTAAAAACAGATTCAGTGCCTTTTTCTTGATTTGCTCCATTAGCAGCATTAACCGATTCAGGGTTAGCAGTAGAATCAATTGATGCTGATAGGAGTGCAGCATTATGAACACATTCAGAAGGCTTCTTCTTTGCCTCCACCTCAGATTCAAACACTCTAAGGTCATTGTACAGATCATCAAGTTCTTTTTCTTCTAGTTGTTCATTCTGTCTGAATGAAACAGTATACATGGTCCATTTATCTCCAAGGGAGCTTAAGAACTTTCTGTTTACATCATCTTGATCAATCTGTACTCCCATAGTAGCTAGTTCACCAATCAGCTTGTTAAACCTGTCAAAAGTTTGAGTCATGGACTCATTCTTAGTTGACGTAAAATTTTCATACAATTGCTTCAGTATTGCCTTCTGATTTCTCTTGGTACTTTTGGTACCAGAGAATCTTTTTTCTAGAGCATTCCAAAGCATCTGTGCATCAGTGCAATTGCAGAATTGGTGTTGATATTCATTGGGAATAGCCAAGAGCAGTGTGCTCAAGGCTTTCATCTCTGTCTGCCTTATCTTCTTTTCTGCATCTGTCTTTGGTGCTGTTCTTTTTCCATCTGCACCAATTTTTCCTTCATCAGATGGTCCATTCTCAATGATGTCCCACATAGAGTAATCTGTGAGGAGAATGTATTGCTTGATCCTTATCTTCCACATGTCAAACTCATTAGATCTGAGCATTGGAACCTTTGAGACAAGAGTACTGTTTGATTCAACTGTGTTTTCCATGATGAATGAAGGTTTCTGAGAATACTAGCTCTGATACCACTTGTCAGGATCCGAATTCTTAACAAGAATAAACACTCAGAAACAATATTAAAGGAGTTTGCGAAATAACACTTTAATATTCAAAGATCAATGAAACAGTGAATCAGAAATCACAAATTGTAAACTTTATTGAATGATTTAAAGCTACAAGATTTCACACACAACCTCAATATTGATGAACATGCTCACCAATACGAATTCTACTTCTCTAGAACTAGGGTTCTAAACCTTGAGGTTGATTATCTCTATGAAAGCAAAAACTCAGAATTTTTGTTATCCTTGATGTTACAAAACTATTCTATACATATACTGAAGATAAAAGATAATAAAAAAAAAATAAAAGATCTTCAATATAATCTTCCATAGTTATCTCCAAGACATTCCATGATTATCTTCAGTCAATACATCTGTCATCCTTGCCATACGAAGCCTTCATCTCATAAGCAGCACTAACATCATGAGTAGTATTAATATCATTCAACAGTATTAACTTTGATCTGGCAGTACTAACTCCAGCAGTACTAACTACTAGCAGTAGTAATCATATTGTACTGGCAGTAGTAACCAGTTGTGCTAGCAGCATTAACCATACTTAAGCAATTCTTTCAGTTCCCAACACTCCTGACAAAAGGTTTACCCCCCCTTTCATTTGTCAATATGTGGTTTTCTAAGGGAATATCTTTGTGGTCTTCATCATTCTTACTCTCAGAGTCCTCTTCTTCATAATCTGCCTCAACCACTACTTTGTCTAAAGGATCTACTTCAGTGGCTCCTTCAGTTAATTCCTTCTTGTCCTGTCTTTCTAAGAGATCTGAGGTGGGAGGGATATAGTTATTGTTGTATGGTGGAGGGGTGGTGTTGTAGCCTATTCCTCTTCTTAGTTTGTCATGCAGTTGAGTTTTGAGTAAAGAGTCCATAGCTTTAGAAGCATTGGAATATTTCTCAATATCTAATTTTGCTTTCTCAAACTCACTCTTAATTTTCTCACATTCTGTTTTGGTCTTCTCTAGTTCAGTCTCTAATTGATTCTTCTCCCACTTCCAGTAGTTGGTATCATAAGAGTGTTGAAGTTCATTAGCCTGGTATGACTTAATTTGTTCTTCAAACCTCTCAACAATCAAAACATACTCTCTTCTATCTTTCTCTAACCTTTTAAGGTCATCACATATGCTCTGATTATGATCCCTGTACTTTTTAACAGTTTCAATACAGGTTTTAGAGCAGAGGTTAGATGTTACCTCTGTGGGAATATCAGTGCTTGCTGACTCTGAAACTTTAGCCATTAAAGCTTGATTCTGGACTGCTTCTTCTGCTTGGTCACTCCAATCAAATCCCATTCCTTCTTGGGAAACAAGAGCTTGAGAAGAGTTCCTGTTGTTGAAGCTAGTGGACTGTGATGGTTGATGGTTGCTAGTATGCTGTTGAGGCATTCCACTTCTGCATTCTCTAGCAAAGTGCCCCAGCTTGTGACACTTGTAACATTCAACCTTGGATTTATCAAATCCAAACCCATCTTCTCTTTTCTGAGCAAAGTTGTTCCTTCCAGTCCTTTTGATGAATCTTTTTACCCTCATTGTGAGCATAGCCATCTGCCGCTTGATATCCATCTCTTCCAGATCATCAGCATTTATTTGTTCTAAGTCATCATTAATTAGAGTGGAATTAGCATGACTTGCTAGAAAATCTTCTAAAACTGAGTCATTAGATCCATCTTGCTTTGATCCATGGGCAGTACTAACTGATTCTGTATTAGCAGCAGAATCAGTAGAAGATGATAAAAGAGCAACATTGTATGAGTATCTAGAGGGCCTCTTCTTTGCTTATACCTCTGCTTCAAACACTCTAAGGTCATTATAGAGGTCATCTAGTTCCTTGTCCTCCAGTTGGTCATTCTGTCTGAAGGAGATAGTGTACATAGTCCATTCATCACCAAGAGATCTTAAAAATTTTCTGTTGACATCATCTTGATCTATCTGAACACCAATAGTAGCCAATTCACCAATTAACTTATTAAATCTATCAAAAGTTTGAGTCATGGACTCATTCTTTGTAGACATGAAGTTTTCATATTGCTGCTTCAGGATGGCCTTCTGATTTCTCTTGGTACTTTTGGTACCAGAAAATCTTTTCTCCAGTGCATTCCATAGAATTTGTGCATCAGAACAGTTGCAGAGTTGATGTTGGTACTCATTAGGAATAGCCAAAAGCAGAATGCTCAAGGCTTTCATCTCTGTCTGCCTCATCTTCCTCTCTCCATCAGTCTTTGGTGGAGGTCTCTTTCCATCTGCATCCATCTTTCCTCCATCAGAGGGACCATTCTCAATGATGTCCCACATTAAGAAGTCTGTGAGAAGAATGTACTGCTTGATTCTGATCTTCCACATGTCAAACTCATTGGGTTTGAGCATGGGAACCTTTGATACCAAAACGCTGTCGCTTGAACTGTCCATGATTAAAGGTTTCTGAATTTTCTGGCTCTGATACCACTTGTCAAGATCGAAAATTCTAAACAAGAATTTAATACAAACTCAGAAACAATGTTAAAGAAGTTGCGGAATAACACTTTAACAATTAATCAAAAACACAAAATATGAACTCAAATCATAAGTTTATATTGCATAAAACTTAATGATTACAAACACAACCTCAATCTGTTGAACAGACTCAGCAGACGTTCTATACTTCTCTATAGAAAGGATCAATACTAGTCTTGCGTTTAATTCTCTAAAACAACTCGTATTCTATATTTCTATAAAAAAAAACTCTTTTTTGTATCAAGAACTTCTAGACTATATATACAAAATTAATTACAAGATAATTATCAAAACAAATTTGATCTTCACAATCCATTCCATAATTATCTTCATCTTTATCTCCAGCTCCTATTATTTCTCTTCAAGTCATTATCTTCATAAGCAGTATTAACTTCACCCTTATCCAGCAGCATTAATCATTCAGCAGTATTATCATCCTCAGCAGTACTAACCATGCTTGCAGTATTAATCTCTTATGGTAGTAGTAATTTCCAAGCAGTATTAACTACTAGTAGTACAAATATTAAGTAGCAGTATTAATATCTTCTAGCAGCATTAATACTCAGCAGTAGTAATCTTGATGACCTAGCAGTAGTAATCACTTAGCAACATGAAGACTGAGCAACATAAACCATACTTAGCACATTCAGACCCAACATATAAATATATTTATATATTATATGACACTAATCTGTAAAATCATTAATTAAATTATTTTTTTAGAATTCCTTTTTATACCTTAAAATTACCCCAGTTTTTCAATACGAACGAAATGATGAATAACGGTGGTTGTTTTTTATTCATTTGTGTTCGTGTATGTTCAGTTATGTTCGTTCGTTTACGTTCGTTTACGTTCGTTTAGCTCTTAATGAAAGAACATAAACGAACATGAACAAACATATTTTCTTAACGAACGAACATGTACACAAAAAATTTCGTTTGTTTACCGTTCGTGTTCGTTCGTTTGTTCGGTTAATTTAAACGAACGAACACGAACAAGCCTCTGTTCGTGTTCGTTCGGTTCGTTTATAGGCCTATATATATGTATTGCTTGTATGTATATAGTACATACGTGTATATCATATATATATGTATATGTCGTATGCATATAAGTGTGTGTGTGTGTGTGTTTACTATTTGTATTTTATTTATGATAATATTACGTTTTGGAATATTTTTTATTTTTAGATATTAAATGAAAAATGGGCGGGTTTTGTACCGGAAATTTTCAACTTTTAATTATTTTTTTTAATAAAAAAATAATTTACCGACGGATTATCCGTCGGTAAATGTTTTTAATTTTAATTTTTTTAAATTAAATTAAACCCGTCTGAGAACCGTCGCAAAATCCGTCGAAAATATTGTCCATCGGTAATCCATCGGTGACTTTTGGCCGTCTGTAATCCGTAGGTGATATAGGGTCGTCGGTAATCTATCGGAAAACTAGGACCGTCGGAGATCCATCGCTAATGTCTGTCGGTGATCCGTCAGAAAATCTATCACCCATGAGATATTTTGCGAGAGGCTATTACCGACGGATTTTTGACTGATCCGACTTTCGCCGACGGATTACTGACAGATATAGCCGTTAGTGACAACCCCCTGTTTTGTAGTGTTTGGCGTCCACCGTGGGACCAACTAAGGATTCTCCTTCAAAGTAAACGGGTTATTCTGAACTAACATAGTTTTCTTTCCAGATTTGTAAGAATGTCTTTCATGCGACCATTGGGATTAGCGCTCAGGGCTCGGGATTTACTCCCCTAATTATGTCGATCCCCATACCGACGTATGTTCGACCCGAAGAAGATGTGATCGCACGATGCTTAAAAATTTTAGAAGATCAAAATGCAAAGGTCCTAGCCGTGTTGTCCTAGATTCCAGGAGCAGTCGTACCCATTGACGTAGAACTCCTTACGGGATTCCAAGCCTCACCTTTCACCGACCATATAGCCTTGGTCAACATCCCTAAGAAATATAACATTCTAGTATTTAATCCAAAATACTCTGGGACCTTCCCCAATGAGCATGTAGCTTAATACAAGCAATGTGGACCGCTTAAGTTTTGAAGAATTATCAGGAAGTATGTATGCGTAAAAGCTTTGGGGCATCCCTAATAGGAATTGCATTCCAATGGCTCATTAACCTTAAACCCCGATCAATAAACTGTTTTATAGATCTGGTTAATCAGTTTTTCCAACAATTTGTGAGCAGTTGCAAAATGGAAAAACAGACCAATGATCTGTATTGTGTCACTTAAAAGAGTGGAGAATATGTGCGCAATTATTTCAATCGTTTCAATTCTAAAATGACTAGTATTCGTAACTGCGACGTCCGAACAAAAATTGAAGCATACAAGCGAGGACTAGTAGAAGAATCAAAACTATACATAGACCTGACCAAATATCCTCCATAGACCTTTTGAGGATGTTAGAGATAGGACACTCGCACATATGTGAGTCGGGGATGGTATGATCTTCCGAAAGAAGCATAACCAACACAAACGACCCTTGAGCGTCAGACGTTCGTGAGTTCAAAAAAAAATCACCCTCGACAAGATCAACCATGCTAGATTTCTAACGCCCGGTTTGATAAGAAGAAAGATTATTCCTCGCACACTAAATTCTCCGGATACGGGTTCAAAGGAACTCATAAAGAGTTGGTCGAAGCTTTAAAATCTTTAAAGGCGACCATAAGATGGCCTAAAAAGAGCGAGAAGCCCGACGGTCAAAAAGATAAGACCAAGTGATGCCATTTCCACAATGATCACGGTCATTCAACCGAGAATTGCGTTGCTCTTAGAAAAGAGATCACATGGATTATTCCAAAAGGGTACTTAAAAGAACTTCTTACGAAAAAGGTTCACTTGAAGATTCAATGATCACCTTCACCTGTTCATACTAAGGTCGTTAATTGCATTACTAGTGGTTTCGATATTTGTGGACTGATTTACTTTGTAGCTAAAAGACATCTTGGTAAAATTCCAGACAAGTTTTCTGTTTTCAGGGTCAACAGATCTGAAACCGAAATATCAGTCGAAGCAATGACGATCTCCTTCGACCAAGATGATATGTGCGACATATGGCAACAACATCATGATGGATTGATTATCCTATTGACAATTGGTAATTGCTCTGCTAAAAGGGTCCTAATCGATGGAGGAAGTTCCGCGAACATCATCTTCCTTTAAACTCTAAAGAATATGGGTATTTCGGACTATGAAGTTATCGGGCGATCCACGATTCTCGTCGGGTTTAACGGCGATGCCATCAACACTATTGGAGAAATTACTCTCCCGATCTTCACTGAAGGTATCAACAAGTCGAAAAGGTTCAATGTCTTTGGTTGCCCTTCTGCCTATAATGTTATCCTCAGACGACCCTGGATCCACCACATGAAGGTCGTTCCCTCGACGTACCATTAGACGACTAAATTCCTGACTCTTTCGGGAATTCAAGAGATCAAGAGTGAACGTTAAACCGCTAGGGAATGCTACAAAGCCACAATGAAATCCATAAAGAAAACCATCTAGCAATTAAAGCACCAGGAGTACCAGGATAAAGTCGATGACTTACAGTTACACGAGGTTGTCCTTGATCCTGGTACACCTGACCAAACCGTGCTAGTAGGGGCATCGGGGCATCCCTAGATCCTGTTATAAAAGAACAACTCATAGATTTCCTACGGTCTAATTTCGACTGTTTCACTTGGACACACAAAGTTATGGTCGAAATTAACCCCAACATCATATCTAATACACTCAACATCGACCCAACTTTTAAACCCGTCAAGAAGAAGCGTCAAAAGTTTTCTCCAGAACTCAATCAAGTTATCAGGGACCAAGTCAATAATTTGCTAAAAGCAGGGAAGATTAGTGAAGTAAAATATCCAGACTGGCTTGCAAATGTTGTGGTCGTACAAAAGAAGAATGGAAAGTGGAGGGTCTGCATAGATTTCACCGATATCAATAAAGCATATCTGAAAGATCCTTTTCTTATACCCCATATAGACGCTATGGTTGATGCGACTGCTTGTCATGAATTATTGACATTCATGGACGCTTAATATGGATATAACCAGATACTAATGCACCCTGGCGATCAAGAAAAAAACAACATTTATGACCGACAAGTAGGGGTGCTCAAAAAACCGACCAACCCGACCAACCCAACCCGAAAAAGCCGATTAATAATTAACGCAAGGTAACCTGACATATAACCCAAGGTAAAATGATGCTGCTTGAGCCTTACATCTCTATAAGGACCAAAGAGGATGCTCGATCTTTTAGTAGGTCACAGGCATACCTAGGACTATTAGGCTTGCCGCTCCTTGTAACCGTCGGCTGGAGGAATGCTTGGATGCATATTTCATTATATAAGAATACCCTTTCAAGAAAGGATTCTCATGGCCCTTCACTCTACTGGCAAGAGACTTTTTTGAATTGTTCCATTTGTCTCTAGTACAAATGATGCCCCAGTTTTGGTGCATCGTTAGTGTTATCGAGTGCTTGACGGCCAAATGGGAGTCTCCTTTTACCATGTACGAGCTGAGAGTCCAAGATTGTTGGGAACTGAAGAATTCATCAAGTATGGTTAATGCTGCTGGTTCAAAGTTACTACTGCTAGAAGACTTAAAAGTTAATACTGCTGAGTGTTACTACTGCTAGTACTATTAATACTGCTAGTCAAAGTTAGTACTGCTTGAACAAAGTTAGTACTGCTTAGCTAGTTAGTACTGCTAGTAGTTAGTGCTGCTTGGTAGTTAATGCTGCTAGAAGAAATTTAATGCTGCTGAAGATTAATACTGCTTATATGATGAAGATTCGCATGAAAGGATATACATGGAAGCTTAGAGATATACATGGAAGATATACTGAAGATATTTTATTTATTGTAATTATCTTTGTATTCAGTATATATATTGTATAGTTTAGAATAATGAGTTAACTTTTGTTTTCTTCATTCTATTAGAGAGAAAATCAACCTCAAGGCATAGATCCTAATTCTAGAGAAGTAGAATTCGTATTGGTGAGCCTGTTCATCAATATTGAGGTTGAGTGTGTAATCTTGTAACTTCAAAGCATTCAATACAAGTTTACAGTTTGTTCTTCATATCTACTGTGTTGATTTACTGTTTTGATTAAATATCAAAGTGTTATTCCGCAAACTTCTTTGATATTGTTTCTGAGAATTAATTCTTGTTGAGAATTCGATCCTGACAATGATCACTGATTCTTTAGATAGAGAAAGTAGAGAGAGAAAGTAACAAGCGCAAAGTTCAAACTGTTGTATTGAAAGTGAATGCCAAAGTTACAAAACAAAGGCTCTAAGGGGACTTAAATACCCCTAGCCTTTACAAAACAGATTACACTAATAAAAGCAGTAAAAGCTAGAAAATAAATACAATGATTACTACAAAATTAGACTTAACAATCTCCCCCTTAGTAATCATTGGCGCCATGGTCTTCAAAAACAAACTTCAAAAACAGCATAGATCAACCAGGCGACTTTGTAGAATCACTGACGCTCTTCTCTTTGACGAAGACGATTCAAACCAACTAAAACTTCCAGTCGTCTTAGAGTTGAGCGGAGATTCAATCTCTCTTGAATTGAATCTAAAGTCTTTTGGAGAAGTCGAATCTCTTCATTATCAACATGAAATGCAATTGTTCTTGTTTCCACAAATCTTCTTTTAGCATCCTTCATACGTTGCTCTAACTGAAGCTTGATCACTTTTAAGGTTCCATCGGAGAAGTGAGCAATTTCTTCAAACCTGAGAAAGCATTTTTCATTAGACCCATTCTTGTACACTACTCCATATGGATCTTCAATAATAGTGAAAAATGGATAAGACTCTAAGTTCGGTAAGCTTCGGTTGGGCCTGAGAAGATTAACAACCGGTTGGAAACTTTCTACAGCCATCTGGAAATCAAAAACTCGGAAGAATCTGATTTGTCGTCGTATGAATCTTTTGATGACGAACAAAGCTTGAGAAATATCCTGTGTTCTATGATACAGATTCCTGAAGTGATCAAATAAGAATTCAATATCGTCTATTGAAAGATCAGAGAAGTCTGCCTCTGAAAATTTATACCGCTTCCAGTCTCTTCTTTCAACTTCAAAATCGGGATACCAGATGTTCACAAACTTGTTGATTGTGACACTGATGACTCAAACAATCAAGTGCTGAGAAGAAACGGTACTATTCCTTTTGCGCTGACACTTGATAAACATCAAGTACTCATCTTGATAGGCTTCTGACTCTTTCTCTACTCCAAGGATTGCATAGATATTAATTGCCCTTCTTCTAGAGACAAAGATGTTTCTTTGAGTGTCTTCTAGAAAGGCTGATCTTTGCCTTGATGCCAAATATCTACGTTGCAAACTCCTTTGTCTTTGACGTCTAGATAAAGCTGGTCCTTCTTCTAGAATGGATGGAGGAATAACAGGATCAGAAGGTGGAACATCAACTTCTGATCTTGACAACTGACCAACATCAAATGATCTTGAAGTAATAGTGGCAGTCTGAGCTGAACTATCAACAGGAGTAGATGTGACATTAACTGATTCAGGAATCTCATCATGAGCAGGAAGATCACTATATAGAAAATCTGCTTCTTCTTCATCTTTAGCATCCATGAACACTGAGTCGTCTTCTGTATCTGAAATGATAATGATGTCATCACAGTCTTCTTCATTGACTTGACATATCTTTTCCAATCTGATATCTTCATCATCATCATAATTAATCTCGATGAAGTTAGCAAAGAATGACCTCATGTCATTTGCAGCTTCAGATTCTTCAACTTCATGAACGCTTGCAGAAACGTCTGGATCCATGTAAACAACAATTTGCATATTATCATTAATATTGCTCTCAGAAATGTTCAGTTCATTATGCAAAGAAGACATATCAACATTCTCAATCATAATATTCACTAAGTCCTGAATGTTGCAGTCTTCAACATATTCTCCAATCTTTCCTCTATCACCAGTCTCTTCTTCTTGAATATCTTCTCTTGCTTCAGAAGATCCTTCAACTCTTGGTCTCTTTGCCATCTCCCCCTCATGGCCTTGATGATCAGGATCATCTTGGTCATGTCGGCGCTTAAGAGATGGGCCGACCTCAGTTCTGCAGCTTTGGTCATGAGAATCAAGCCTTGAAGATAAATCAGAGAAGGCTTGAGACATAAATGATTTGAGATCAGCAAAACTTGATTGAACTTCTGATCTGAATTCATGAAACTCATCAGATAAAGCAAAGATCCTGTCAGATTCAGACGAAGGAACTGGAGGCGGCGTAGGTTGGAAGTTTCGTAAAAGAGAGATAAGATCTTGATCTTGATGTTCAGGCGGCGACATAGAGAGAAGTCGAGCATAGAGCAGATTTGTCAACTCTGAAACTGGAATATCGTGAAGAGAAGATCTTGAAGGAGCAGATGTAGAAATTCCCGCAGATAAAGAAATCAGTGAAGGAAATGGAAGAGAAACAACCGGAGAAGTAGATGTAGGTATAGCAGAAGGAGGTTCACGAAGAACCACTCCAGTTGGTTTTCTGAATGGAATCTCTGGAGGAATCACTGAAGTATCAATTTCCGGCATCTTTCCTTTGAAGAAAGTCTTCAACTTCAGAATTTGAGCTTCCTTTTCTGCATCCATTCTTTCAGATAGCTGACGAATAACATCATTCAACGTAGAGAATTTGTCAGTAGAAGCCCGAGCTTGATCAGAAGTAAGCTCTACAGCTGATGGTGTAGGCTGAATAGCTGTAAGTGTAGTTGCTGGAGCTTGACATTGAACCGATGATGTGGCTTGATCAAAAGCTGTATCTAATTCATCTACTTGAAGATGTGCAACTGAAGGATTAACTGGAACAGATTCATCTTCAGAGAGAACTTCTGTTAAGACAACCACTTCCGGTGTCTTGGACTTCCTTTCATATACTTGAATACGTGGTTGATCAGCGTGATCACTATCATCATCATCAGAATCACTTTCATCCTCATCTTTATCACTAGCAAGAATAGCATCAGTAGCAGTATCATCCTCATCTTCAAAATCAAAAGCAATATCATCAGTAGCTGCAGTACCAATATCAACAATAACAGTCTCAATTTGTTGAGAAGCAACATCCTCTTGAACTACTTCTGTTTCAACAATAACAACAACTTCTTGCTCATCTTCAGCCTCTTTTTCAACTTCAGGCTCTTTGTCAGAAACAACTGCTTCAACTTCAACATCTTGTTCAATAGCTTGATTTTCATGAGAAGGCTCTTCTTGTACGACTTCCACAAACTCATTCTCCATACAATATTCTATGACATCCTCATTTGCAACATCAACGTAGTTGGAAATAAGAGCATATGGAATAGTCATAGAATAGTTGAAAGTCTTCTTCTGCTTCTGAATGTAAGACATTTCCGAGTCTGGAACCTGAGGCCAAGATAACCTGCGAGGAATAGCTGGATTGCTACAGAGCATGCTTCGAACAATGAGCTTCATAAATCTGACAAACGGAATGAAATTTCGTTTCTTGTTGGTGAACTTGTCATGTACCACCTCCGAGAGTTCGGTCCAAAATATAAACGTGTAGTCGACATGCAAGTCATAGACGACTGCATGGAACAATCGAAGATACAGTAGAATTGCACTGTCTGTGCCAGAATGCTTCGACGTCAGGCACCTGATGAGAACTGAGAACAGTGCATACCATACTGGAGGTAGATTAGACTTGTCAAAGTCTGTAGGTTTGTTCAAAGTACCCACATATCCAAGATTCCGAATCCCTTCATAGACTTCCTCTTCAGATGAAAAACTGTCATAAGTAATTCTGCTTGGTCTGGAGTTCGACTCAGGAAGCTCCAGTATCATTCTCAGTCGTTTGTAGGAAAGGAAAGATTCAAAATGATCTACTTGAAGCTCAAAGCGGTGCGGACGAGCTAGTTCATTCTTTGTTATGGTATTCCAAGCCTGTTGTAGATACACTTCAGGAACATCTGCGCAGTAAGAAAGAGCAGGGGAAAGTGGATGTCCTTTGAGAATTACTCGTATCACTGGATGAATCTTGATTCTGTCAAAGTCCACGTGATAGTTGTTTGGCTTGTATGGCATATACATGATGGTTGGAAACACATCATTTGGTGTGCGACGAGAAGCAGAAAGATCGGCCCCAACAGAAGGATGTGACGGTGTGGGAGTATCATGAGAGGCTTGATCAGATGGATCATCGAGAATAGCATTCTCGTCTTGAATCATTGGATCAGTATGGGTTTAAGAAGACATAATAGACCTGAAAAACAAAAATGAAAAAGAATTAGGCAAAAAATAAAAATAAAAAAATTCTAAGTATGGTTTGCGTGCCAAGTTAGAAGCGCAAACCAAGGTTTGCGTTTCACTTAAGAGACACAAATGTGAGTTTGCGTGTCTAACATGGTCCGAAAACTATACTTAGACAAACAAAACAAAAACACACAAAAACGCAAGGAAGGTTTGCGTATCAAGTTAGAAGCGCAAAGTAGACTTTACGTTTCTAGTTAGACGCGCAAAGTTTACTTTGCGTTTCTAGTTAGACGCGCAAAGTTCACTTTGCGTTTCTAAATAGACACGCAACGGTCACTTTGCGTTTCTAGTTAGACGCGCAAAGATCACTTTGGGCTTCTAACTAGACTCGTAAAGTTCACTTTGCGGGTCAAACGTACTTGATATCAAAACCTGAACAAAACACGAAACATACGCACAAAATAAAGTTTGCGTGTCAAATAGGATATGCAAAGTACACATTGCGTGTCCTAGTTGATACGTAAACTATAATACAAATAAAGAACAGAAAGGAATACACAAGATAGAAGCGCAAAGTAGACTTTGCGTTTCTAGTTAGAGACGCAAAGTTCACTTTGCGTTTCTAGATAGACACGCAAAGTTCACTTTGCGTTTCTAACTAGACACGCAAAGTTCACTTTGCGTTTCTAGTTAGACACGCAAAGTTCACTTTGCGTTTCTAACTAGATGCGCAAGGTAGACTTTGCGGGTCTATCATCCTTGTTAAAAACCTAGGAAACGCGATTACAGGCCGAAAACCACAAAAATCACAAAATTAAAACAAAATACAAGAAGTTAGAGTAAAAGAACACATACCTGATGATCGATTTACTGATCTAAGCAAAACCCAATACTTGATTTTACGAAAAAAATGTACCAAAAACACAATCTGTGAATTTTGAAGGAAACGAGAAATATGAAACATCAGTTTTTGAAAGCTCTAATCGATTAAGAGCTCAAACAAATGTATCTTCAACATCAATAAACGAAGTGAAAAGAAACAAAACATACCTTGATTTCGTGTAACAAATCTGAAAGAAATCAGATTGAAATCAAGCACAGAGAGCGACAGAGAGAAAGAGGAGCCGAAAAGATGAATAGCAAAGAACAGTAGGCGGGAAAAAATGAAAAAAGAAAAATAAAACACTATTTAACCTAGAAAACAAAAATAAAACTAAATCTAAAAAAAAAATCATAAAAATAATAAAAAAAATGTAAAAATATACCTGAAATCCTTTTGCTCCCCCTACACAAATGCACAAAAATATAAGTGTTAGTATGGCAAATGTGTAGAAAAATTCTAAGAAACATACCTGTTTAACTTCTTATTAGCACATATAATATTCTTCCTTACTCCCCCTCAACCACAGAAAAGTTCAGAAAACCTTTTCAGATTAGCACTCCCCCTTGAAAAATGCACAGACCATATACAACCAACATATATACTCAAACATAAAGACATCAGTATGAAAGATGATCATATTGAATATAAATTTTGTAACAACTGAACATATAAAATTTTAAACACTAAACAAATTAAAGTCTACTCAGTAAAATTTCATAGATTTATCAATCAGTTGAAATCAAGTATATATTGTCAGATGCAAGAACAAGTATAATTGCATATCAAGTTAAGACATGTTCAGTTTCAAAAACTTCCATTTGTCTATTCAGTGTGCTCGCATATGTACTTCAAATAGCTTCAAGAAAAATGCAGTTCTAAAATAATTATAGAAAACTTTGCATGTACTAACACTAAGTCATCAAAAATTAAGACTTTCACAAATTTACAGGTTTATCACAACTCAAGCATATCACCAAGTATCATGAGATGTGTGCTCATTGGCATCTTTTTAGCAGTGTGTACATTGGGATCTTAACATAAGTGTGCTCTTTGGCATCTTTTAAGCGCGTGCACTTTGGCATCTTTTTAATTAGAAAGTTAATTAAGTAAAGAACATGCCGTAAACGTAACTTTCTATCTGACCCTATTGCAGGATTTGGGTCAGCCGCTCCCAGACCAGCTGGCCTTAGGGGACTAGGTGTCAAGCACCCCTTTGAACTTACTTTCCCGGATCAGAAAGTCTACATCGACATATTCTAAACCCATTCATACCAGTAAAACATGAGTTTCGATCTGATTCTATAGAAGGATTTCTGTTCGATCACTCCTAGACCAAATGACCTTAGGGGACCAGATACCGAGCATCCCACGGAACTTACTTTCCCAAACCAGAAAGGTCACAGGCACAAACTTTTAAACTCAGAGATTTCTGTATTTTTAAGAATTTATTATTCATCTCAATCACTCAGATCAACATCTAAATGTTTAGCCTAAATTATCCAACCTCTCTTCTTTCTTTATTCTTACAGGTTCTTTGAACTCGAACAACTGAAATGGCTTTCTACAACAGAATTGGAAGCCTCATGAGGCAAACTATCTCACAGACCACTGTATCCAATGGGCATGTGACAGGACCATCTATGTTTAATGCTTTTCGCTGCATGTCTTCAAAGCTCTTTGTTGGTGGTCTTTCTTATCAAACTGATGACCACTCCTTAAAGGAAGCATTTTCCGGCTTCGGGGATGTAGTTGAAGCAAGAGTGATCACCGACCGAGAATCTGGAAGGTCCAGAGGATTTGGGTTTGTGAACTACACTAGCGACGAGAGTGCAAAAGAGGCTTTAAAACAAAGATGGGGTCTTGGTTTTGAAAATCCTCATTGTTTAAACAATGCGATTGAAAAATCCCCAACATTATATAAATACCATTATCTGACTCTTGCTCATTATGCTCCTCAATTTAAAATTGATTGGATGAATGAGAAGCAAGTGTTAGAAATCGAACATGAGAAAAGGACAAATAACAAGAAAAATGAAATTCCTTTTGTTTATACGTCCGAAAATGCAAAATATTTTCCTGAAAAATCAAGAAGAGGAAAAAGAATTTTAAATGATATATCTCCTATCAAATCTTCAATGTCTGATGATTTTATTGCTTCTTATGCACCTGATTCTGATAAAGGAAATATTTCTCCAATCATTTATGATTCGAAGAAATATACTCGAAGAAATATGCTCCTTATGCACCTGATTCTGATAAAGGAAATATTTCTCCAATCATTTATGATTCGAAGAAATATACTCCTCGCATATGAACTTCAAATAGCTTCAAGAAAAATGTAGTTCTAAAATAATTATAGAAAACTTTGCATGTACTAACACTAAGTCATCAAAAATTAAGACTTTCACAAATTTACAGGTTTATCACAACTCAAACATATCACCAAGTATCATGAGATGTGTGCTCATTGGCATCTTTTTAGCAGTGTGTACATTGGCATCTTAACATAAGTGTGCTCTTTGGCATCTTTTAAGCGCGTGCACTTTGGCATCTTTTTAATTAGAAAGTTAATTAAGTAAAGAACATGCCGTAAACGTAACTTTCTATCTGACCCTATTGCAGGATTTGGGTCAGCCGCTCCCAGACCAGCTGGCCTTAGGGGACTAGGTGTCAAGCACCCCTTTGAACTTACTTTCCCGGATCAGAAAGGCTACATCGACATATTCTAAACCCATTCATACCAGTAAAACATGAGTTTCGATCTGATTCTATAGAAGGATTTCTGTTCGATCACTCCTAGACCAAATGACCTTAGGGGACCAGATGTCGAGCATCCCACGGAACTTACTTTCCCAAACCAGAAAGGTCACAGGTACAAACTTTTAAACTCAGAGATTTCTGTATTTTTAAGAATTTATTATTCATCTCAATCACTCAGATCAACATCTAAATGTTTAGCCTAAATTATCCAACCTCTCTTCTTTCTTTATTCTTACAGGTTCTTTGAACTCGAACAACTGAAATGGCTTTCTACAACAGAATTGGAAGCCTCATGAGGCAAACTATCTCACAGACCACTGTATCCAATGGGCATGTGATAAGACCATCTATGTTTAATGCTTTTCGCTGCATGTCTTCAAAGCTCTTTGTTGGTGGTCTTTCTTATCAAACTGATGACCACTCCTTAAAGGAAGCATTTTCCGGCTTCGGGGATGTAGTTGAAGCAAGAGTGATCACCGACCGAGAATCTGGAAGGTCCAGAGGATTTGGGTTTGTGAACTACACTAGCGACGAGAGTGCAAAAGAGGCTTTAAAACAAAGATGGGGTCTTGGTTTTGAAAATCCTCATTGTTTAAACAATGCGATTGAAAAATCCCCAACATTATATAAATACCATTATCTGACTCTTGCTCATTATGCTCCTCAATTTAAAATTGATTGGATGAATGAGAAGCAAGTGTTAGAAATCGAACATGAGAAAAGGACAAATAACAAGAAAAATGAAATTCCTTTTGTTTATACGTCCGAAAATGCAAAATATTTTCCTGAAAAATCAAGAAGAGGAAAAAGAATTTTAAATGATATATCTCCTATCAAATCTTCAATGTCTGATGATTTTATTGCTCCTTATGTACCTGATTCTGATAAAGGAAATATTTCTCCAATCATTTATGATTCGAAGAAATATACTCCTCCATTAGTATTAGAAGGAAAAATCATAGATCTTGAAGATCAGATAGTAGATCAAAATATTTTGAAGAAAATTGAATCTGATATTATTTTTTCTTTCATGACGTCTAGTCTTGAAGAAAATTTATTTTCTCAAAAATCAGATTTTATTTCTTGTCTATCTTCTGATTCTAAGGAAAATAATAAGGCAGTTTCAAATTTTAAAATCTTTTCTCCAAATTCTTCAGACTCCGAGGCTAATTCAGATTTTTTAGTTGATCAGATTGGTTGGTTGGATAAATTTATTTCTTCTGATTTAGATATTAATTCTAAAATTCTTGATGATTCGTTTACGCTCAATGATCAATATTATAAACCTAAGCGTAAAAGAAGACCGTCAAAGAAGTCGAAGAAACAAGATAAAGTTATTTATGACTGTTCTAATTCTTCCGATTCTATTCTTTCAGATAGGACTGTGAGCAAGTCAAAGAAGCAAATCTGGAGAGCGAAGCTGAAATTTATTGATTCTATGTTTGAGGGAGATCGATATGTAGACAAATTTTATCATAGTGATTCATTTGCTGTGTGTAATAAAATTTCCAAATATTCTATAAAGCAAATGATCCAAATTTCTAAAAATGTCTCATATTCGTCTTCTGATTCTAGTTCATATGATTATGCTTTCTCTTCTGATGATTGTGCTTATTATTCTGATGATATTCTTCATGCTTCTCATATCAAATATGCTTATTGTTTCCCCACAAGAACTGCAACTAACAAACACGGGCCCAAATTCAAGTGGGTACCCAAATCTTTATCTGATTTAAAGTTGCAGGCATCACATGTTAAGGGGGAGTCAAAGAGCTTAAAAAGGTAAATCTTGTCTAAGTCAGCTTTGCGCTTCCGGCATGACCCGCAAACTTTGTTTTGCGCTTCCTTCGTGAAACGCAAACCTTGCTTTGCGTTTCCTTCTTGAACCGCAAACTTTGTTTTGCGCTTCCTTCGTAACTCTTTTGGATTTGAAGCTGACTTCAAGGTCTTTATCGCAGAATTGGCCGATGCTGAACAGATTGTGACTTAGACCCTCGACGTAGCTTACTCTTTTTACAGTTATGTTACCTTGAACTAGATCACCATAACCAAGAATCGGAGCAGTCTCACAGTTACCAAATTTCACACGACCGCAACATTTATCTTTAAAATTAGACAGAAGTGATTTGTTGCCAGTCATATGTTTTGAACATCCCGAGTCCAGATACCATAATTGACTAAGCTGCACACACAGAAACTACACCTTTTTAGGTACCCATATGCTTATGGGTCCCTTGTTAGATTTATATCTCTTATTTCTCACAGATTTATTTTTCTTGAAATAATGAAAGCAATTATCAATAGATGATAAAACACAATTATCAGAATTAGAACTAGAAGAAGCATATGAGATATTCTTTGATATATCAAACATTTGCTTAAAAGAGTATTTTGGGATTTTATTACAAGAAGCAAATGTATTAGTATCACAAAGATTGTCTACACAATTTACTCCTAATAGTTCAGATTCTAATCTTTGTTGTTTCATCCTCCAAATCTGCTTTGTTGACTTCCTCACAGTCCGATCTGAAGAAGAAAAATCAGAAACATTAGAATTTTCAGATAAAACAGTATCATGTTTCTTTGAATTCTTTGATCTTCTTCTTTTACGCTTCTTTTTATAAAATTGAGCATTTAGCAGTAAAGAATTATCAATAATTGGATCAGAAGAAGAAACTTTATTAAAGAAATCAGTCTTAGCATTTGACATTGAAGAACTAGCCTCGGAGTGAAGATTTTCAAAATTTCGCAAGACAAGAGGAGGTTTGCGCTTCCCATTGGAGGCGCAAACTGATCTTTGCGCTTCCCACTGCATGCGCAAACTCTCAGTTTGCGTTTCCAATGTGGAACGCAAATGACCATTATTTTTTAAAACCTTAGCATTTTCCTTTGAAACTTTTGAAAAACCAGAAGAACTTTTATCTTCAAAACTTGTTTTCATTATAAAAAGAAATAAATCGTTTTGTAAACAAGTTTGAAGATTTTGTTCTTCCAATCTATCTTCAAGATCAACAATCTTACTTTCTAACACTAATGGAGGAATGTATTTCTTAGTATCATAAGATACCGGAGATACATTTTCCTTATCAGTGTTAGCAAATATATTAACGAAATCTGTTGATAATGAAGATTTATTGGAAGAATTGATATTTAAAAAACTTTGAAATTTTCTGGTTTTCTTAGACTGATCAGGAAAATACTTTGCATTTTCAGAAGTATAAACAAATGGTATTTTCATCCTCTTATTTTTCATCCTCTTCACATTTTCTTCTTCCAAAATTTGTTTCTCAGTTGTCCAAAAGAATTTAAACTGAGGAGCATATCTTGCAAGAATAAAATAATCACATTCATATAAAGTAGGAACTTCATTTTTAACGTGATTTAAAAAATGCGGGTTTTCAAAACCATGTCCCCACTTTTCTTTTATGGCTTCTTCACTCCTTGGTTTATTCATGTAAATCGTTTGTTCAGACTGTTCTCTTTTATACAATTTCTTTTCTAAAACAATTATCTTTTCAGAAAGATTTTGATTTGAAGAAGTCATTTCAGTCAAAGAATCACGATAAGTCTGATTTGAATTTTCTAGATCAACTAAATGCTTTTGAAATTTCTCTTTTGTATCAATTAAATTTGATTTTTCATCTTATAAAGAAATTTGCAGTTTATCAATTAAATCAGACTTTTCTTGATTTTTAACCTTTTCAGAAACGAACTTTGAGCGCATATCATGCAAAGCAGTGATAAAAACATTCATTTAAGATAAGAATAAATTATAGTTAAACTCAGATATTACCTCAGAACCAACAGATGAGGTATCCTCTTCCTCATCATCAGAATTGTCATCACCTATAAAGCACATAGCCGCAGTCTCCTCATTTTCGGCCTTGTTGTCTGAATGGTCCAACCAGTATTCTTCTTCGGCCAACAGGATAGTACCACTTTCTTTCTTTTCAGCTAAAGCCAACTTCTTTCGGTAAAAAGCAACATCCTTAATCACCTTGACTCTGCAATCCTTAACCAAATGTCCTGGCTTCCCACAGTTGAAACAATTCATCATCTTTTTGTCATCTTTCTTTTGGTCAACAACCTTAGTCGGTTCATACTTTGGAGTGAATGGCTTTGAAGAAGAACCAAGTTCTATTTTCTTAGAACCAGAAGTAAACCGCAAGTTGTTCGACCCAGATCTGTGCTTGAACTGTTTCTTGTAATGCTGAGTGAAAAGAATCATGGCCTTTTCAAGCGCTTCGCCATCATCATCTGTAGATCCATCATAAGCAGATTCAGGCAAAGCTTGCTCAGCCAGTTGGCTAGCTATAAGAGCAATGGGATCTACTGACAGAGGCTTGTTCTTTTTATCTATTTTAGCCTTCTTCTCCATTACCAAAGATTCATCTGTCATCAAGATTTCATATAACTCCTGAATTGGCATAGTTGAGATTCTAACATCATTTCTCATTCGATGGCATGTCTTGTTCCACTCAGGTTGTAAAGCATTCAGAAACTTCAAGTTTGCCTCCAACTCAGTCTTGGTAACTTTAATCTTGTAGATATCATTGATAACAGCCCATAATCGATCAAAAACATTTTTCAAACTTTCCCCATCCTTGGCCTTGAACTTTTCAAAGTTGTTCATGTACCTGGTCTGTCTTAATTGAGTAGACATTGCAGTACCAAGCATGATCTTCTCAAGTTGTGTCCACATCAGCATTGGGTTATGTTTGAAACAGTCAATTCTGTTATAGATGGAGTTGGGAAGAACTAGGATCAGATTTGACTTAGCCTGACTGTCCGCTTGATATCTTAAGACCTCTTCAGCTTCATACTCTCTTAAAGCCTTTTCAACAGTTGTAGATGGAGTAGTAGCAGTAGCTGGGATCACTTTCCTTGGAATTTCCATAGGACCCTGAGTCAGTGATTTCATCATGTTCTCCCCATTTTGTTGCCTTTCAATAAAGTTGATGAATCTATCCTGCCATTGTTCGAATTCATTCTCATTGATAAGAACTGGTGGACGAGTATCGGACCCCAAAGACATCATGAGGTCATTTTTGTACAGTTGTGCTTGTAGAGACATCTTGTGAAAAACTCAGAAATTTCAGCAAACTTGTCTAAGTAAGAGAGACCCGCAAACTAGAGGTTTGCGTTTGTAATGATGAGCGCAAAGTGAGCTTTGCCTGTGCTGAAGGGAATGCAAACTGAGCTTTGCGTTTGTAGAAGGGAACGCAAACTGAGCTTTGCGTTTGTAGAAGGGACCGCAAACTGAGCTTTGCGTTTGTAGAAGGAAACGCAAACTGAGCTTTGCGTTTGTAGACTTCGCGGGTGATAAACTTAGCGGATGGGGTACTTTGCGTTTGATTCACAAAGACTTTTCACTTGAAGAGTGAAACGCAAACTGATGGTTTGCGTGTCAGACAAGAATCGAGAAACTTGGCTTTGCGTTTCCAATGAGAACCGCAAACCTGAGGATTTTACTAACACAAGAGTTAGATCACAAGATATATGAATGCATGAATGAGGCGCAAAGCATAAGAATGACACGCAAACATATATGAATGAAACGCAAACTCTCATGAATAAAACGCAAAGTTCAGAAACACTACTACTTCATGCAACCTATGAATAACACGCAGAGTACATGAATGACACGCAAAGTCACATGAATGAAACGCAAAGTTCACCTACACACATATTTTCGCATGAACAAATCAAACTAAGAATTTTAACCAAGAAAATCATACACTGAACTTCGAAAACTACTTTCTAACACATTTTATCAAACAAATTCGATTAAAATCAAAAAAATTTAAAAAATCGACAATGAACAGAACGAGAATGTCGTTTTTCCAGAAAAATACTAAAACACCAAATTGAGAATCATATCATGTTTTTTAAGGAAAACTTTGTGAATCAAAAACAATCGATTATCACAAACGAAACAGAAGAAATCAAATTCACACAAATTCAATCACAAACAGATCCAAATTTTATGAGAAATCAAGAAAATCGATCAAATTTTCGATTTCAATCACAAATTCAGATATAGAAAAACAATCTCTCAATCCTCTCAAGATTCAGATTGCTCTGATACCAATTGAGAGTCCAAGATCACTGATTCTTTAGAGAGAGAAAGTAGAGAGAGAAAGTAACAAGCGCAAAGTTCAAACTGTTGTATTGAAAGTGAATGCCAAAGTTACAAAACAAAGGCTTTAAGGGGACTTAAATACCCCTAGCCTTTACAAAACAGATTACACTAATAAAAGCAGTAAAAGCTAGAAAATAAATACAATGATTACTACAAAATTAGACTTAACACGTGCTTCTGTTGGCTTACACGGTGAAGTTGGAGATAAGAATCCAGTACAGTCTTTATGTGAAGGGTAAAGAAAACTAGGTCCTGTTCTTGAATATCGTTGTCAGGATGGAAAGTGGAAGATCTGATATGTCTTCGCTCAATTGTCAACGGTTAGTACCGATGACATTTGGATCACCTACGGGTGTAACATTGGAGGTAAAAACTCTTTGTGTATTGCACTTTTATATCTGGTTGTACATTTTATGTATACAGAAATCGATTTATCCATCGTCTCCCCTCTCCCGACCCTCAAAGGAAGCTTGAGCCTTTCCTTAGGATTGAGGATCGTGGTTATAACCCCATGCCTCGACGCTTCAAGGATATCGTCTCTCCCATCACATAGGCTGTGGAGGAGGAAGAAGTCGGGGACACATGGAGTAATTCTTTTTGTAGATCCTCGTGTTGGGTTACGGGATCTCAAACACAGCGGAAAATAAAACCGTAACCCTCCAAGAACCCATACGAACCGGAATAAATCGTGTGTTTTGAAGTTATACCTCACAGTTAACGAGACTTTGAATCACAACAACAAACAAAGGTTGATGCCTCCACGGTATCCACGCGAACAATCCGAATCCTTTGCCTTCTCGTGATGCTAGTCATGATTTCAAAAACATAGAAAGAAAGAGAACATATAGTTGTAGATGATTTTAGAGAGAATTGCAAGAACAAAAAAAATTGCATACAATGTCATACATTATACATGGTGATGGAAGTATGGCATAAAAGATCACCATCATCTCCACACCTTACTTGAGTGTAAGAGTGGCCATGCACCATCACTTTGTTACATAACCATACCTAGTCAACTTTATTTATGTCCAACATAAATAATATCTGATTTTATTTAATCAGATTAAATCAATACAAATCAGATATAATAATTAAACGTTTTAATTATTAAAACTCCTTATTCGAATATGTTCAATGCGTGTGACCCAATGGGTTCTCAACATGTTGGTAATAAATATAAATATCGTATTTATAGTTATTAACAATGATCGGTATCTAGCAATACATCATCATCACCCAAATGAAGAGAATTGCTGATACAACAAATTATCGGTTTGTAGTCAATTTTTGTTTACATATTTAATTCTTTTGTCCTTGATGTCCAGATTGAACACGAGACATTGAATGTGTCATTCTTGTTATGTCCAATCTCTAGTTTCTTGATTCTCTAATATACTAATAAAAACAGAAATTGATATCTCATACCATTTATCTGAGCATGCATGCATTTGCTTAGTATATATTTATCAAGGGGCCCAGAGACATCACTCCCGTCATAAAGGAGGGACAAATCCTATCTTGATACATGTTAGTTCTACCATGTGATTTATAACATACCCAACAAGAATTCTGTCACCCAGTTACAGAATGATTAGAACAAATGTCAAAATATATTACTCACACATAACAAACTCCATATTTCTCAAGTGAAAGAATTACATGTAAATTGACCACATGAGAAACACTTATGACACTCACATGACATGCAATGAAGTGTTCTCATAGCGCGTCACGTCCGATACACAAAATCTTCATTTTGTACCCATCTGCAGATTCAATATCTCTATATGAATCCCTACATATGCTAGTCATTATCATATTACTTCAACCTTAAAACCCAAAATAATATTAACTAGGGACATTTAGAATACATTATTTTAAGGTTATTTATTATGAATAATTAAAAACACAGAATATAACATAGTCATAATAAATTAGGCAATGCATTTTATTTATTTATTAACTTCATGAAACAAAACTCAAAATTACAATCATCGTCAGATTAGCTTTTGGACATTCACTAACAATCTCCCACTTGCACTAAAGCCAATCATCCATGCATCGTATACCAATGGATCTATAGTGGCCATCATGCTTCTGCTGTGTTAACGACTTGGTTAGTGGATCAGCAATATTGCTGTCAGTTGCACTCTTCTTATACTAACATCGCCTCTTTCAATAATCTCTCTAATGAGATGATATCTTTTAAGAATATGTTTGGATCTTTGGTGATATCTAGGTTCCTTAACCTGTGCTATAGCTCCATTGTTGTCGCATAACAACTCTATTGGACAATCACTACAAGGAACAACTCCAAGTGGAGAAATAAATTTCTTGATCCAAACGGCTTCCTTGGATGCATCTGATGCTGCGATATACTCAGCTTCCATTGTAGAATCAACTACTGTTGCTTGCTTGGAACTCTTCTGTTGGATCAAATAATTGTATTCAAGATTAAAGTTAAGTTAGAGGGTTTAAATTGTATTTATTTGATAGTTAAAGTTCAGGGTTCAAACTGTAACTAGTTAATAGTTATTGGTTTGTGGGCCTCAAGCCCGTTTAACATTTAGTAAAGCCCATTAGGCATTATGCCTGGGTATTTAATGTTTTGATTAGTTTAGTTTTAGGTTAACCTTTGATAATTACAATAATCATATTATAGAGAGGTAGCTGTTTTCTCTGTATTCAAGGGTATCAAGAACACACAAGGTTTAACTGTTTATTCAAGGGATTGGTATGTTATTCTGATCTTTATATCTCTTGATCTATATTGTGTTCTGTGATTGTTAATCAACTAGATTAAACTGGGATAACAAGTGGTATCAGCGCCAAAAGAATCAAGTTTTTAGGATTAAATATGTGTTTTGCGATTTTACTATTCATCGAGTTACTGTTCATCAAGTGAAAATCGATTTCATGAATTAACATGTTTTTATGCTTGAAATTGATATGATTAGATGAGTTTTATACTATTGAAAGTTATCTGATCGGTTAATTGTATTATAAAGCATCAAGTGATTGAATTTATTGAATTTTTGGTTTTCTGGGTTCATGAACTGTCGACATTGTGTTCTTCAAATCGTTGCATGAAAGTTGAAATTGATCTTTGCTTCTGCTTGAATTGTGATCGATATATATATCTAAGCACAAAGATATCATTTTTTTTCTTTCAATTTCTGTGTTCATCGTGTTTCTGGGTTGAACATCATCGATCTGGACTGGAACTAAGAACATACCGGTCGACCACATCATATCGGTCGACCAGATTTGCATCTCACAATACCCTGGTCGACTGCATCTTATCGGTCAATAGGAACCTATCGGTCCACACTTTTTCCCGGTCGACCATAGACTATCGGTCATACACTATATCGGTCCATACCTTTACCGGTCATAGCACCTCACCGGTCGAATACTTTGTATCGGTCCACATAGATTATCGGTCAAGGCACATTACCGGTCGAGCTCACCATATCGGTCCTCACCATTATCGGTCTAAGGAAGTTTATCGGTCATAGCCTATACCGGTCAAGACCAATACCGGTCGACTCTCTTGTCCGGTTGACAAACTACCGGTCGAAGCACCAATACCGGTCGAATTCGTTAACGGTCCTCACACCACCCCGGTCTCCCGGTACATACACACAGACCCCTACCGGTCGAACACTTTCACTGGTCGAGCATAATACCGGTCATTACCAGTTACCGGTCCTACATCTTACCGGTCGAACAACATCCCGGTCGACCGCAAGATACCGGTCAACACTGTTTGCGCGACCCAAGTCTCACGAGAACTACACTTTGTGCGACCCACTAGACACGCAAACCTCAATTTGCGCTACCCAAAGCTCACGCAAACCTCATTTTGTGCCAGTACAGGTTCGCGCAAAACAGTGTTCACTTTTGCGAAAAAAAAATTTTCGTCAGATTTTCACAGTTTGATTTGTCACTATTATCTATTTGAGTTTTATACTGTTTAAAAGGACTGCATTTAATTATTTTTGGAAATTATTTTTTCTGAAAATTTTTGAGTGTAGTTTTATCTTAATTCTAACGATCTCATCTAGTTGATTTAAGTGGTACAGATATTATCATGCCTTACACAGACGAGAAGGGAATTACGGTGCTAACCAAGAGAGACTGTGCTTTAGCATATATGCCAGAGATTCCAGCACTAGAAGCTGAGAATGAAAATCTGAAGATTCAGAACCCATCTCTTCTTGAACAAATAAATAAGTTGAAAGATGATAAAGACTTTGAGAAAGACTTTGTTTGCTCAGAATGAATCTCTAACTCAAAGATTAATTTTGTAGGAATTATTGAGTCGAAAGAGAAAGAGATTTAAAATCTTCAAGCTGAAGTAAAAAATCTTAACTCAAGCTCTACATGGTCAAAGAAGGATGCAATGCAAAGAAAGCTTGATGAGCTTCAAAGAAGAGCAAATATTGCTAGAAAGACATCTGAAGAGCTTAGAAAGACAAATTCTCGAATCTTTGCTGAAAGAGACTCTTTGAAAGATAAAGTCTTCAGTCTTAAGGTTGAGATTGATATGCTGAAAGAAAAGGCAACCCAAGACAAAGACAATGCAATAGCTCAAGATGAAATGTTGAAGATTGAGAAAGAAAGAAAAGAATTTGCTAAGAAATTCTCTGACTTCTCCAGAAAAGCCTTTGAAGAAAAGAAATCATTAGAGCTTAGACGTGTTAAACTTTCTCAACAAGTTTCAGACTTTGAGAAGGTTATCATTCTAGAGAGAGAAAAGGCTGAGAATGAGAAGAAGAAAGTTGAGCTGAAGGATACAAATATAGACTTTTCTGAAGAAAAGAAAGATCTAGAGACTGAGATAGCTAAGCTGACAGGAAAGTTGTCTGAATTTTCAACAAACATCTTGAAGGAGAAGAATGCAAAATCTGAGTTGCATAAGAAGTTTGACCTGATTGAAAAGGAAAGAAACAGTTTGTCTTCAAAGATAAAGGAACTTGAAGAGACCATCTTCAAAGTGAAGCTAACTGAGCACAAGACGCCAGAGTCAATAGCTCAATCACCTAGAGATGATCAAACTGATTCAGATTGCTCACTCAAAAAGGCTTCAAGTTCACATGTTTCAAATGTTTTCTATAATCCTTTCTGTGATTCAGATGATAGTCTTACTTCTAAATCTACTGATCAGATTCGTCCTTCTAACCTTTTCTTTGATAAAAATGTTGATGGTTCAGGTAACTTCAAGAAGACTAAGTCTCAGAAGAAAATCTTCTGGGGAAGGGACGATGAGAGAGAAAGAGGAAACTGGATCTGGAGAGTTAAAGGATCCTCGGAGGAGAATAAGAAAGAAGAATCATTTATGCATACATCAAATTCTAAATGGAACTATGCTACAAAAGGTAAAACTTTTGGCAAACCTAATCTGGTTTACACAATCCATCAATTGATCAGGTTAGCACAAAAGAAAATTAGTTGTTCCTACTGTGGCTCAAATGATTTTGTAAGAAAAGATTATGTAAATAACTGGTACGGTTCTTATTTCATATCTCCCATTAGAACTGCAACTAACCCATTAGGACCCAAATACCAGTGGGTACCAAAAGCTAAATCTGTGTTGCAGGCACCCAAGGTTTAAGGGGGAGAAAGAACAAAGGCTTCTAAGTAAATCAGCTTAGAACCCGTACCTCAAAGAAAGGATGGCTTCTAATCACATCAGATTAGAACCCGCACTTCAGTGCTTTATTTTTCTGCTTTATATTGTTAAAAAAAAATAATACTTCAGTTGAGGGGGAGCTTACTCGTTAAAGAGATTAATTGAAAAACTCCTTAGAGCTTAATTGTCAAACTCTTTTTAGTTTGAGGGGGAGAATTGCATCATCAAACACAACTGTTTTGAGTTCTCCAATATTTTATTCTTCATGTGTAACTGTATTCCTTTGTGCTTACATGTACAAAAGGCTGTTGAACATAATGTTTTTTTTAGGAAATTACATGGGATTTAGTGTGAGAGCTTAACAGAACTTCCATGGATTCACGATAACCAGTGTTTACTACCCAGGAAGTATTCCCTGAGTGATTGAGGGGAGAGGGGTCAAAAAAAATTGAGTGATGGTGTGTGAAGAGGTAAAATGGAAAAGAGAGATTGGTTAGAAGTGAGCATTAAAAGAAAGAGGGTGAGAGATCAGAGTAAAAGAATATTAAACTCTGCACCAAACTTCTTTCTGAGTGGGGCAGCCACATAATCTTATTGGTTCACATTCTTTGGTGACCATCATTGAAAAAGGCACCTAGCCCATGCCATCTCTTGCATACAACCCCACCATCTACTCATTCTTTTCTCAAAAAGAGAATGTTTCACATTTTCTGGGGAAGAAACACATACGATATTGGTTCTTCATTTGGAAGATACTAATATTGAAAAAGAAGGAAAGTTTCCCCACCTTCGAACCCTTTCTCATGCACTTTGAGTCTTTGTATAATTTGTTGTTGTCTCAACAAGTTTACATACTTTGAGCCTAAAATGAAAAGCAATCATCTATGCTTAATTCTTTCATACACATGCACAAGCACACATAAATTTGTTTTCTGTCAGAACATTCATAGATAACCATGTGTTATTCGTTGATTGAATGGAAGACCTGGGGAGCCAACATCAAAACCAGCTCCTTATATAGTAACTTTGTGTTACTCAGTAACTTTGTGTTACTGATAGACATTCTAACTAAGTCATTTGTTGATTCAGGGTTACAACTCTTAAACTGTTTGAATTTAAAAAGATTCGAATGGTTGCTACTATTTATTTTAATCTGCATAGATTGAAATAATCACTTTCTCCATTCGGAGAGACTGCTCTTATTTCCGAACAGGGCTCGTTACATGAAGACAGTTCTAAATTGATGACCATATTCAAAGGGGGAGATTGTTCTGATATGTTTTGATGATGATAATTTTCACCACTCATCAAAAAGGGGGAAAATATATTAAGGGGGAGAATATAATCTGAAGATTGCTGAAGATTTTCAAAGATATCAAAGATTTGAAGATTTGAAGATTCGAAGATTTGAAGACTATTTAAAGATATCAAGTTTTGAAGCTATCAACGTCATAACTGAAGACAAGTGAAAACCTGAAGACTATTGCAATTTTTTTTAAATCTTGAATCCAAAGGGGGAGATTGTTGGATCAAATAATTGTATTCAAGATCAAAGTTAAGTTAGAGGGTTTAAATTGTATTTATTTGATAGTTAAAGTTCAGGGTTCAAACTGTAACTAGTTAATAGTTATTGGTTTGTGGGCCTCAAGCCTGTTTAGCATTTAGTAAAGCCCATTAGGAATTAGGCCTGAGTATTTAATGTTTTGATTAGTTTAGTTTTAGGTTAACCTTTGATAACTACAATAATCATATTATAGAGAGGTAGCTGTTTTCTCTGTATTCAAGGGTATCAAGAACACACAAGGTTTAATTGTTTATTCAAGGGATTGGTATGTTATTCTGATCTTTATATCTCTTGATCTATATTGTGTTCTGTGATTGTTAAACAACTAGATTAAACTGGGATAACATCTTCCAGCTCACAGCACCACCAATTAAGATAAAACACAAAACCCGACTGCGATTGAAAATCATCTTTATCCATTTGGAAACTTGCATCAATGTAATCCTTTACACTCAACTCTTCTTCACCACCATATACCAATAATGAATCCTTTGTTCTTTTTAAATATTCTAGGATATTCTTGACGGCAATCCAGTGACCATCACCTGGATTGGATTGGTATCTACTCGTCATGCTTAAAGCATACGATACATCAGGTCGAGTATATATCATGGCATACACGATACATCCAATTGTCAAAGCATATGGAATCTTACTCATTCGTTCACTCTCTTGAGATGTAGTAGGGCACTACATCTTAGAAAGTGATATGCCATGAGACATAGGTAAGAACCTTTTCTTGCTATCATACATGTTGAACGATTTCAACACTTTGTCTATATATGTACTCTGACTTAAGCCAAGTAATTTCCGCGATCTATCTCTATAGATCCGAACGCCTAACACATAGGCAAGTTCACCTAAGTCTTTCATTGAAAAACATTTTCCTAACCAAGCCTTTACAGACTCAAGTGTCGGAATATCATTTCCAATGAGTAGTATGTCATCTACATACAATAAAAGAAATGATACGGTGCTCCCACTAACCTTTTTGTAGACACAAGGTTCATCCACATTTTTTGAGAAGCCAAACTCTTTTATCGCTTCATCAAAACGATGATTCCAACTCCTTGAAGCTTGCTTCAACCCATAAATAGATCGTTGCAACTTGCATACCTTATGAGATTTTTCAGGAGCGATAAAACCTTCAGGTTGTATCATATATACGTCCTCAAGTAACTTTCTGTTAAGGAAAGCTGTTTTGACATCCATTTACCAAATCTCATAATCGTGATATGTTGCAATGGCTAGTAAAATTCTAATAGACTTAATCATTGCGACTGGAGAGAAATTTTCATCATAATCAACACCTTGAATTCGTTTAAAACCTTTTGCAACCAATCGAGCTTTATAGGTAATCACATTGCTATCCATGTCGGTCTTTTTCTTGAATACCCATTTGCACCCTATAGGCCGTACCTCGTTGGATGGATCAATTAAGTTCCAAACTTGGTTTTCATACATGGAGTCCATTTCTATTCTCATAGCATCTAGCCATTTCTCGGAGTCAGTGCTTGCCATAGCATCTTGGTAACTAGTGGGCTCATCATCCAAGAGCATCACATCCCCGATATGAGTGATGAGAAATCCATATCTCTCAGGCTCATTCCGTTTTCTACTAGATCTACGAGCACTTTGTTTTACGACATCAGACTGCCTTTCCACATCACTTTGTGGATCCACAATTACTTGTGGTGTCTGTGTTGGCTCCATCTGTGTTGACATAATTTGATCTGGACCAATTTCAAGTTCTACATTCCTCCTACAGATACCTTTGGAAATAAATTCCTTTTTCATGAAGACACCAGTACGCCCAACAAACACTTTATTGTCGTGAGGATGATAGAAGTAGTATCCCATATTCTTTTTGGGATTTTCAGGATCGAAATTCAAACAAGAATTTAAATAACACACTCAGAAACTTATGTTAAAGAAGTTGCGGAAAAACACTTTAACAGAAAATCAATGGAACAGTATAAATATCTCAAATCACAAGTTTATATTGATTCAACTTGATGTTTACACACAAAACCTTAATCTGTTTAACAGGCTAAACAGACGATCTATACTTCTCTATAGAAAGGATCTAAACTATTCTTGAGGTTAATTCTCTCTAAACAAAACGTATGAATAATTGTTAATTCTAACAAAGACTTCTACACTATATATACAAGACTGAGTACAAGATAATTATCAAAATAAAATTGATCTTTAGCATCAATACCATAATTATCTTCAACCATATCTCCAACTCATCTTTATCTTCAAGTCTTCTGAATCTTTAGAAGCAGCACTAACCTTCTCTTCTTTTAGCAGTATTAATCATTGAGCAATATTAACCATTCTTGCAGTAGTAATCTTCAACAGTATTAACTACTAGCAGTACTAACTCTCCAAGCAGTACTAACTATTAAAGTAGCAGTACTAACTTTTCAAGCAGTATTAATTCTACTAGCAGTATTAAAATTACAAGCAATTGTAATACCTTTCAACTAGCAGTAGTATCCATCCTTAGCATATTCTGACCCAACAATCTCCCCCTAACTTAACTTTTCAGGATAAGAAGTTAAGTTCTTCAACTTAGAGTCTTCATGATGCTTTCAACACTTCAGCTTAGTTCCCCAAATTAGGATCCAAACCCAGACTTTGATTAATGATCCTGCTAATCACAATCCTTGCCATTTCAGAACCTTGAGAACAGATTAGTTTAGCTTTCAGCATCCCCTGTAGCTTGGCTAGGCTATGGTCATATATCTTATCCACCAGGTAATATTCATGGAAGCTTTTGTCAATGGTTAAAATATACACCCCACACCTTTCTATGAGCATCTAGTTGTCCACAGACTTGAAAACTTCCTTGATTACGTGCTTGACAAGGTCTGGACTGAACATCATGCATAGATACTCCATTGCTAGTTTCTTGATGCTCATCCCTGATGTCTTCAGCACATCCCCATACAGAGTCATTCCTACTTTGAACATTTCTTCCAAGTCTGACCTTGAACAACTTCTGACTATCTTGCCCCAAGTAGAATAAACTTCAAAGTGATCATCCATCCTCTTGATTCTGAAATACTCTTTTCCTTGATCTTCTAGAATATCCCAGTGGATGATTTCAGGGGCTTGAACTGAAATCGGATATGCTTTTACTGGTTCATCATCTATTATAGTCATGTAAAGACCAAAATGCACATCAAATTGACTTGGTTGTTGTGCACTTTGACTTGATTGCTCTGTATGACCTGTAACAGATGGTTCTGCCTCTTTTTCTGCTCCTTCAACCCTTGACTTTTTGGACTGTTTCTTGGAAGCTATAGTTTTCACTCTTTTGGCAGATTTGACTTCCACAGCAACAGGTTCTTCCTTCTTTTCTTCAGCCTTTTCTTTTGAAGGGGTGGTTTCCTCACTCTCAGGGAAGGGTTGTTGGATATTGAGATCATATCTCTCTTTCATTTGTCTTTCAAACTCAACCCTTTGAGTGAAGTCCCCTTGAAGCTTTACCATTTCTTTTTTATATAGCTCTTCAACTCTGTTGTATGACATGCTAGCAAACATCTCTTCTTTTACACCAATTGAGCCTTTCAGAAAGTTTATCATTTTTCTCCTTTCTTGATTGGCCAAATAGGTCTTAGAAGGTTGTCTTTTCTGAGTCTTTGCTGGCAGTCTGTGCTTGGATGCTTTCACTGTACTTTTCTTGGCCTCAGCTGCAGCTTTCAAGCTCTTTTGATATTCCTCATTCAGCTTAGTAGACAGATCTAGAGCAATCTGCCTATCTTTGGCCTTTTGAGTCTCTTCTTCTTATTCTAGCTCAGCCTGCAGCTTCTTTGCCAATTCCTCATCAATCTCTATCTGTTTTAGCTTCTTGGGAGGTTGTACAGATTCATCCACTTTTGTCTTGACTTTTCTTTACATTTCTGCCTTACTGATTTCTTTTCTTTTCATTTCTGCCTCACTGATTTCTTTTCTTTTCTGCTCAAGACCTCCTTCTTTAATTTCCACTCCCTTGGCGTTTTGAGTGGCTTTGGGAGTGTCTGTTTTGCCCTTTAGAAGAGTTTATGCTATTTCTATCTCTTCAACAGATAGCCCTATTATTGCTGCTGGCTCTATTACTGCTGCTAGCCTAATTTGTGCTGCTCGCTTGAAAGTTTTTGCTGCTGGCCTTGTTTCATTGCCCTGCTCCCCCTCAACTGTAGTTGCTGCTGGCCCTGTTTCATTACCCTGCTCCCCCTCAACTGTAGACTTCATCCCATCAGGACTTTGCTTGTCAGATCCAACTCTTGACTTCCCCTTATTCTCCCCCTTTTTGGAAGCATCATGAAGGATGCTCCTCTTTTTCAGTATGAACTTGGTTCTTTTCTTCTTTTGCACTTGCTTTAGAACCAATTTCTTGAGCTTGCTGATCTGTACCTGTTGGGAGAGGATTATCTGTTGCATTTCCTCTATGAGTTTTCCCTGAGATAGGACATCCTCATTTATATTTGCCAACGTTTCTATCAATTCATCATAGGTATATCTATCCTCACCACCTTTAGGTGTGTTTACCACCCTTGGAGGATCACTGGAACGTTTAGTAGGGGTCCTCTGCCTAGTAGAGGCCCCTTCTACCCCCTTGGCTTCTTGACACCGGGGACCTCTAGATGATTGCTCACCCAAAGTTGCCATGGGGAAGGTCTTAGGAATGTTCACACTGTCCTGCTCTACACTTTGTGCAAAGTCAGTAGTGTGAGCCTCACTGCCCACATGCTCAACCTGCTCCTTAGCGAGCATCTTCTTGGGGTTGGGAGACACCCCTGTGGTTTCCCTATCGATATTCTCTAATGGAGAATGCTCCATTAGAGGGCTTGAAGGCTGTGGGGGTGAAGGTACAAGAAGGGAAGGAACCTTCTTTACCTTTTTCCTTATATATATTTTGGTGATGGGGGATGCGGGCTTGTCAATAGTAAACTGAGGAGGATTACTAGAAATGAGTGGTGTGGGTAGGTCATCAGTTTGGTTTTCAGATGAGGGCTTTGACACTGATGCCTCACCATGGGAATGTGACACACCCATCATTGTAGAGAACAATGGGGTGTCTTGGCCAGAAAAGTCCTTGGAGGGCCTTTTCATGTTTGAGAATACCTTCCCTTTGGGAGGTTTTGGTACATACACCTCTTGAAAAGAGGGTAGATCCATCAATTCCTTCAGTATAATCTCTTGTACAAAACTGGGATACACAAAAAGCTTTTGGATTTGGTATTCAGGTTTGACATAAAATCATTGAAAATCATTTGTGAGAAATTGAACTTTCTAGAGGTAGCTAAGCAGACTAAAGCATAAGCTAAGGTACTACTAAACTCACTCCATCCAGTTGTTTTTCGTGAAATGCAATGTTGTAGGGTATGAACAAAAAATCTCCACTGTGGTGAAAATCTGTTCTTGAAAAACTTGAATATATCAGTGGGACCTTCATACCCCATAAGACTAAGAGTTTGGAAGAGATCTTCCTTAGGTAAAGAGGTTATACCTGAGGCATCATCTAATCGTAGATGGATGCGAATACACTCCTCTGTGATGGTCAGGGGTTTATCACATACCCTTGTTTTGATGACCTGTTTGCCCTCTTCAGATTGAATAGCAGCATTGGCCCAGAACTGTCTTTGATGTTCCACATAGATTGTGGGATTGACAGTTAGAGCATGGGCAATGTGAGAGGATTTGAGGAAATCCACTATGGCATGGAAACCTTCAGCTTGCTTTGGTTTCTGCAACATGGCGAGCTCGTTGTGTTCATCAAAGAATGCTCGTCCTGCCATCGTTCTGGTTAAATCTAGCGTTCGAATCGTTACTAGGGTTGACACTGGTAGGCAAGAAATCGAGAGAGAGAAGAAGAAACAATGGAAGTTCAAAGAGCCATTTGTATTTTGGCGGTCACAAAGGGTATTTATAGGTGGAGGGTTTCAGTTAGAAGCAGTACTAAGTACCCTAACAGTATTAACTAACTCGCAGTATTAACTCATATTAGCAGTAGTAACACATACTGGCAGTACTAACACGGACTAGCAGTATTAACACAGACTAGCAGTATTAACACAGACCAACAGTAGTAACCTTGATTAGTAGTATTAAATAAGTCAAGCAGTAGTAACTTTGCACTGGCAGTATAAACCACCTAGCAGTAGTAACCATACTTAACCATTTTAGAAAAATTATCATGAGTAATATAGCGAGCAATATTAACTGATTTAGAAGTACCTAGTATCCATTTGAAGCAATCTGAAACACTGAAACACACAAGGTTAGAAGCATCATGCACAATACAATATGAGAAAGTAGACAGGAAGGAATCTATACAGGTACATAAGACATAAGACAATAGGCTTATTCAGAGTTTATCATGCCCACACTTGTGACCAAAAATGTGAATCTACCTACATCAAAAGCTTTAGTGAATAGATCAGCAAACTGGTTACTTGTATGAACTTTCACAACCTGAATTAGCTTCTTTTCATTACGGTCTCTGATAAAATGATACCTGATTTCTCTATGCTTTGTTTTGGAGTGCTTGACTGGATTATTAACAATGCTAATAGCATTGTTGTTGTCTATGAAGATTGGAGTGTGAAGAAAGGTCATACCATAGTCCAACATTTGATTCTGAATCCAGAGTACTTGAGAACAGCAGCTTGCAGCAGCTATGTACTCTGCTTCTATTGTAGATGTGGACACTGAGTTTTGTTTCTTGCACTGCCATGATACTAGTCTTGCACCCAAAAACTGACATCCCCCTGAAGTTGACTTTCTATCCAAATTTGCACCACCCAAGTCACTGTCTGAATAAGCAAGTAGGTCAAATGGTGAGTCATGGGGATACCAAAGACCTAATCTAGGTTGGCCTTTGAGATATCTGAATACCCTCTTGACTGCTTGAAAGTGTGACTGCTTAGGCCTTACTTGAAATCTTGCACACATACAAACAGGAAACATGATATCTGGTCTTGAAGCAGTGAGATACATGAGAGAGCCAATCATGGATCTGGAGTGATGAACATCCACATCCTCCCCCTCAAGATCTGCAGTGATCTGTTTGTGTGTCTCCATGGGTGTGCTTGCAGGCTTTAAATATGAGAATCCAAACTTATTAAGAATGTCCTGCACATACTTGGATTGGCTTATAAATATCCCATCTTTCTTCTGCTTAATTTGTAGCCCTAGAAAGAAGGTAAGTTCACCCATATAACTCATTTTGAATCTCTTGTGCATCAAATCTTCAAAATCTCTGCACATTTGATCTTTTGTGGATCCAAAGATAATATCATCCACATAGATTTGCACTATTAGGATGTCCTTCTTCTTCCTATGAATTAACAGAGTCTTGTCTATGATTCCTCTTTGAAAACCATTTTCCAAGAGATAGGTAGACAGAGTGTCATACCATGCCCTTGGTGCTTGATGTAGCCCATAGAGTGCCTTCTTCAATTTGTATACTCTGTCAGGATAATTTGGATTCTCAAATCCTGGAGGCTGACAGACATACACTTCTTCTTCAATTTTTCCATACAGAAAAGCACTCTTTACATCCATCTGGTAGACCCTGAACTTCATGAAAGAAGCATAGGCTAAAAATAGCCTGATTGCCTCTATTCTGGCCACTGGTGCAAATACTTCTTCATAATCAATACCCTCTTCTTGAGTATACCCTTGTGCCACTAGTCTGGCTTTGTTCTTTATTACTATTCCTCTCTCATCTTTCTTGTTCCTGAAGATCCATCTTGTGCCAATTGCTCTATGTCCTTTTGTAAGATCCACCAGATCCCATACATCTTGCAGTACAAACTGCAGTAGCTCCTCTTGCATTGCTTCTATCTAGCTTGGATCCTTCATTGCATCTGTTAGGACACAGTCACATTGGATTCAAGATCATACAAAACGAAGATCGCAATCTGAAGCTAAACGCTGACAAGTCGCTCTCAAGACATAGTCTAGGGTCTATTCTGTAATAATAGTCAAAGTTATAATATCTAGATATTTATTATTTAGATATTATGTTTTAGATATTTAGTTAATTATTATATTAGTTTTTAATATAATATCTAGATATTAGATATCTAGATATTGTTTTGTTATTAGTTTAGTTTAAGTTTTAAGATCTCTCACAATTCACAATCTGAGAAACAACATCGACCAACACGAAGAACACTTAGAGAGAGAGAGAGAGCTCAAACTGTAACAATATCAACCTCTGTAATCCGCGTTTGTAATCTAAACAGGTTGGTAATCTTTATATTGTTTGTTGTTTGATTTATCTGGTAACGATCACGGACTCACAATTGGTATCAGAGCTGATTCAGATTCAAAATCAAAAATTTCAACTCTCTGTGTTCTTCATTTTTGAAGAACACTGATCTTTAGATCAAAACTTGATTTTTCGGTTATTTTCGAAATCAAAGTGTTGTGTATTGTTCTAATTGGTAAGGAGATCGTTGTGTCAAAATTTGGTGTGGTAAAACAAATTCTAGTTGGGTCGATTTGAAAGTTGCAGGTCGATTAATCGAAGAAGACAACGTACCGGTCATTTACAATATATCGGTCTTTTACTATTGGTCGTTGTTATATCGGTCGAAGGTTTGTATTTACCGGTCGAACTTGGAATTTTATCGGTCGAAGGTTACCTCTTTTATCCCAGTCAAATCAACTTCCGATCAAACCACTATCGGTCGAACCCCAAAGCCCCGGTCAAAGGAAATTAACACTATCGGTCCAATCCAAAACACTTCCCGATCGAATCACACACAACCAATTCCCGGTCAAACACCTTCACACAATATCGGTCAAATATTTTTTTCTCTTGGTCCACTCACACTCACATCCCGGTCGAAGACATCTCACATCCCGGTCAAATCCATTTCCACTAAACCATAGAAACCTCACACGTGGCAATCTCAAAACTATAGAAACCTCACGTGACCATGCAAAACTCTTCAAATACTTATTCCACTTGAAAAACATATTCCATCATAATTTGAGATCACGTGTCCATTCAATTTGATTTTCCATGCAAAACTTTAATTTGGACATGCAAAACTAATTTGATTATTAATTCCTAGTACACTTAAATTCCTAGTACACTTCTCTCACTTTTACACTCTCCCAGTTGAAATCCTTTTTACCGGTCTTTACATCTTACCGGTCGACTGCAACCATCAAGTACGATACTTGATTAAATTTCTGAAAATTTATTTTCTGAAATTCGATTGTTTTTCACTTAAGTTTATCTGGTCTAACGGTCGAATCAGTTCTTATTGCGCATAAACAAAAACAGGATGACATCCAGAGAAGCCCTCGCAATCGGAACTGACACCAAGCCACCAGTTCTCTTCAAAGGAGAATACGAGCAGTGGAAAGATCGGTTCATGAACTTCATTGAAAGACATGATCTGGGTATATTCATTAGAAAATCTCTGAGTGAAGGGAGTATGACAGCTCCAAGGACAATGTGTTATACTACAAAGAAGAATGGAGAAAGAGTAGATCTAGATTGTCCATTACCACTTCGTATGTACTCAGACGAGCAAAGAAAGAGATATGACGCTGACAACTTAGCTTTATCTTTCCTACTGAATGGAATGTCTGAGGAGATTTCAAAAGAGATATTTTTTACATTAGAAAGCAAAGAGACTAAAGGAAAGCTATTATGGAAACATATTGAGAAGCTGATGAGAGGATCAACAGTGTCATCAAGAGTTAAGGTTTTGAAAGCTAAGAACTTTGAACTTAACAGATTTTTTTTTGAATTAGAAGCTCAAATACAGAAGCAAGAATCTGTAGAGATGAACGGGGAGAAGTTCATGAGCTTGAAGAATGAAAACACTAATCTTGAACAGAAACTATCAGACTTAAATCAAGAGTTTGTCAAGGACAAATATGAGTTTGAACAGGAAAGTTTAAAGTTTGCACTGAAGTTCTCAGTAATTTCCAAGAAAAGTGGTGAAGAGAAGAAGACTCTCGAGCTTAAATGTTTAATGCTTTCTCAAAAAGTTGAAGACTTTGAGAAAGTAATCATATTGGAAAGATATAAGTTTGCCAAAGAGAGGAAGGCAAATGATCAGAAGGGTGCTAAGAAGGGATTCGAAGAAGAGAGAAGCATCCTTGAAGATACAATTAGGAAGCTAACTGCTAAGTTATCTGAATTATCTAAGCTTGAACAGAAAGAGAAGAAGTAGAGGTCCGAGCTTGAGAAGAAGATTGACCTTCTTGTCAAAGAAAGAAACGATTATTCTTCAAAGGTCAATGAGCTTGAAAAAGTTATTTCAACGGTGGTGGTGACTGAGCGCAAGTCTCCAGAGTCGATTGTCCACTCACCTAGATATGATTCAGCTGATTCTGAATGCTCATTCAAGTCAGCTGCAAGTTCAACATTCAGACCTGTTTCTTCAAAGAGGTCAGTTAAATCTTCTGATCAAATTCGAAATTCTAATCTTTTCTATGATAGAAATATAGATTGTTCAGGTACACATAGAAGGAGAAACAACTACGGAGAAGCTGAACTAGTGTGGAACAGGAAACTAGTGAAAGATGAGCTGAAATGTAAGAGCTCATGTGTACATACGCATAATGCCAAGAAGAACATTACGCGTAAAGGTAAACCTGATTTCGTCTACACGAGAGATCAATTAATCAGGTTGTCAGGTAAGAAATTCTATTGTTCTTATTGTCGTATACATGATCCTATTCATAAAACCAGTGACCATTACTGGTATGGTTCTTACTCAGTAACCCCCATACTAACTGCAACTAACACTCATGGACCCAAATACCAGTGGGTACCAAAGAAAATTAAATATGTGTTGCAGGCACCTACTGTCAAGGGGGAGTAGGAGATATAAAGGCTTCTGAATACTTCAGTTCAGAACCCGGACTTCAATGTCAACAATGGATTTTGAACACAACAGTTCAAGACCCGCACTTCAAAGATCAAAAGACCTTACTCCGTGCTGAAAATGAAATTGTACTCCGATACTCAAATGAGGAAATCAACCTTCAAGGGGGAGTACATACTTTTCTGAAATTTTATGCATAATATTTCTGATAATTTTTCAAATGCATAATTTCAGGGGGAGTAAAAAGGTGATGACTTCTGATTATTTCTGATCAGAACTCGTACTTTAAAAGTTTTACTGCCTTTTGTCTTTTCAATTTAAGTGAATAAATTTGCTTTGACTTGACTTAAGACTTTTGCAGAAGTTTGAGAGAAGCTTAAAAGATAATATCTTTATGACTTTAAGCTTAGCTTCATGAGATGTAAGATCATACGTTCAGGTATAATCCTTTATCTTAATCTCATATATGGTTGATAAGTGGACAACTTTCAATCATAGAAAAAATTGTTATCAAATGTTCAAACCACTTCCCGATTCTTAAACCGAATTCATGATTTGGAAGTGTGACTTTAAATGTTTTCAAAGATCATATTTGTGCTTTAACTGAAATAGTTAAACCAATTTGAGCATCAAATGCATATAGGATATACGGGATCATTGTGCTAGGACTTAACACAACTTCTATGGAATCACATTAACCTGTGATTTCTGCCCATGAAGTTAATCCATAGTGATTGAGTGTGAGAAATCGAAAATAAATGAGTCTGATTAGAGTGAGCAACATGTTTTAAAGAAAGAGCATGTGAGAACAGAGTTAAAAGAATATCACAACTCTGCACCAACTTTTTCTGAGTCGGGTATCCACATTACTAGTGTTTCACAATTCTTTGGTGAACATTATTGAAACAGGCAACTAGCCTATGCCAACTCTTGATCAACCTCACTATCTACTCATTTTCTTCTCAACAAGAAAGTGTTTCACATTTTCAAAGGGGATGCAGCACATACGCTATCTGGTTTTTATTTGGAAAATCTGGATATTGAAAAGAAGGAAGTCTGCCCCACCTTCGCACTTCAATCATGCACATTGAGTCTGTGTTTAACTTACTGTTGTCTCAGTGGTTTACACAATATTGAGCCAATAAGCAATCATCAAGTGCTTAATTCTTTCTATCACAAGCACAAACACACAAGGAATTAGTTTCTTTGTCATAACGTTTATAGAAATTACCTTTGTGGTGTTTCGATGATTAAATGGAAGCCCTGGGGGAGTCAACATCAAACAGCTCCTTTCCAATGTGTATTTGTTACACACAGTGACTTAGTGTTACTGACAGGCATGTTAACTGATTCATTAGTTGATTCAGATGTTACATGACTATTTTGTCTAGATTTGCAAAGATCAGGATGAATAACTATTGAATTGACGGATCAGAGACTACAAGTGGTTGACATTTCTTACTCAAAGTTTTAATGAAGTCGTTGCACTTTCCATCAAAAAGGGGGAGAATCTAAAGCTTGAAGAAATGTTCAGTCTATTACATTACAAGACCAAGAACTGCGAGATCAAAGTATTCTGAAGACATGCTGATTTCAGATAAATTTTCTTTGAAGATACTTTGCTAAAGCATTCTGAGCTAGAGAAAGATATTGCATCTTCTGTGCTAAAAGAGAAGATCGTATTGCCAAATCATTTTCGTAATGATCTTGATCCAAAGGGGGAGATTGTTAGGACACAGTCTCATTGGATTCAAGATCATACAAAACGAAGATCGCAATCCGAAGCTAAACGCTGACAAGTCGCTCTCAAGACATAGTCTAGGGTCTATTCTGTAATAATAGTCAAAGTTATAATATCTAGATATTTATTATTTAGATATTTAGTTAATTATTATATTAGTTTTTAATATAATATCTAGATATTAGATATCTAGATATTGTTTTGTTATTAGTTTAGTTTAAGTTTTAAGATCTCTCACAATTCACAATCTGAGAAACAACATCGACCAACACGAAGAACACTTAGAGAGAGAGCTCAAACTGTAATAATATCAACCTCTATAATCCGCGTTTGTAATCTAAACAGGTTGGTAATCTTTATATTGTTTGTTGTTTGATTTATCTGGTAACGATCATGGACTCACAACATCAAATGCCTTTTTGGGCTCAACCTATGATAGAAAGCAAGATAATAAACCTGATTGTAGATCTTTCAATCCCCCTATCTTGCTTTGTTTCCTTGTGATCCTTGGAGAATTGATGTCACCAATCACTAATTGAGGAGGATGATTCTTCTGAGTTCTTGTAGCATTGACAGCCTCTTCATGAAGATTGACTTCAAGATTTGTGTCATTCTTTTCTGGAGTGCTTCCACCATACACTGAAGAATCATCATCTGTGTCTTCCTCTTCCAAAACTGGCATCTCAGGACCTTTGATTCCTGAATCTGAGGGCTGATCTTCCTTTTCACCTCTGTCCTCTTCATTCTGAGCTGGTTCAGTGTCATTTGAATCTGAATTATCTTTCTTATCTTGGTCACAGAATTCAACAGGATCAGTAGTAGGTGTTGGGAAAAACACAAACTCTTGTCTTTGTTCTTGTGCCTGTTCTGTCCCTGTTCCTGCATTATGCTCATTACTGAAACCGAAAGAATTAGTCAGTGAATCAATGTCAAATAGCTAATCAGGACCTGAACCAAGTTGATTTGGTGTGTTCTCATTGCATTTGACATTGTCACTTTCCTCAATAATCCTAGAAGAGGTGTTAAAAACTCTGTAGGCCTTACTTTGAGATGAATAACCAACAAGAAACCCATCCTCAACTTTGCTATCAAACTTGCCTAGGTGAGTTTTGGTATAGAGAATTGTGCAAGGACACCCAAATGGTTTGAAAAATCCAATAAAAGGTTTCTTCTTTTTAAAAAGCTCATAGGGTGTCTTGTCTTGAGATTTTACTACTAGAACTCTGTTTTGAACATAGCAGGCAGTATTAACTGCTTCTGCCCAAAGAGTGATTGGAAGTTTTGAATCTGCCAACAGAGATCTAGCAGCTTCTATCAGAGTCCTATTTCTCCTTTCAGCAACACCATTCTGTTGAGGAGTTCTAGGAGTACTGTATTGCCTCTCAATGCCTTTTTCCTCACAGAAGTTGTTTAGGTCATTATTTTTGAATTCAGTTCCATTATCAGACCTAATGACTTTAACTCTTAGATTTGTTTGGTTTTCAACTCGAAGAACAAAGGATTTGATCAGTCCACTTGTCTCATCCTTAGTCCTCAGAAAATAGACCCAAGTGAATCTAGAGAAATCATCAACAATAACTAAGCAGTAGGATTTCTTACCAATACTCATCAAATTTGTAGGGCCAAACATATCCATATGCAGTAAATTAAGAGGTGAAGAGATTGTATTAATCTCTTTGGACTTATGAGAAGTTTTGTGCTGCTTGCCTTTAAGACATGCAACACAATGATCATCACATGAAAATACCTTTTGTGGAAAACCTCTTACAAGGTTGTTTTTCACAAGTTTGTACATTGTTTTAAATTTCATATGACACATCCTTCTGTGCCAAAGAGATGATTCATCTAAAGAGGCTTTTGAAAATAAACAGTTTAGAGATGAATCAAAAACTACACTCTCCAAGTCTAAGCAATAAGCATTGTCCTTTCTAGGAGTTCTAAGTAGTATCATACTTTCATCAACTACCTTGAATCCTGAAGCAAGGATGATACATTCAGTATCAGTGAATAATATGCTATGTTTGTTGTCACAAACCTTTGATACACTTAACAGGTTGTGTCTCAATTGCTCAACATAGTATACATCCTCAAAGATCATCTAACTTTTTGACACATTACCTTTTCCACTTATCTTACCACCTGCTGGATTATCACCAAAAGCAACATGTCCTCCATCAATTCTTTTGAAGTTTTGATGGTAGGCCATGTTACCTGTCATGTGCCTGGAACAACCACTATCAACATGCCAAATGCTCCTTCCCTTGAGTTGTTGGTTGCCCTGCACATTTAATAAAGCTGTTAGTTTTTAATAGGAACCCAAGCCAAAGTGGTCTTGGGTTTTCCATTCTCATCAACATATTCATATTCAGACTAGATGAGATTATCAAACTGAGGAATCTTATTGCTTGAATACTTTGTCAGAATAATGGGCCTGTCACTGGAAGCAGTACTAACTTGATTGGCAGTACTAACTTTGTTAACAGTACTAACTGAGTTAGCAGTAGTATTGCTTGCAGCAACATTATTTCTGTCAGCAGTACTAACAGATTTCTTTACTTTTGGAACCCAGACCTGGACAAAGTTGTTTGCTTTCTTTTTCTTTAAGTTACTCCTTGGCTTATTTGGAGTATTTTTCTTTGAATTAGCAAACTTATTTTGAACATGAGATTTTATAGGAGCCTTTCTCACATTCTCAGCCATATGATTCCTTATTTGCTTCCTATAACCAACAAGATTTTGTATATTTCTTTGAAAACTGATCCTTTGGTTAATAGGATTGAAATAACAGTGTTTGGCTAGATGATTTAGCTTGCCACAAATAAAACAAGGCTTTGGTCTGTTAATTTGTCTCAGATCAATTCCTTGTTTTAAAGCCCACTGATTATTTCTATTTCTTTGATTTCCCCTTGTTTTATCATGTTTTTGGGGCTGATTCTGTTTACATTCTTAACAGTCTCTTCCCCAGACTTTACTTTCTCACTCTTGACAAAAGGTTTACCCCCTCTTTCATTTGTCAATATGTGGTTTTCTAAGGGAATAACTTTGTGGTCTTTCTCCTTCTTACTCTTAGAGTCCTCTTCTTCAGAATCTGCCTCAATCACTACTTTGTCTAAAGGATCTACTTCAGTGGCTCCTTTAGGTAATTCCTTCTTATCCTATCTTTCTAAGAGATCAGAGGTGGGAGGAATATAGTTATTGTTGTATGGTGGAGGTGTGGTGTTGTAGCCTATTCCTCTTCTAAGTTTGTCATGGACTTGAGTTTTTAAAAGTGAGTCCATTGCTTTAGAAGCATTGGAATATTTCTCAATGTCTAGATTTGCTTTCTCAAAATCACTCCTTATCTTCTCACATTCCTCTTCAGACTTTTTAAGCTTAACCTCTAACTGATTTTTCTCCTACTTCCAGTAGTTTGTATCATAGGAATGTTGAAGTTCATTAGCCTGGTAAGACTTAATTTGTTCTTCAAACCTCTCAACAATCAGAACATACTCTCTTCTATCTTTCTCTAACCTTTTAAGGTCATCACACATACTCTGATTGTGATCCCTGTACTTTTTAACAGTTTCAATACAGATTTTAGAGCAAAGATTAGAAGTTACCTCTGTGGGAATATCAGTGCTTGCTGACTCTGAAACTTTAGCCATTAAAGCATGATTCTGAACTGCTTCATCTGCTTGGTCACTCCAATCAAATCCCATTCCTTCTTGGGAAACAAGAGCTTGAGAAAAGTTTCTACTGTTGAAGCTAGTGGACTGTGATGGTTGATGGTTGCTAGTATGCTGTTGAGGCATTCCACTTCTGCATTCTCTTGCAAAGTGCCCGAGCTTGTGACACTTGTAACATTCAACCTTGGATTTATCAAATCCAACCCCATCTTCTCTTTTCTGAGCAAAGTTGTTCCTTCCAGTCCTTTTGATGAATCTTTTTACCCTCATAGTCAGCATAGCCATCTGCCACTTGATATCCATCTCTTCCAGATCATCAACATTTATCTGTTCTAAGTCATCATTAATTAGAGTGGAATTAGCATGACTGGCTAGAAAGGCTTCTAAGACTGAGTCATTGGATCCATCTTGCTTTGATCCATGGGCAACATTAACTGATTCTGTGTTAGCAGCAGTATCAGTAGAGGATGATAAAAGAGCAGCATTGTATGAGTATCCAGAGGGCCTCTTCTTTGCTTTTACCTCTGCTTCAAATACCCTAAGGTCATTATAGAGGTCATCCAATTCCTTGTCCTCCAATTAGTCATTCTGTTTGAATGAGACAGTGTACATAGTTCATTCATCACCAAGAGATCTTAGAAATTTTCTGTTAATATCATCTTGATCTATCTGGACACCAACAGTAGCCAATTCACCAATTAGCTTATTAAATCTATCAAAAGTTTGAGTCATAGACTCATTCTTTGTAGACATGTAGTTTTCATACTGCTGCTTTAGGATGGCCTTCTGATTTCTCTCGGTACTTTTGGTACCAGAAAAACTTTTCTCCAGAGAATTCCAAAGAATTTGTGCATCAGAACAGTTGCAGAATTGATGTTGGTACTCATTGGGTATAGCCAAAAACAGAGTGCTCAAGGCTTTCATCTCTGTCTGCCTCAATTTCCTCTCTCCATCTGTCTTTGGTGGAGGTCTCTTTCCTTCTGCATCCATCTTTCCTCCATCAGAAGGACCATTCTCAATGATGTCCCACATTGAGAAGTCTGTGAGAAGAATGTACTGCTTGATTCTGATCTTCCACATGTCAAACTCATTGGGTTTGAGCATGGGAACCTTTGATACCAAAAACATTGTCGCTTGAACTGTCCATGATTAAAGGTTTCTGAATTTTCTGGCTCTGATACCACTTGTCAGGATCGAAATTCAAACAAGAATTTAAATAACACACTCAGAAACTTATGTTAAAGATGTTGCGGAAAAACACTTTAACAGAAAATCAATGGAACAATATATATATCTCAAATCACAAGTTTATATTGATTCAACTTGATGATTACACACAAAACCTCAATCTGTTTAACAGGCTAAACAGACGTTCTATACTTCTCTATAGAAAGGATCTAAACTATTCTTGAGGTTAATTCTCTCTAAACAAAACGTATGAATAATTGTTAATTCTAACAAAGACTTCTATACTATATATACAAGACTGAGGGGTTGTTTATTTACCTCTTAATGGTTTCATTAAAAGGCAACCTCTGAATCGTTAAGAGGTAAATCTTGTTTGGCAAAAAAAAGGGCTGCCTCTTAATGGTTTCAAAATCCTCTTAATGATTTTGTATCCTGACCCTTCCTTAACCATTAAGAGCCCTGATTTCATTATGAACAATTAGCAAACAACCATATTTCATTTTACACTTTATCATAAAACCCTCTTAATCATTCAGACCACTTAATCATTTAGCACTGAACCATTCAGCAACTGCCAAACAGCCCCTGAGTACAAGATAATTATCAAAACAAAATTGATCTTCAGCATCAATACCATAATTATCTTCAACCATATCTCCAAATCATCTTTATCTTCAAGTCTTCTGAATCTTTAGAAGCAGCACTAACCTTCTCTTCTTTTAGCAGTATTAATCATTGAGCAGTATTAACCATTCTTCCAGTAGTAATCTTCAACAGTATTAACTACTAGCAGTACTAACTCTCCAAGCAGTACTAACTATTAAAGTAGCAGTACTAACTTTTCAAGCAGTATTAATTCTACTAGCAGTATTAAAATTACAAGCAATAGTAATACCTTTCAACTAGCAGTAGTATCCATCCTTAGCATATTCTGACCCAACAGGGATATCCTACAAATATGCATTTATCATATTTTGGTTCTAATTTAGTTGTGATTAGACGGCGTACGTAAACCTTACAACACCAAATCTCCATAAAAGATAATTTAGGACTCGTCCCAGTCCATATCTCATATGGTGTCTTTTCAACAGATTTTGATGGAACTCGGTTTAGTGTGAAAGCCACTGTCTCTAGAGCATATCCCCAAAAGGATGTCGTAAGGTAAGCTTGACTCATCGTAGATCGTACCATGTCCAACAGTGTACGATTCCTCCTTTCAGAGACACCATTCCATTGTGGTGTTCCAGGTGGAGTGAGTTGTGATACAATACCACAATTTCTAAGATGATCAAGAAAAGCATGGTCTAAGTATTCGCCACCTCGATCAGATCGAAGAATCTTAATACTCTTTCCAAGTTGGTTTTGTACTTCATTTTGAAATTCTTTGAACATTTCAAAGGACTCAGACTTATGTTGCATTAAATATACATAACCGAACCTACTGAGATCATCAGTAAATGTAATGAAGTATCTATAAGCACCTCTAGCATGTATGTTCATTGGACCACATACATCACTGTGTATGATTCCTAATACATCACTTTCTCTCTCACTTTGTCCAACAAAAGGAGCCTTTGTCATCTTTCCAATTAAACAAGCTTCACACGTCCCATATGATTCAAAATCTAATTTGTTCAATAATCCATCTTTATGGAGTTTGAAAATGCGAGTTTCGTTTATATGGCCGAGACGACAATGCAAGAGATGGGTTAAATTTGAACTATTCGATTTAACCTCCTTTTTATCTATGTTATAAATCGGATTATCCATATTAAGAACATAAAGACCATTAATCAAGTTCAAATAATAATCCGGTCGGTAAAGTTAACAAAATAGATCCTATGGCGATAGCAGCAACCTTTGCCCCATTTCCATCACGCATATCAACTTCACCTTTGCTCAACCTTCTAGTCCTTTTTAGTTCCTGCACGTTTCTACAAATATGAGAACCACATCCAGTATCTAATACCCATGATGTATAAGAAGTAGAAAGATTAGCTTCTATCACTTAGATACCTGAAGTGGAAGTTACACTTCCTTTCTTCTTTTCCTGAAGGTAGAGAGGACAATTCATCTTCCAATGCCCGGGTTTGTTGCAATGAAAGCACTCACCCTCCTTAGGTACAGTTACCTTAGGTTTCTTAATGCCTCCTTTTGGTTTCAAAGATTTAGAAGTGGGTTTGGCAATGACCTTTTCTTTGCCTTTCCCTTTCTTGTCCTTACGGACCATCAAAATGGTGGACTTTTTCTTTGCAAGCTCTTACTCGGCTGTTCGTAACATATTGAGCAATTCTGGAAGGGATTTGTCAAAGTCATGCATGTTTTAGTTCATCACGAATTGACTGTAGCTATTTGGCAACGATTGCAAAACTACATCAATAGACAACTCCTTATGTAAAGAAAAACCCAGTCCTTCAAGACGCTCAATATGCCCAATCATTTTAATCATATGAGTGCCAACGAGACAACCTTCAGACATTCTACAACGGAACAGTTACTTGGATTTTTTGTACCTCTCATGTCTAGCTTGCTCTTGGAATAGAAATTTTAGGTGTTCAATCATATCGAACGCCCCCATGTTTTCATGTTGCTTCTGAAGATCAGGTTCCATGGTTATTAGCATTAGACATGAGACGTCCAAAGCATCCTCATCATGTTTTTTAAAAGTGTCCCTTTCAGTTCTAGGAGCACTGGAATTAGGCTCTTCAGGGATTTGGTGCTCCAAGACATACAGTTTCTTTTCAGCTTTGAGGACAATTCTCAAATTACGATACCAATTGATGAAATTTGTTCCATTTAGTTTTTCTTTCTCGAGAATCGATCGCAAAATGTTTTTGTTTCCATTGTTGGTTGTGCCATTGGTAATCTACAATAGCAAAGCAGAGTTATTAGTGTCATGAAATTTTATTTTTGAATAAGGACTTTCATCAAACAAGCTCCCACTATTTTAATCAAAACAACAATCCTCTTTTATTGTTTCGGAAAACGTCATAAGCTTTCTAGCGGGCCAAGATCCATATTCTCATTATCGATCAATTTAACTTTAGCTAACCGATCAACCAATAATGTTTTAGGTAAGCAACAACATTGCTAATTACATCTCTATGTAACTCTTGGATAGTTAGGTGAATAACTTTTATTTAAATTCATCATATGAATGTTCCCAACACATGCCTCCAAATCCCAAATCCTATTAGGCTTAATTTGGTTAAGTCCGACCCAAAATGACTTGTAGGAATCCTATGCTTACCTTATCTTACTAAGATTAAAGAGAGTACCTAACTTTAGCATGACCCACCCTCGATGATCAAAGTCTTGACAAGTGCCATGTTTGGAAGGCATCTTAAACTTAATATTTTGGTGAGGGATTTTAGTTAGTTTGATTTTACCATTCTTTTTTTTGTAATAGATCGTTTCCTCATAGTTTGATTTAACCGGAATCCAGATTGGAGGAGGATCACGATGATAACTTAAATACCTTCCTTTTTTTGGCGGTTTAGGCCTTTATGACAAAACAAATTGAAATCTTACTATGATGTACTAAGACTGTAAGTTATTATATGCCCACGACACATGTCACACAGAGATACTGCTAAGGAGTATGTAAACCTATAGGGTCACACACAAAGAATGCGTTTGGTTCCATTTTAGAAACCCGGATTAAATCAAGTTGATTAAGAAAATAATTATTCTTAAAGGATAATTATGAAAATATGTGTTAAACTGTAATTATGATAATTATAGGGTGAAAATGTAATTATGTTAATTACAGGGAATTATCTGTAATTATATAATTATATTTTAAAGTTTAAAAGGATAATTATATATATATATATATATATTTGAATTTGAATATTACAGATAATTACTAAACCTTATTTAATCCTTAATTGAATTATAGTTTAACTATAATTCTTCTGGTATAAATAAAGGGTTATGCTAAACCATTTGATATACAATTGAATTAGAATAGCCTTTCAGAAAAATATACAGAAAAGAAACCCTTTTCTTTTCTGTAAAAACACATATAAATCTAGGGTTATTGAGCTAGCACCCGGTGGAATTTCGCGTGTTCGTGTGTGGATACCGTTAGAGGAAACCTTGATTGGTTTCTAAGTGCTCAACTAGTTCAACCACAACAAATCTGAAAGGTACATCTATAAACACCCTATGGTGTGGTTTTGAATTTTTTGATTAAATACATCATTGGATCCGATTGGGTTTTAATTGTTTAGAAATTTTTTTCGTTGTAACCAAAATTTAAAATAAAATTCCGCTGCATATATCGGTTACAATTCTAAATAAAACCCTTCAGTAGTATCAGAGCCACTTAGATGTCATTTAATCAAAAGGGAAAAAAATTATTATAATGGCAAATTAAAATTTAATTGTTAACCTAATTCTAACTTGACCCATTTTAATTGAGTTTGTGAAAGTCCAAAAAAAAAAAAGAAAAAAAAGGATTTAAATCCCACCAATTTAATAAGGGGTCACGTGACTCTTATCCCTTTTTGTCTATAAACCCTATTTTGATATTTCTCATTCATCGCCGGTCGCGACGATCGACGTCTCATCTCTCTCTCCTTTGCGATGTTTAGCCATCTCCTGGACGATTAGCCATCGACGGTTCTTTTTCTCTCCTTCTCGGCGTTTAGCCACGGCCTGGTCGACATCCATGACTGCCTGATCGACGGCCATGACCGCCGGGGAAAAGGGTTTTGTTCCCTTGTGATCATCCATAACAGATGAGTTTTTTTTCTTCAGTCGTCGCCATCTTTCTCTTGCTCGGCCGTTGAGAAACGCCGCTTGAACCACGGTTTCTTGCGGTTCCATCGTCACCCACCACTGTCAGCGATCGACAGCTCGGTGGTGATGGTGGTCATCCCTTCGTTTTTCTTTTTCTGTCCTCGAGCCGATATTGTAACACCGCTAGACCAAGGTCTAAGCGATTGACAGGCGGACCAGATTGCCGCCATTCACTGCAGATGGTTTTTGTACCATCACAGATAGTCGGCACGTATTGTGGTGGCCACCGCTCTCTGCTGCCACCGGGGACCTCGCCTCTTTTCCGGCCATGTCAACGTATCTTTGGTGCCATGTTAACCACCGCTCTATGTTTTGGTCGTTTATCGGTGGTCTCTTGGTTGGGATAATAGAGGGGCTGATGTCCTGTTATTTTTTGGGCTAGATCATTTAGTCGGTCAACATCTCTCGGTGTTGCCGATCGTTTTAATTATTGGAATAATAATTTTTTTTTGTGTTTTGAATTAGGTCAATTAATTTTATTTTCCAAATAATAATTTCTTCCCATTATCTTGGCCGGTTTTTCCTTTTAATTATGTTAATTAAATTTCGGCCGTTTTGTTTCTATTTTATGTTTAAAATATTGCATAATATATGGATTACCCCGAAAAGACCCGTGGTTGATTTATTTTATTTTGGAAAATTAAAATGTATTAATTGCATGAGATGTAATTTTTAATTTAATTTTCTAGATAGGGACAAATGTAAATAGATAGAATTTTTTGTATTTTTTTATTTTACACGAAGACAGAGTTTCAAGAAATCAAGACGGAGACCCTGGAATTCACCAAGATGGCGAGGCCAGTGGGAGATTCAAGATGCCCTTAGTATTGACCGTGGTTGTTGTGTTGGCTCACAACACCACATTAGGGGCAAATCCATATATTATCTTGGCTGTTTATTTTGTGTTTGATTTTATTTATTGCTTTATTATTGTTATGATAATTGCAAACGCTTAAAAAAAATTCAAACGCAAAACAATTTTAAATCGATAAATAAAATATGATATTTGAAATCGATATGTTTATCAAACTCAAACCGATTTAATAAAATAAACTTTTAAAACAAGATTTTAGAGATAAATTCAAACGTTTTAAAAGAAAAGAGTTATCTAAAATTTAAACCTTTCACAAATGTAAACTATGCGCCATCCATTTAAGATACTTGTTAAGCCTACAAGAGTTCGATATGGTTAGTGCTTAGCCAATCATATCGGATGATTGTAGTGTAAGACAAGGCGCCAGGATAACAAGATTTAAGTGGACAGTTGCTTGACCATTTACTTAAATAGTCGTATTTTGGACGATTGATCCCAATAAACCCTAAGTTAAGATTTTAGGTGGGATCATGATATCTTAGTATGGTTAGTTTACTTGAAAATATCATAGACAGTGCTTGGCCATCTATGAGTACTTTCAAGGCGTTGTAGTGGGATTAAACATGCTTTTAACATATGATATATTAATAGAAATCTCACGATATCTAAGAGTTATGTTGAACATAATTGGATGATGCCTACCTAAATAACCTAGTTCCATAAATAGTTGCTTGGCCATTTATGGAAATAGGTGATATATGGATCTTAACTCAAATTAAATTTTTGAAAGGTTAAATTAATTAATTTGAGATTTTAAAAGAATTACTAAAATTGAACTTATTTTGTAGATGGCCGCTAACGCCTCCAACCAAACTGTATGCACAAACGGCTTATCCCAATTTACATTACGATCAATTCTTGACAATGATAAACTGAACGGTACGAAATTCGTCGACTGGTTTCGTTTCTTGAGGGTCGTCCTTAAGCACGAAAAGAAGTTGTACGTTCTCGAAAGCCCCCCGCCAAACCCTCCTGCCAGAAATCCTTCAGCTGAGGTCAGGGCTGCTAATGATAAGCATCTCAATGACTCACTAGATGTTAGTTGTCTGATGCTAGCATCCATGACTCCCGAGCTACTGAGGGAACATGAAGACATGAATGCTTGGGATATGATATCCTCTCTGAAATCCATGTTTCAGTTACAAGCAAGACAAGAGAGGTTCGATACAGTCAGGGCATTGCATGCATGTATGATGACAGAGGGTTCATCAGTCAGTACCCACGTTTTAAGAATGAAAGGGTATATTGACCGATTAACCCGTCTTGGTTATCCACTGGATCAAGAATTGGCAACCGACATGGTTCTCAATTCTTTATCCAAGTCATATGACCAGTTCGTTCTGAACTACAATATGAATGGTTTAGAGAAAACTCTCACAGAGCTTCACGACATGCTTAAAACTACTGAGAGAAATATGAAATCCAAGTTGGATTTATCCAAACCAAAACAGGTGTTGATGATCAAACCTAAAGGTGGGATAAACAAGAAGAAAAGGTTGGTTACCAAGGGTAAAAGAAAAGTTGGAAGCTACAACAAGAAAAAGGGCAAGGGAAAGATTCCTGAGGAAGCAGTTTGCTTCAACTGCAACCAGAAGGGTCACTGGAAGAGAAATTGCCCTGCCCTATTGGCAGAAATGAAGAAGCAGAAGGCTAATGTAGTCGGACCTTCAGGTATGTTTACCATTGATTTATTCACTTCTGACTCTGATTACTAGGTATTGGATACTGGGTGTGGTACTCACATTTGTACTACTTTTCAGGGACTAAGAAGTGAAGAGAAAATTAAACCAGGCCAGATGGAGCTTCGAATGGGAAATGGAGCTAAGGTAGCTGCTATTGCTCAAGGGACTTATGACATGAAGCTGCCAAATGGTCTTATTTTAGCACTTAGCAAGTGTTTATATGTACCTAGCATTACTAGGAATATCGTCTCTTTTTCTCGGTTGCAACAAACTGGATTTATGTTTACTTTCAGTAATAATTCAATTTAAGCTTATCTTAACAATGTTTTGTATTTTGTGGCCAAACCACATAATGGTATTTATGAAATTGATATGCAAAATAGTTGTAATTATGAATCAATGTATAATGTAAACAATAAATGAATTAAGCGAGGCTTAAACCATACCTATTTGTGGCATTGTCGTCTTGGACACATAAACAAGAAATGCATAGCCAAACTCCAGGAGGACGGAGTGTTGGAATCGTGTGATGATTCATATGATGTATGCGAATCATGCTTAATGGGCAAGATGACAAAAGCGCCTTTTAAAGGCAAACCCGAAAGGGCAACAGAACTATTAGGGATTATACATACTGATGTGTGTGGGCCCTTTAGTTCAACCACAAAAAATGGTCATCGCTACTTCATTACCTTTACTGATGACTTCAGTAGATACGGGTATGTTTACCTAATGAAAAACAAATCTGAAAGCTTTGAGTTTTTTAAAGATTTTCAGAATGAAGTAGAGAATCAACTTGGCAAAAAGATAAAGACACTTCGATCTGACCGGGGTCGGGAATATCTAAGCCAAGAGTTTATTGACCATCTAAGAGATAACGGAATAGTATCTCAATTAACTCCTCCTGGAACACCGCAACATAACGGTGTGTCTGAAAGAAGGAATAGAACCTTATTCAACATGGTTCGCTCTATGATGAGTCGTACCAATCTGCCTAAAAGTTTATGGGGTTATGCCCTAGAAACAGCTGCCAGAATACTAAATAATGCGCCAACCAAAAAGACCGATAATACCCCTTTCGAACTATGGACTGGGAAGATCCCAAAACTGTCATATATGAGAATATGGGGCTGTGAAGCTTATGTTAAGCGAGAAGATTATGGGAAGCTTGATTCAAGGTTTGAAAATGCATCTTTGTAGAATATCCAAAAGAGGCAGTCGGATATTATTTCTACAAACCCAGCGAGAACAAAGTTTTTGTTGCGCGCCGCGGTGAGTTCTTAGAAAATGATTTTCTATCGAGAACCACAACGGGGATACAGTAGATCTTGAAGAAATTCAAGAACCACAAGATGAAACAATGGTTGATACTGACAATCAACATGATGTTGAGCCTCAACAAGTTGTTGAAGGTAATGACGAGATACAAACAATCCGAAGATCGAGTAGGAGTAACAGGTTCATGATGATACGGTTCATGATGAACCCGTAACCTACCAGGAAGCCGTAATAGGTTTAGAATCTGATAAATGGCAAGATGCCATGAAGGCTGAAATACAATCCATTTCAGATAACCAAGTATGGAACATGGTAGATGCACCTACCGGCTGCAAAGTCGTAGGTTGCAAGTGGGTATTCAAAAAGAAAACTGACATGGATGGGATTGTACATACCTATAAGGCTAGGTTGGTAGCTAAAGGTTTCACTCAGACTCATGGAATAGATTATGATGAAACTTTTTCTCCAGTAGCCATGATTAAATCCATCAGGATACTTCTTGACATAGTTGCATTTCATGACTATGAAATATGGCAAATGGATGTTAAAACCGCGTTTCTTAACGAAACTTTAAGCGAGGACATGTACATGGTACAACCAGAAGGTTTTAAACATCCAAATTTTCCTGAAAAAGTATGTAAATTGCAAAAGTCCATTTATGGACTGAAGCAAGCATCTCGTAGTTGAAATCTTCGTTTTGATGAAAAGATTAAAGAATTTGGTTTCTTAAAGAACGAAGATGAACCTTGTGTATACAAGAAAGTCAGTGGAAACATAGTAGTATTCTTGATCCTATATGTCTATGATATATTGATTATCGGAAATGACATCCCTACCCTTAAAGGTGTAAAAGCCTGGTTAGGGAAGTGTTTTGCGATGAAGGATCTAGGAGAAGCAACTTATATCCTTGGTATTAAGATCTATCGTGATAGATCGAAACGCTTAATTGGATTAAGCCAAAGTACATACATTGAAAAGATCTTAAGACGCTTCAAGATGGAGGGTTCTAAGAGAGGAAACTTGCCAATGGTATATGGTGCACATCTGAGCAAAACTCAGAGTCCTATATCTAAAGAGGACATGAACCGCATGAAGGGTGTTCCCTATGCTTCGGCCATCGGTTCAATTATGTATGCCATGTTATGTACTAGACCAGATGTCTCGTATGCCCTAAGTCTGACGAGCAGGTATCAGTCAAACCCAGGTGATGCTCACTGGGTAGCAGTAAAGAATATTCTAAAGTATCTGAGAAGAACTAAAGAAAATTTCTTACTGTATGGCGGTCAAGAAAGAGATTTGTGTATTCAAGGATACACAGATGCTAGTTTCCAAACCGACCGAGATGACTATAAATCACAGTCGGGATACGTATTTGTGTTAAACGGGGGTGTTGTGAGCTGGAAGAGCTACAAACAAAGCACAATAGTGGATTCAACTACAGAATCAAAGTACATTGCAGCGTCGAACGCCGCAAAGGAAGCTATTTGGATGAAGAAATTCATCACAGATCTGGGAGTAGTCCCTAGCATATGTGACCCTGTCGAGATTTATTGCGACAATGAGGGTGCCATTGCTCAAGCAAAGGAACCAAGGTCACATCAGCGCTCCAAGCATATCATGAGAAGATATCACCTAATTCGAGAGATTATTGAAAGAGGTGACATAAATATATGTAAAGTTGGATCAGAAGACAATCCAGCAGATCCTCTTACCAAGCCTTTGAGTCAAAGCAAGCATGATGCTCACATTAACTCAATAAGCTTGAGGTTTTGTAACAATTTAGTCTGATTTGTAAAATTTTAGTAATCTTTTACTTTGTGAACATTAAAACAACTATGTTTTACAGTTTATGGCATATTGGATATAAGTATTTAATTAAACATCTATGTGTTCGTTTTAGTATGTTTAAGTATCCTTAAATAAATATGATGAACATATTATTTAGAACTGTCCTTGATCACTTATTACTAGGGGACTAGTAATAAATCAAGATCATTGTGAAGTCTGGTCATAGTCCAAGTTGGAAGTGCACTAGGTGCAACCAGAGTCACATGCACTTGTCGGAGCACAAGGTGTTGGACAAGACCCACGGTCAAGATCACCTCATAGATCGGCGTCATAAGGTGAGTCTTGAAATACTACAACACTATTTATCCTCAGACCTGAGATGTGCATTGGGATCTAATGCACAAGGAGTGTTATACTTTGATATAATCTAACGTTACCCTTGACCGGGTAATCATAAGGGTTATGTTACGTATAACATGAATTGTGTAGTTAGTCATGTACATGCAATATGGGATTTGCTCCTCTCAAGATGAGAGAGATATTTCTGGGCTCCTAGATTACATAGTTTGATTTACATGCATGAACAAGTGGATTAGTTGGACTAATGACACTTGTATAATCAAATAAGTTGGGATTGAGAAACATATTCTTGAACTATAAAGGATGAGATAGATCTATGCCTTAAGTTCAAAACAAAATATCGAAGCAAAAGGATAATGAATGATTCTATTATATGATTGATTGGATCAATCAAATTGCTCGAAGGTAAAAGCAAATTTACATGGCCTTCGGGGAGGTGACGTGTTGCTAGACGATTACCATCGTCTGTGTTACTGTGTATCGTGTGCAAGTGGGAGAATGTAAGTTATTATATGCCCACGACACATATCACACAGAGATACTGCTAAAGAGTATGTAAACCTATAGGGTCGCACACAAAGAATGCATTGGTTTCATTTTAGAAACCCGGATTAAATCAAGTTGATTAAGAAAATAATTATTATTAAAGGATAATTATGAAAATATCTGTTAAACTGTAATTATGATAATTACAGGGTGAAAACGTAATTATGTTAATTACGGGGAATTATCTGTAATTATATAATTATATTTTAAAGTTTAAAAGGATAATTATATATATATATATATATATATATATATATTTGAATTTGAATATTACAGATAATTACTAAACCTTATTTAATCCTTAATTGAATTATAGTCTAACTATAATTCTTCTGGTATAAATAAGGGGTTAGGCTAAACCATTTGATATACAATTGAATTAGAATAGCCTTTCAGAAAATATACAGAAAAGAAACCCTTTTCTTTTCTGTAAAAACACATATAGATCTAGGGTTATTGGGCTAGCACCTGGTGGAATTTCACGTGTTCGTGTGTGGATACCGCTAGGGGAAACCTCGATTGGTTTCTAAGTGCTCAACTAGTTCAACCACAACAAACCTGAAAGGTACATCTCTAAACACCCTATGGTGTGGTTTTGAATTTTTTGATTAAATACATCATTGGATCCGATTGGCTTTTAATTGTTTTGAATTTTTTTTCGTTGTAACCAAAATTTAAAATAAAATTCCGCTGCGTATATCGGTTACAATTCTAAATAAAACCCTTCAAAGACCTTATCACTCAAGATCGACGGTCTATTTTATATCTTATATAAATATCAATTTTATTTTATCAAAACTCATTTTGATTTGTAAAACTCCTTTTACTTATATATTTTAAAATTATATTTTGTTTTAAAATGTTGTAACAAGTATCACATACATACAACCACGGATAATATATCACTATATATATAAAGCGTAAAAATAAATGGGAGATGGTTATAGCCCCTATGCGATATTCATAGAGCCAAGTATGGATATCATTACATAAAATAAACTCTTATGGTTCTAAGTCTTCTCATCTTCATCACTTCATAACACCTCCATCTCTTGCTTTCTTTTATACAAATTATTTTACATTTCAAACAAAGAAACTTCGAGTTACATTCGAGGGGATTGGATGAGAGGAGAATGTACAAAGAGATAATATAGAGAAAGACACGACATGCAAGTCGTATTTATCAAATATAATACATCAATGACTAAGAGCTATAACCATTACCAAACAAATCACATTATACATAATCAATCACATTAAAACATAAAACCGATTTGCAACACCACCGTATAAAAATAATACAAAATTCATACAATATCCAAAAAGGGTGATTCAAAGTTCTTTGGAAAACTAACAAAAAGATACACATCTTTTATGTTTTAGGATTTCAAAGATCTAGAACCCTTATGGGTCAAAATTCAAGTCAAACCTGTAGTGGGTTCGATTTTCAAACAACATTGCGACACTGTCGTAAAAAAATCATAAAGATCTCATACGAAGTCGAAATGATGCGATTCAAAAGCCTGTGGAAACCTAACAGAGAGATCCACGTTTTCTAAGTTTTAAGTTTTACCAGATTCAGAATCTTTCTGGGACAAAAAAACCAAAACATTTACGAAACAAAAACATACATCAGCAAAACAGTTTTTAAAAATGCATGCATGTCACAAAAAACCGATCTAGAGGTTCATAAGTAGCTCTGATACCACTGTTGGGTTACGGGATCTCAAGCACATCGGAAAATAAAACCGTAACCCTCCAAGGACACATACCAACCGGAAAAAATTGGGAGTGTCGAAATTATACCTCACAGTTAACGAGACTTTGAATCACATCAACAAACAAAGGTTGATGCCTCCAAGGTATCCACACGAACAATCCGAATCCTTTGCCTTCTCGTGATGCTAGTCACGGTTTCAAAAACTTAGAAAGAAAGGGAACATATAGTTGTAGGTGATTTTAGAGAGAATTGCAAGAACAAAAAAAATTGCATACAATGTCATACATTATATATGGTGATGGAAGTATGACATAAAAGATCACCATCATCTCTACACCTTACTTGAGTGTAAGAGTAGCCATGCACCATCACTTTCTTATATAACCATACCTAGTCAACTTTATTTATGTCCAACATAAATAATATTTGATTTTATTTAATTAGATTAAATCAATACAGATCAGATATAATAATTAAATGTTTTAATTATTAAAACTCCTTATTCGAATATGTTCAATGCGTGTGACCCAATGGGTTCTCGACATGTTGATAATAAATATAAATATCGTATTTAGAGTTATGAACAATGAGAGGTATCTAGCAATACATCATCATCACCCAAATGACGAGAATTGGTGATACAACAAATTATCTGTTTGTAGTCTATTTTAGTTTACATATTTAATTATTTTGTCCTTGATGTCCAGATTGAACCCGAGACATTGAATGTGTCATTCTCGTTATGTCCAATCTCTAGTTTCTTGATTCCCTAATACACTAATAAAAACAGAAATTGATATATCATATCATTTATGTGAGCATGCATGCATTTCCTTAGTATATATTTATCAAGGGGCCCAGAGACATCACTCCCGTCATAAAGGAGGGATGTAGATCCCAGTACAGTGCAATCACGAACAAATCAATAATAGTTAATCAATAAAGAACATAAATCTTGCCACAACCTTTAGTCATATGATTGATCTTCAATAAAAGGTTTAGGTTTACAGAAAGAATATCTGATAAGTAGAGTAAACCTATTGACTAAAGGATTATGAAAATAATGAGACTAACCTGATAAATGAACTAGAATACGCCTTATATACTTGGCGCTTACAAAATAATGGGCTAATGGGCTTTAGGCCCAACTAACTAATAAAACTTTAGAATAATTACATTTTGCACCCTGAACTTCTATTTAACATATAAAACACCCTAACAATCTCCCCCTTTAAATAGAAGATCGAAATCACGCCAGTTTGGAACATATGTCTTTCGAAACTCAAAACTGATATCGAAATAGCGCATTGTAGTTCTGTACTCCAGCCGCTCTACGATAACACCAGTGCTTCAAGAACAAGCTTCTTGTATTTCGAATCCATAAGCTGAATACCTTTTTCATCTTGATCAACTGCACGCTTCAACTTGTCTTTAAGCAATATCAAAATACCATCGCAGAATCTAGCAATCTGACTGAAATGGATAAAACGCATATCACCTTTGTTGTTCGCGTATGTAATGTCGAGTTCTGGAAACTTAAGAACTGTGAAGGCTGGTACATTCTGGGAATTAGAAGGAATCCTCAAATCAGATTTAAGCAGATTGATCTTCGGTTGATTGCTTTCTAACCAGATCTGAAAATCTTCTACCGAGGCAAGCTTCATTGCACACTTCATGTATCTTTTGACAGTTTCGAGTACATCTGTAACTTCCCCTGGTCTGATAGTTCTGGTCTTAAAGTCTCTAAGAAGAAATAGCAGATCTTGTGGTTCAAGACGTGGAAAATCGGCTTCATAAAAACTCCACTGTTTATCATCTTCTCTTGTCACAAAGAAGAAAGAGTACTTTACGCCCTTGAAATAGCAAGCGTGAATCTGATAAACATATGTAATTCTGAGCTTTGTCTTTTTGTACCTGTCTTTGAAGTAGTTATACACAAACAAAATTTCGCGCTGCTTTTCCCTACTTTTCATCGACTGGAGATCATGAACCACGACTTCATCATATTCATGAATCCAATGGGCCAAGATCTTCTTCTGGCTTTCTTCAAGAAATGGAACTTTAATTCTGACTCTTTCCCATTTGGACGGCTTAGCTGGCGGAGTACGATCTGTTCTCAAAACTGGTGATCTAGGAGGAGATCGAACAGGAATATCTGATTGAGGAAGATCAGGGTGATCTGTAGTATAGGTCAAAAGCGGAACCTCAACAGAAATTTGTACATCTGGCTGATAATCTGGAGCCGTAAACTCAGAATTCATAATCTCATCAATCTCGGCTTGAAGGACAACCAGCGCTCTTTCAGTATTGGCCTATTCTTCTGTCGGGTCTGAAACTGAAAACGGATCAATGATCATAGCCCAGTTCTCTGGATCTATCGGTGAACCACCATCTTGTTCCTCAGGCTTTTCAACCGTTGGAATATCATATAAAACCAAATCCATCGACTGCTCCTGTGTCTGTTCTTTCCCTTCCGGTCGAGTACTGACTGTGTCTCCGGCTCGGATAATCTTTGGCGTTTCTCCCCCTCATGGTGATCAGGATCATCCTAGTCATCATGTCTGCGCTTGAGCCTATCTGCCTGGCTGCGGCAGGTGTCTTCTACGGATGCTAATCGTTCAGTCAATACAGCTACGGTTTGCTGCAAAGACTGAAGGAGGGCTTGTTGTTGCTGGAAGGCTTCTGGAGATATAGTGGGTTGGGGGGGGTGGAGTAGGTGTAGATTCTTGGGCACAGAGTAAGGAAAGTAGATCGGCATCATGGGTAGGTTCGATTGGAGATTGGGCAAGTAATTTGGCAAGGAGGATGGACTTGAGGTCATCGATAGACATATCGGTAGCAATAGTAGAGGGTTGTGGTGTAGGAGGTAGTGGTTCAGGCTCAGTAGCTGGAGCTTTGCCTTTGATCAGACGTTTCAACGCATCTACCTCTTCCCTCATTTTGGCACACATGATGGTGTGAACAACCTTTAGGGCGTTGTCCATAAATTCCCTTGAGACGAACTCGGGGTTACTAACTCCTGGGTCACTTAGACTTCCTGTTGTGGTTACGACTGTAGAAGTCGAACCGCCTTCGTTCACAACTGGCGTAATAAAAGCTATGGTAGGACTTCCACTCAATCCTCGTAAACCAACCGAAGTTGGAATTACTAAGGCCTCCAGCAGTAGCCGAGAAAGGTACCTGTGTCCTAGGAATAGGAGATATAACATCAAAGGGCTCTAGGCGTTGTACACCCAAAGAAGTCGAGGACGGGGGCTGCTGTCCTCTTGTTTCAATACCAGAACTCTCCAAGCGAGAGACCGATAGTGTTTGTGCTAAATCCCCGTGAGCAATTGAAACCACCATCTGTTGAGAACTGGTGGAGTGGCTAGGGGGGTGTGCATTTGTGTCGCTAGGTCTACGACGGCTCCTTCAATACCCTGTCTCAACACATGAGACTGGGTAGCTGTTGTGGCTACTTGGCTGGATAGGGTTAGGGGGAGGTCAACCATAGATGGTTGCCTCATCACTCGTGTACGCTCAGTATCGAATTTACTCTTCCTTTCCCTCTCTCTGCTCACAATATCATGTTCGACTATAACTCCCTCCACTCTCCTTGTCTCTCTAGTTGAGGGCTCGTCACCGTCACCATCAGAGTCAGAAGACTCATCACTTGATTCCGATGCTTGGGTGGCTGATTCCGACTGAGTTCCGGATGTACCTGATGTCTCCTCAGATTCGGTGGCAGAAGAGGACTGGACGTGAGCGGTTTCTATAGTTGTGTCTTCTTCCACCGTCGGAGTTGCTGTCGGTGAAGGTGTAAGCGGTCTGCGAGAAGTACTGGCCTGGCTTTGTCTAACGGCGCTGCCCACTCCAGAACCCCTCACAATAATTTCTCTCTGCACACCCTGTCCGGGAGCCCCAGCCCTCCGGATGCTACCGCCTCTCATACGTGGACCCTCACGTCGCTCAGGTCTCGCTCCCTGGGGAGGTCCTTCCGGTTCTGGACGGACCATAGGAGCTGGTAGGTTGTGTGTGCGCCTATAATCTATCACACCCAGCGCCGTCGGACTAGCAAAGGCAGTAACCCATCTGGAATAAGTCTGGCGACTAGACCTTATGGATCAGGACGAGTCGGGATACGGTGAGTCTGGTTTTTCGGACATGTCGGGTGAGAAGATCGACACGCAATGGTTGGATGAAGATCCATGTAATTGCGGATGAGTATCTGAAGAAAGCGCATAAACGAAATGAAGTTCCGTCATCTTGTCGTGTTATCTCGGACTTTTTGAACTAACTCGAACCAGAGAATGTCGGCGTAGTCGGCGTGGCGGTGGAATGCCACAACATGGAACAAGCGGAGGATGTTGATGCTAGTCTGATCGATGCCTTTCGTGATAGCCGAGAGGCACCGATTAAGATATGTAAAGAGCGTGTTCCATAGGGTGGTGAGATTCTTTCGGTTGAAACCGGATGGGAGACGTAGAATTGAGCTGTATCCCAAGGACTGGATGTCGGAGCAGAGAATTGCGTCGGATACTATTGGGTCAAAACTATTTCTCCCCGGAAAAGAAGTTGCGTTCGGCAATTGGAGAAACTGACGGAATAGATCGCGCGTGAGCAATATGGTTGATGTGTCAATCCGGCCTTCCAGAATGAAGCCATCGTCAGTTTCAACTGGAGTAAGTGTGCACCAAAACTGTTGCAGATATAGGAGGGGAACTTCGGCTGTCTCCGTGAGTGCATAAGAGAGTGGGTGACCACGGAGGATCTCGATCATCACCTGATATTGGCATTCAGGTTGAGTGATGTCGAGATGGAAATTGCTAGGCGTGAGAGGAAGGAACTGATCCTCAGGAATTAGTTCGGCATCGATTATGGGGTCAATTGCCGGATTCAGGTTGTGAGCCATTGGACCTATTAAGAATAAACATGTTAGTCCGTAGGTACATTCAAAACAAGGGCTCCTTGGAATTGTGAGTCAATGGTTTAAAATCATATCCAATTAAAATTCCAAAGCATGAAGCAAGTCAAACCCTGATCCGTGAACCAGGGTCAATAACCAGTACTGCAGCACAGCAGAATACATTCAACTATTTAAGATTTCTGTACGCAACTATCACATAGGCAACTCACAATTAGATATATAAACGATCAAGTACAAAAGTAACTTAAAAACCACCAACCAACATATTGCAAATATTAACACCAATCCGAACGGTATTAAGCATTGACCGGGGTATGGCATCGACCGGGGTCACGCCATCGACTGGTGTCTAGGACGACCAGTATGGTCAACGACCGAGGAAAAAGAACGACCAGGGTTAATAAACGACTGGTATCAATCGACCGGTATAACCTCGGTCGATCGATACTTACACAGAACCCAGATTCTATCACAAACCCAATGACCGGGGTCAATCGACCGATGTCAAAAAGAAATCACCAATGACCGGTATCGACAGTAAAGCGCCTGGGGTGGTAATGAGGGGTCGGGCGACCGGAGTCGACCGATGTTAACAAACCCAATGCACAAACAAACCAAACCAAGGTTATTGATAAACATATATCGGGGCACACTCTTAAATAGACAAAGACCACCTCTAATCGACCGAAAGCGATGGCCGCGATAAAACCCTCAAATACAAACCACCACAGAGGGCGGCGGCGAGGCGAATCGACGAGGCGGCAATCGACCGGGTCTGGCGACGGGACCGGGGACGAAGAACATCGACCTGTGGTCGATGTAAACCCTAGATCGAGAAAGAGAGATCGAAGTGTCGAGAGCTGCATACCTGAGATCGATGAGTCGGCGAGAGAGAGAGCTGAGATCGATTGGTGAGTGATAGAGAGATAGAGAGCGATTGAGAGGTTTTGAGAAAGATAGAGATATCAATAGATGAAGAGTGAGGGAATAAAGGGAGAGCCCGGGGTTTTAAATCCCCGGGTTGCGCGATTTAGGGCAAGACCCGATTTGGGTCCGGGCGGAGGCGGGGTTTGGGCCGAGAGAGGGGTTGGGCCAGTTACCGAAATGGGCCGGTCCAAAAACCAAAACAATTTTTTTTTTCATAAAAAAAATTTCAAAATAAAATAAAACTAAAACGTAAAAGAAAAAGAAAAACAACTTAACTTAAAAACAATAAAACCAATCCGATGAAGTAAACTAAAAGATAAACCTAAGGAAAGTAAAAGATAAAACCAGACTTAAAAACAAACGGCTCCCTCTCAAAAGAGGAATCACTTACGTGAAACGGATTTTCGCTCCCCTTTGACGATAACAGGCAGGAAACGAAGAACAAGATAAACTTACCTGCTCCCCCTCGAACGGAGGACTAGAAAAACTTATTGATCGTCTGACTATAGTGCTCCCCCTTAACACATGAACAGTTTCGAAAAATCACCACAAAAGACTTACGCTTTAAAATATCAACCTTATGGACTGCAAAAGAAAAAGAAACACCACGAAGAAAAAGGAAACACACGAGAAAAAATAGAAACAAACGAAATCCAATTTATTAATACAAAAGTTTGAAACTTGCACAGAACTTAACGAGTAAAAGTCAAACTCCAATGAGTGTGAACATGAACAACCAACGAAAAGTCACTGGGGCACTTTGTCACAGTCACTCGTGATTGAGTGAGACTCGTATAGGTCTGTGAAAGGGTCAAACTTTCAGATTTAGCATACCTAGCTTGGACACAAGATAATTAAAACGTTTTTCATCCAAGGCTTTGGTAAACAGGGCTGCAAGCTGATGTTCTGTATTAACAAAGTAGAGATCGATGGTACCTCTTTCCACGTGGTCTTTTATGAAATGATAGCGCACATCAATGTGCTTCGTCTTCGTGTGTTGAACGGGATTGCTAGATATTGCAATGGCGCTCTTCGAGTCACAGTAGATGGAGATCTTTGAGTAGTGAAAGCCATAGTCTTTCAGCCATGTGCACATCCAAATGACTTGTGAGCAGCAACTGGCGGCTGCTACATACTCTGCCTCGGCGGTAGAGGTGGACATGCAGTTTTGCTTCTTCGAAGCCTAGATGACAAGACGATCACCCAGGAACTGGACATGTCCTGACGTGCTTTTCCGGTCCATCATATTTCTAGCATGGTCAGCATCTGAGTAAGCTGTCTGTTCAAATCTGTCTCTTTTGGGTACCACAAACCAAGATCAGCAGTACCTTTTAAATAACGAAAAATACGCTTAACTACAGATAAGCGAGACTCTTTAGGTTTTGAATGAAATCTTGCACACAAGAAAGTCGAGAACATAATGTCTGGCCGTCTAGCCGTCAAGTACATCAGAGAACCTATCATACCTCTATAAGTTGTAGCATCCACATCCTTTCCGTCAGGATCGGAGTGGAGCTTTATACTGGTAGACATGGGGGTTTTCATAGGTGAAGATTTTTCCATCTGGTATTTCCGAAGAATATCCGAGATGTACTTAGATTGATTAATGAAAATTCCTGTTGCTAATTGTTTAACTTGAAGACCCAGGAAAAAATTCATTTGCCCTATCATGCTCATTTGAAAATGTTTACTCATGAGGGCTGAGAAGTTCTGACAGTACTTGGGGTTTGTGGAGCCAAAGATTATGTCATCGGATAATATCATGCTTTTCTCTTTTAATAAATAGGGTTGTGTCGATCTTACCTTTGGAAAAGCCAGATTGGACTAAGAAGGATGAGAGTGCATCATACCAGGCTCATGGCACTTGCTTAAGACCGTCTAAGGCCTTGTCAAGAAAGTAGACGTGATTAGGGTTTTTAGAACTCACGAAGCCTTCGGTTTGTGAAACATAAACCTCCTCCTTGAGAACGCCATTCAGAAATGCAGATTTCACATCCATTTGAAAGACAATGAAGTTTTTGTGAGCGGCTTAGGCAAGGAACATGCGAATCTCTTCAATTCGTGCAACCGGTGCAAACGTCTCATCGTAATCTATACCTTCTTGCTGGCGATACACTTTAGCTACCAGACGCGCTTTGTTCCGGACTATGATTCCATTTTCGTCCTTCTTGTTCTTGAAAATCCATTTCGTCCCAATCACCGTCTTATTCTTTGGCCGGGAAACAAGTCGCCATACTTTGAGGCTCTCAAATTGGTTGAGTTCCCCTTGCATAGCTATTACTCAGTCCAGATCATTCAAGGCTTCAGGGACGGTTGAAGGTTCGATACGGCTAAGGAACGAAGATAATAAGTAGTCTTTCGCGGTAGTGGATCGAGTCTGTACAGGTGTGTTGGGGTCGCCGACGATCTGATGCAGGGGATGAGCTCGAGTCCACTTGGTGGTGTGAGGAAGAGGTTGATATGTCTGTTGTGAGGTATCGGAATCCACATAACCACCTCGGGGTAAATCCTGAACTGCCTCGAGTGACGACGAACTTTGAGGTGGAAGCTCTTGAGCTGGATTCGAGCGAGTAGAAGAGGACGACTCAGCGGGTGATGAAACTATAACGAGATCTGGGATTTCCGAAGAAAGAACTTCGTGAGCACCTTTAGCAGGGGTCAGTTCAGGAGGTCCAACTCTTGTCGGTGCTTCAGTAGGAACTTGAGAGATAGGAGGGGAATCACTCGAGCTCGGGGATGCTGATTCATTGATAGTAGAGGGGAAGCACCAGGCGAGGTTGGCCCACCTGAGTCGGTTGGACCAGTGACCTGTGTCACTTCTTGTGCTTGAGCAGCATTCTTGTTACATGATATAGCATTAGTCTTAGTATTAAACAAGTCATCATAGAAATACTCTAAAAGTAAATCCAAATCTGAAAGATGTGCTCTTGACGTAGACGCTTGATCTGGATTTACTGTAGTTTGTGTAGATCCTGAACGTAATTGTCCAGAAGCTAACACACCAGTTAAAGCAGGTTCTGAACTGAGGTGTTCAGAAGCCATATCAGCTGCCTCGTCAAAAGTCACATTTACACTCTCAACGACGGTCTTTGTCCGTTTGTTGTAGACTCTATAATCTTTGGCTTGCTGTGAATAGCCGATGAACACTCCTTTGTCTGCTTTTGGGCTGAACTTGCCGAGATCGTCCTTGTCATTCAGTACGAAGCACGTGCATCCGAATGCATGGAAGTAGTTGATGTTCGGGATGTGTTTGTTGATGATCTCGTATGGGGTCTTGTTGAACCGCTTGTTGATGATAGTACGGTTTTGCGTGTAGCATGTGGTAGCAAATGCTTCGGCCCATAGCTATAGCGGGAGCTTGGACTTAGATAACATCGTATGCATGGCTTCGACAAGAGTTCGATTGCGACGTTCTACTACCCCATTTTGCTGAGGAGTACGGGCAACTGAGAAAGTGTGGGTTATAGCCACTAACGTCAGGTAACTAGTGAGCACTTGATTCTTGAACTCTGTGCCGTTATCCGTCCTTATGGTCTGAACTGATTGGTTGATACTGACTTGAATGCTCTTTAGGAGAGAGATGATCAGTTCGAGGGTTTCACCCTTTGAACGAAGAAATCTAACCCACGTGTAGCGAGAAAAGTCATCAACGATCACTAGGACATACTTCTTGTGATTGATACTCTGAACGCGCATCGGTCCACACAAATCCATACGAATGAGTTCGAGGGACCCAGAAGTACTAGGTGTGGCTTTAGGCTTGTGAGAAGCCTTCTTCATCTTGCCCATTTCACAAGCGGAACACAAATGATGTTTTTCAAACTTAAGATCTAGAATTCCTCTCATGTGCCCACCGAGCACCAACTTATTGATAGTCTTGAAGTTCAGGTGCGAGAGTCTATGATGCCATAACCAATTTTGTTCGGCTGAGGCTTTGGACACCAAACAAACTTCCTTATCTGCTTTCAAGGACGAGAGGTCAATCGTGTATAGATTTGTGCGACGCGTTCCAGCAAGAATTTCTTTTCCATCTTCAGTCCGAACGCTGCACCTTTTTACTTTGAAGGTGACCTCTAGTTTCTTATCGCAGAATTGACCGATGCTGAACAAGTTGTGACCAAGATCTTTGACGTAGGACACTTTCTTGATTGTGAGATTGTCCTTAACGATATCTCCATAACCCATAATGTGAGAATAATGATCATTCCCAAATCGCACATTTCCACAAAACTTCTCGGTGAAGTTTGTGAGAAGATCCTTTCTTCCGATCATGTGCTTGGAGCAGCCTGAATCTAAATACCACACAAGACCGTCCTGCAAAACAAGTTAATGCTTTTTAGGTACCCATTCGTAAATGGGTCCTTTTGGATTAGACTGGGAGACCCGTTTGGACTTGGGTCTGTTTCTATGGCTGGGAGCATCAAACTTGGAATGATAATTAGAAACATGATACGACCCAAACCAATCGGATGCAAATCTACGATCAACAAAATCATTTAATCCATAGTAGGAGCAACAAATACAATAATGAGATAGTTGAAGTAATTGCGGAATTGAATAAACTTTTAAAGGTAAAAATCCATTACATTCAACCAAAGGTTTAGAATTAAAAACATCATGACTGTTATTGTTTTTCCTAGAATTTAAAACTGGATTAACTAATTATGTCGTCGACGTGCTCTCCTTAGACTTCTTAGCTACCCATGCATATTTGACTTCTTTGCGTCGACCAAAAGTATCTGAAATACCGTTAAACCCATAGTCAGAAGATTTGAATTTTGAAGATTGTTTCTTTTTAGAGCGACCGATCTTTTTCTTCTTCTGTGAACTTCTTTTGGATTTAGAATTTGAAGAATTATTCACAGAAGAGTTTTGTGGGGCATATGTGAAACATTCACCCTTGTAAAATTTTACCGGAGGCTCACAAGTAGAAGTTAGAAAATCAACGTGACTTGGTAGAGAAGGATTAAAATCAAATTGGCTATCTAGGCATACCTCAGAATTCAAGAATGCTGAAAATTCCATTTCCTCATCAGAAGGAGCCTTATCACTTGATGAAATCAGGACATCAGAAGGATTTGTTTCTTTAAGCGGATCATAGGCGGAAGCGGTTTGAAAATCAGAACAATGATCAGGGTGAGGCTTTTTTCCTTTTTTTGAAAGAGTTGGTGACGAGTCACCCATAAAGGATTTACAGGAAGATGTGTCCGAGGGTGGATAGGAATTTTCAGACAGATGAATTTTTTCAACTCGGAGAATTGTAGGCTTAGCTTGAGGCTCAGCCTTCTGAAGTCGCTCTTTCATCCGATCTGCTGCCAAAGCAGCCAGTTGTGAATTTAGCTTCTTTATTTCTGTCTGAAAGTATTCCTTTTCCTCCTCCGACACAGTTTCCTTTTTATTGGAATTGAGACACTCAATTTGGGATAAAAGTTCTTGTTTTTCCTTTTGAAAAATGTTCCTCTCCTGTTCAAATGACTCTTCTAGCTGAACAATTTTCTTTTCTAAAATCAGAGGTGGAACATAAACTTTATGGTCGATTGTGTCCTCCTCAATTTCAACAGTTTTAGCATCTAGTTCAGCTTGAGTGTAGCTTCGAAAATAGTCATTATACAGGAAACAGGGTTTTTCATCGTTGTAAGATGCATTCAATGAATCATAAACAAAAGGAAGTTGCATTTTGGTAGAGTTCTTCCTTCACAAATTGTCCTCTTCCATTTCCTCATCATCAAGTTGTTTGGTCCAATTGATTTTGTATTCTGAATAGGTTTGTCAATTCCAAGAAATTCGAACACATATAACGTAGGAACTTCGGATAAGGCCTTTTTCAGATAAAATGGGATATCGTAACCGATACCCGTATCCGCATACTTGGGTTCTTTTGGTGCAATTAGATTCAACGTTTGATGAGATTGACCAATTTTATAAAGTTTCCGTTCAAGATCCTTTAATTGATTAGATAACCTTTGATTTTCATTTTTGTAAGCCACGCTTTGAGTCACAATATCAATTTTCTCATTTTCTGACATACGTAGCTCATAGGTAAGATAATCTACTTTGGTCTTTAATTCTTTTGATTCTTTTGAACAACTCTCACACTCTTCTTTTAAATTTGAAATTATGCACAGGTTGCTAGCAATATCTATGCTTTGTTGTTCAATATATTAAGACTGTGCAGACACACGTTTTTCCAGAGATGAGATGAGTTGTTCATTTTATTTTATGGTTAGCTTGCAGGAGTCTAATTTGTGCACAGTGATTTGCATCTGTTCAATTAAGGCTTCTAGGTAAGGAGCATATACCTGACATGGGGAATCACGATCATCATTATCAGTATCGGACTGTGTTGAGTGCTTGCCCATGAAACACAGATGTGCTTCAACATCATCATCTTCTTCATCAGATACGTTCATCCAGTAGTCATCTTCTGCCATGAGAGCCTTACCTGCTTCCTTTTCTTTGGCCAACAACATCTTGGCTTTATAGTAATCTGAGTTGCGCACGACAGGCTTCCGACAGTCTTTGGCAAAGTGACCCAACCGACCACAGTTATAGCATTTGATCGGCTCCTCTTTTGGTTTCTCTTCATGTCTCTTCTCAGACTTCTTACCTTCATCAACGCGTCTCTTCCCTTCACACTTCTCTTTCTATTTATGATCACGTCGATTGAGAGGAGTAGTGGAGTATCTTTGCTTGTTTGAAGACTTGTTGAAGAACTTCCTTTTCTGAAACGCTTGAGTCAAGAACAACACTGCTTCTTTAATCTGAGTGTATTCTGGATCCGAGTCACTGTCAGGGTCTTCTGGTTCAGAATCACTTTTCACTGGCTCCTTTTCAGACGAACGACTGGCAAATTTGCCTCTTTTATTTGAGACAAGTGCTAACGGATCAACTACCGGATTTTCATCTGCTTTTTGATTTCCCATCAACTCAAGAACTTCTTCTTCATCTTGGAGAAGCATTTGATATAGTTCAGGTAGTGTAAGCTTCTCCAGAGCTTGAGTATGACGGATATGAGAGACGAACGTCTTCCACTCTTGTTGAAGATTGTTCATGAACTTGATGTTCTACTCGGTGTTCGTCTTCCTGATTTGGTTTTTATGCAGATCGTTCAGAAGCAAGTTGAATCGTTCATAGGTTTCTATGAGCGTCTCGCCTTTTCTAGCTTTGAAGCCATCATATCGGGTGATGCAATTTGTCGCTTTCAGCTGAGTGTTTATTCTACTACCCATCATCATTTTTTGAATTTGGTCCCACATTCTTTTTGTAGTCTCCTTGTAACTATCGATGAAGGCATATATGTCGTTGGGTAGACTTTGTAGAAGATAGGACTTTGCCTGCTTTTCAGCCTCATGCATGCTCTTTTCTGGAGGGGTAAACTCACCGAGTACTTTCCGAACCTCACGGTCTGGTCGACCCTCGACTTGGTTTCCAGGCAGGACTTTCATCGGCCAGGGTTGCGGCCCCTGCTTCAGACACTTGAGTATTTCCTCGTAGTTTGATTTCTCTTCGATAAAGTTCATGAAGCGATCATGCCATTGTGGGTATTCTCCCTGATAGAGCACCGGGGGTTTTTTATCTGAACCGATGGCTAGGGCGTCTCTCGAATTCATCTTAACTTTTTAAACTTAAAATGCACTGTAGCGATCGTGAGACAAACAAGATGATCCAAAAAAATATATATATATATATATATAATAAGCAGACAGGACAAATACCCGGTCGAGCAAGGACCTTGTCGAAGTAAGGACCCGGTCGAAAGACAGGTCTGGTCGACAAGCACCGGGCGCAAAGCTCCGGTCAACTAGGTACCGGTCGCTGAGTACCGATCAACTGGGTACCGGTAGCGTACCGGTCAACAAGGTATCGGTTGATAGGGTCCGGTCAAGCAGGGTACCGGTCGCGTACCGGTCGATAGGGTCTGATACCGGTTGAACAAAGTACCGGTCAGTAATGTACCGGTCAATAATGTATCCGGTCGATAGCGATAACAGATAACCACAAAACGATAACCGATAAATCGATTAACAGATAGACTCCCGATAAAATCGATGAATTCTGAAACTCGATCGACCAAAAATCAATCGATCGATCTTATCACAGAAATCAATTTCAATGAAAAAATATGCAGACTTAATCAAATAACCAGATTTAATCTCAAAATCAAGTATGCAAGAACAGATAGCAGAAGCAATAACCAGGTCGACCCAGAAAATCCAATTAATCGACTTCAAAATCTAGATAAGATTTTTCAGAAAAACTAGTTTAGATCAAACCAGAAACTTGATTTGATTAATAATCAAAAAAACTTTAATCGATTTTAGACCAGAAAACTTTAATCGATTCAGAAAATCAATCCAGAAACAGAACACTGTCGACTTAACTTAACCTAGAAACAATTAATCAACAAAAACCAAACACTCAGGTAAATCAGATGAACACGATGAACACTATCAAAACAAATAATAGAATAAAGGGTGTCAGGATCGAATTCTCAACAAGAATTAATTCTCAGAAACAATATCAAAGAAGTTTGTGGAATAACACTTTGATATTTAATCAAACAGAAAATCAAAACAGAATATAATCAACAAATTGTAAACTTGTATTTAATGCTTTGAAGTTACAAGATTACACGCTCAACCTCAATATTGATGAACAGGCTCACCAATACGAATTCTACTTCTCTAGAATTAGGATCTATGTCTTGAGGTTGATTTTCTCTCTCAAAGAATAAAAAAAACTTAGCATGAATGAATTAATCTATTCTATACATATACTAGTCAAAAGATAATTACAATAATTAAACAAATCTTCAGTATATCTTCCATGTATATCTCAAAGCTTCCATAAACTTCAGATTATCCAGCTGTCATTCTTTCCATCCGAATCTCTTAAGCAGTATTAATCTTCAGCAGCATTAAATTCCTTCTAGCAGCATTAACTACTAAGCAGCACTAACCACTAGCAGTACTAACTAGCTAAGCAGTACTAACTTTGTTCAAGCAGCACTAACTTTGACTAGCAGTATTAATAGTACTAGCAGTAGTAACACTCAGCAGTATTAACTTTTAAGTCTTCTAGCAGTAGTAACTTTGAATCAGCAGCATTAACCATACTTGATAAATTCTTCAGTTCCCAACAATCTCCCCCTAACTTGACTTTTAGGAAAAGAAGTCAAGTTCTTCAGAATTAATCTTCAAGATGCTCCCAAAACTCTATCATGGCCTAAATCCCAGTGTTTGCATCCAATCCCAAACTCTGATTGATGGTTCTTTGAATCAAGTATTTAGCCATTTCTGAATCTGGAACACATCTTAACTTTTTCTTCAGCATGGCATGAAGTTTCAATCTGCTATGATTATACACTCTATCCACTAGGAAGTATTCAGTGTGATTTAAATCCAAAGTCACTGTATATACTCCACTAATTTCATATAGAGTCCAACTGTTTATTGATTTGAAGACATCCTTGATCAAGTGCTCTACTTCTTCAGGTTTCAACATCATACACAGATACTCCATTACCAGTTTTGTAATTGAAATCCCTGGAGCCTTTAGAATATCTGCATACAACTTCATTCCTATCTCAAACATCTCTTCAATATCTGATCTGGAGCATGTTCTGACAATTTTTGCCCATGTGTTGAACACTTCATACTTTTCATCCTTTCTTTTCAGCCTTATATATTCCTTTCCATCCACTGTCAATATATCCCAGTGAATGACCTCAGGAGGCTTAACTCCTACAGGTTCTACTGAAATTGGTTCAGGCACTTTGTCCATCACTACCATGTACAGATTTACATCATCAGTGTTTGATGGCTCTTTCTGTTTAGATGACTCAGGTGCCCCTTGTTCTTCAACAACCTTCTTAGCCTCTTCTTCAGATACTTTAAGCTTCTTGATTGGCTTTCTCCTTGCCATCATTTTTGTTCTCTTTAAAGTTCTTAGACTTTCTCCCAGAGTGGACTCTTTCTTAGGAGGTGTTTCTTGCTCATCTGGAAATGGCTTTTGACAATCAAAGTCATTACTTTCTTTTATCCTCTTCTCCATCTCCACCCTAGCAGTTTCATTTCCCTGAAGCTTCAACATCTCTGAATCATACAGCTCTTTGATCTTCTCAAAAGACATTTGGGAGAACATCTCCTTTTTGACTCCTACAGCACCTTTGAGAAATATAATCATCTTGTTCCTCTCTTGGGTACCTAGGAATGTCTTTGAGGGTTTTCTCTTCTTTGCAACTGTTTTCACCACTGATTTCTTCATACTTGCAGCTTTCTTCTGTGCAATTTCAGTTGCCATACTCAGTTGATAAGCTTCATTCAGTTCAGCAGCTAGAGCTTTTGCCATTTCCCTGTCCTTTTCCATCTAAACTCTTTCTTCCTCTTCAATGTCATCTTGCATCTTTCTAGCTAAAGCTTCATCTGATTCAACCAACCTTTGCTTTTTGATTGGTTGATCAGATTCCACCATTTTTTCTTTTCCTTTGTCTTTGTTCATTGCCTTCTTGCTATTATCTTTCTTGATCACTTCACCTTGTTCTTTGATGATTACTCCTTTGGTCTTTGAAGTGACATTGGGAGTATCATTCTTGGCTTTTAGTAAGGTTTCTGCAATCTCAAGATCTGTTAAAACTTCTTTCACAGTTTCTGCTGCTTTATTAATGTCAGCAGTAGTAACTGTTTCTGCTGCTTCTTTTGTTTCTTTTGGCACTGAATCTCTTTCTGTTTCTGCTTCCTGCTCCCCCTCAACATTAAGCTTCCCCTCTCTTGTGGCTTCTTCCATGTTGATCTCCCCCTTTTTGGGAGCATCATTCTCAAATTTCCTTCTCCTTAGTTGGAATTGCTTTCTCTTCTTCCTTTGTACCATACTAATCACCATCTTCTTCAGCTTAGCAATCTGTACTTGTTGTGACAGAATGACTAGCTTCATTTCTTCAATTTCTTTGCCTTGTTTGAGAACATCTTGATTGATGTTCCCCATTGTTTCCATCAATTCATAGTACGTATATCTGTCCTCACCCTCTCCAGAAGTATTACCCTCCTTTGAAGGATCATTGGATCTTTTAGTAGTGGAAGTCTTCTGCCTTGCAGAAGCACTATCCACCCCTGTGGTTTCTTGGCACCAGGGACCTTCAAATGATTGCTCATTTAAAGTTGCCATGGGGGAGGTCTTATTGATGTTACCACTTTCCTCCTCTGTGCTAGCAGGAGTAGTGGCAGCCTCATCACCCATATGCTCTACCTCCTCCTCAGAGAGCACCTCCTTTGGGTTGGGAGACACCCTTGTGGTTTCCCTTTGGATATTCCCTAGGGGAGAATTCCCCCTTAGAGGGCTTAAAGGCTGAGAGGGTAATGGTACAAGAAGGGAAGGAGCCTTCTTTACCTATTTTCTCTTGTAAGTTTGGGTGATAGGAGAGGTTGGTTTTTCAAGAAGGGACTGGGGAATTGATTTTGAGAGGGAAGGTTGGGCTTGACTAGCAGTGGGTTGGTCTAATGGGGGCCTTGACCCTGCTGCCATACCTTCATTGGTTTGGGACACCACCATCATTGTAGAGAACAATGGGGTGTCAACTCCTTCAGAGTCCCCAGCAGATCTTCTCATATTTGAGAAAACCTTGCCTTTGGGGGGTTTAGGTACATATACCCCAACAGGTTGAGGTATATCCGTCAATTCATGAGTAATGACTTCTTGAACAAACCTGGGATACATAAAGAAGCTCTTTTTGTTTCCCATGTTTGAGACAAGATCACTGAAAATCATTTTAGAAAAATTATACTTTCTGGCAGTGGCCAAGCACACCAAAGCATAAGCAATAGTGTTGCTGAACTCACTCCATCCAGTAGTCTTTTTGGAGATACAATGCATAAGAGTATGGACAAAGAAACGCCATTGGGGTGAAAATTTTGCTTTAGAGAATTTGAAAACTCCCAATGGGCCTCCATACCCCATTCTTGTAAGATTTGAGAACAGTTCATCATTTGGGATAGAGGTTATACCAGAGGCATCGTCTAGACGTAGACTGATGCGAATAACCTCTTCAGTAACCGTGAGTGAGTGATCACAGATTCTTGTCTTGATCATCTGCACACCATTCTCAACAACAATGGTTGCATTAGCCCAGAACTGCCTTTGATGCTCGATATAGATTGTAGGGGATACAATAAGAGCATGAGCAATGTGGCTTGACTTGAGGAAATCCACAATCTGATGAAATCCTGCAGCTTGCTTTGGTTTTTGTAGCATCGCAATCTCATTGTGCTCGTCAATGAAAGTCATTGATGCCATTGATCTTAGTGAAAAGCTTGCCTGAAGACTTCGAACTTGAGAGAAAAGGTTTAGAGCACAAAAGAACAGTATGCAAAGAGTCGTTATGAACTTTTAGGCGGGCAAAGAGTATTTATAGTATTCGGAACATAAGCAGTATTAACCTAGAGCAGTATTAACTACTAGCAGTATTAACTGAAAGAAGTATTAACCACTAGCAGTATTAACTGAAAGCAGTATTAATCACTAGCAGTATTAACTGAAAGCAGTATTAACCACTAGCAGTATTAACTGAAAGCAGTATTAACCACTAGCAGTATTAACTGAAAGCAGTATTAATCACTAGCAGTATTAACTGAAAGCAGTATTAACTGAAAGCAGTATTAACTGAAAGCAGTATTAACCACTAGCAGTATTAACTGAAAGCAGTATTAACTACTAGCAGTATTAACCACTAAAAGCAGTATTAACCACTAAAAGCAGTATTAACCACTAAAAGCAGTATTAACTAACTTACTCCTTTTAAACTTGCTAAACACTGAGTACTGCTATGCATATCCTGAAACAGAAGATTAGTAACTCCAAGAATAATATACAGATATAAAACCACTTTTTGAGAAGGGGATTATTCAGAGTTGATCATTCCCACACTTGTTACCAAGAAAGTGAATCTACCCACATCAAAAGCTTTAGTGAATAGATCAGCAAACTGATTATCAGTGTGAACTTTGACAACTTGAATAAGTTTCTTTTCATTACAATCTCTTATAAAGTGATACCTGATCTCAATGTGCTTTGTTTTTGAGTGCTTGACTGGATTATTCACAATGCTAATAGCACTGTTGTTGTCAATAAAGATTGGAGTGTGTAGAAAGGTTACCCCATAATCCAACATTTGATTCTGAATCCATAAGACTTATGACAAAATATATTACTCACATATAACAAACTCCATATTTCTCAAGTTAAATAATTACATGTAAATTGACCACATGAGAAACACTTATGACACTCACATGACATGCAACGAAGTGTTCTCTTAGCGAGTCACGTTCGATACACAAAATATCCATTTTGTACCCATATGCAGATTCAATATCTCTATATGAATCCTTACATATGCTAGTCATTATCATATTATTTCAACCTTAAAACCCAAAATAATATTAACTAGGGACATTTAGAATATATTATTCTAAGGTTATTTATTATGAATAATTAAAAACACATAATATAACATAGACATAATAAATTGGGCAATGCCTTTTATTTATTTATTTATTAATTTAATGAAACAAAACTCAAAATTACAATTATCGTATGATTAGCTTTTGGCCATTCACTAACACCTCGATCATGTGATCGAGGATTCTTTCTTGTCGTAGATAATGTGTGTGACATATATTTCTCTGTATTTTATGTCAGGTGATCCCATCAATGGTTAATCGCCCTTGGAAAAGGAAGAGGGGACTCCTCTTGTCCGGAGGAGTTCGAAGAGGTTGCAGGTGGACTCCGCGAGGGAACCGTCTTCCCTGATAGTCAGTCATCTATCGGTTGATCGATCGAGGGAGACGACGACGCCTGTCAGCGCGATGCCTTAGTCTTCAAAAGACTAGGGGAAGTTGGTCGTGGATGCGCAGGAATCATCCACGACAACTTTAAAAATAAAACTCTCGTTCGATTTCATGAAGTTTGATACTTTGGGGTACAAGGAAATCTTTCCCGCAATGGAGGGTTTCCTGCTTCCTCACAATCAAGAGAGGATTGCTGAAACCCCAATCGCGTTGGTCTTTCCTTCGTGGTATGTTTTTTTCTTAGCTTTGACCTTTTTACCTCGATTAACTTTGTGTTTTTGACGCTCTTGGTTCTGGATTTTGCAGGCTTTGCAGTCGAAGTTGGTGCTCCATTCCACGCTTGACAAGGCTAAGGTTGTGACATGACAGGCATTGAAGAGGGTAAACCTGATGGTGACAACCAAAGAGGCGATCTAGGTCGAGCTCGACGACCGTCTTTCTCATCTAGAGGAAGAGAGAAATGCCAAAGAGAAGGTCATGGACCACTTGAAGGAGGCTCTCCATAGGGCATATGCTCATGTGGCGGAGGCAAAGGCGACTAAGGCCACCTTAGTCGCAAATGAAAAAGAGATTAAGGATTGTAGGGGGGGGGTGCAAATGCGACACGAATGCACCACCGGTAGACCCGAATAAGTTCAGACGCATTTTGCTGAAAAATTCTTTCTTTTCGTTTTGTAACTGACGAATTTATGACAGTAATAAAAAACGAATTTTGGTTTTGCTCTGGTCATAAATCAATTTCGGTTTTATATTTGGTTTAAATACAAAATTGAGTGTTGTGTGTCTTTAAAATAACTAGTTGTATAGATAGACCTCTTCACCAAACAGAAAAGACACACTGAAATCTGAATATCTCCTCTTCTCCCTACTGCAACTGTGACCTTCTTGCTATCGAGGTAAACTCCGGGCCTAGCTCGGTTCGGTGGTCTCGAAGAACCGTTCTTGCTGTTGTATCCTGGGAAACAAATGTCCGGTAGTGGGACGAATTTGTTTTAAGGACACTGTATATAACACAGGCCTCAGTGGAAATTTATTTCCTTTGTGTTCATTTCATAAATTTTCTGGACAATTCCTACAGAAAATAGCTTTCTACGCTTTATATTATAAATATTATTGAAATAATTTATGTTTAAGTTTCTTGTCCTTCTAACAGTTTTTTGCAAATTCGTTTACAAAAATGAACCTAAAGAAAATAGCTTTCTGCGGTTTATATTTTAAATATTTTTGAAATAATTTATGTTTAAGTTTCTTGTCCTTCTAACAGTTTTTTGTTGATCTAACAGTTTTTTGCTGATCTAACAATTTTTCTGCAGTTTCTCGTTCTTCTCTCGGTTTTTACGCAGTTTCTGAAACTGTTTTTTGCAATTTTTTTTAAAATTGTGTTCCGCCGGTTTTCAAACTGTTTTGTGCAGTTTTCGGAACTGCTTTATGCAGTTTTTTAAACTGTTTTCTGCAGTTTTTGCAACATTTTTGAGCAGTTTTTTTTTGAATTTGTTTTGTGCAATTTTTGAAAATTTTTGGTGCAGTTTTAACACTGTTATTTTACAGTTTTAAAACTGTTTTTTCTACAATTTTAAAGAATTATTTTGGTGCAGTTTTTCAGTTTTATACTGTTTAGTTATTCTAAAACACTAAGTTTGGTGTTTAATTTGTATAATGGCTATTGAGTAATTTGGGACCTCCTAACCTGCGCAAACCACTCCTGTTGCACAAGGAAACCCTCTGATTAACTTGTCGATTAATCATGCGGAGAAACCAAAAAAAGTTTATGGGTTGCACTTCAGGAGGCGACAACAAAATATATTCTTCTACTTGACTACCTTGAATCTTGCACGATTCTTGACTGAAGAGGCTCCTAAGATTGCTGAAGAAAAAGAAGGAGATCTCCAAGCTGTGAGTGCGGTTGATGCTTGGAAACACTTTGGCATTTTATGCATGAGTTATGTTCTTAATGGACTGGTTCATTCAATTTATAATGTATATTGTGTGATAAAAACGACTACAGGATTATGGGACTCACTAGAGAAAAAATATAAAACAGAACAAGTTGGGGCCAAGAAATTTGTGGTTGCCCGGTTTCGTGAGTATAAAATGGTAGATAATAAGACCGTTATAAACCAAGTCCAAGAACTCCAAGTAACACTACACGATATCCATGTTGAGGGTATGGTGCTTAGTGAGACCTTTCAAGTTTCTTTGATAATTGAGAAACTATCCCCCTGCTTGGGTGTATTTCAAAAATTACTTGAAGCACAAACGAAAGGAAATGACTATGTAGGACCTTATTATTAGCCTCTGAATTGAGGATGATAATAAGTTAGCTTAAAAGAAAGACTATGTCCCTACTTCTGAAAAAGCCATGTGGTGGAACATGGTCAATCATCGATGAGGAACAAGTTTGTGTAAGGTAAGAACCAAAAGAAAGGGAAGGGTGCCAAGTTAGGACCAAAAGGTGGAAAAAAGAAATTCCAAGGTAACTGTTATAACTGTGATCGACCGGGTGACCGGTCCGTGAATTGCAAGCTTATAAAGCGAGATCAAGCTAAGGAGGTTAATGTTGTGGAGGAGATCACTAGAGATGTGTCTGACATCGCCCTTGAAGTGGTTATTTCTGAAGTCAACCTCGTGGACTCAAACACAAGGGAATGATGGGTCGACACGGGTCCTACCCGTCACATATGTTCAAATCGGGAGTGGTTTAGGAACTTCAAAGTTTTTGACAATGGTGAAAAGCTATTCATGGGGAATTCTACCACTTTAGAGATCAATGGAAGTGGAAAGATTGTTCATAAGATGACATATGGAAGAGAACTCGTTTTGAATCATGTGTTATATGTACCTGAAGCGTATGAATTTAGTTTCTGGTTGGTTGTTGAACAAGCATGGTTTTCACTTGGTGTTTGAGTATGATAAGTTTGTGCTTACTAAAATGGGTATGTTTGTGGGAAAAGGGTTTATGGATGGTGGAATGTTTAAGCTCATTGTATTGGCTATTAAGCCAAATATGAATGAAATGAATAATTCTTCCGTTTATTTGCTTGAGGCTTCAAATATATGGCATTCTAGACTTGGACATGTTAACTTTGATACTTTTCATTGTTTAATCAAACTTGAAGACATACCTCATTTTCATATCGACTCTAAATACAAATGTAATACATGTCTTGAATAACAATTAACACGGACCAAATCGATTGAAAGAACTACTGAATCCCTAACTTTAATTCACACGAATGTGTGTGATATGAAGTCGACTCCATTTAGAGGTGGAAATATGTACTTTATCACTTCCATTAATGATAACACTAAACTTTGTTATGTCTATTTACTTAAGAGCAAAGATGAAGCGATAAACAAGTTTAAGGTGTATAAAAGTGAGGTTGTGAACCAACTCAATATAAATATTAATGTACTAAGAAATGATCGTGGAGGTGAGTATGTATCACCATTTAAATAATTTTGTGCAACTCACAACATTTGACATGATTTTACTGCACCTTATTCACCACAACAAACATGGCATCACAAAAAGATAAAATCGTACTTTAATGGAAATGATGAATGCCATGTTGATAAGTTCTGGATTTCCGCAGTCCAGGTGGGGGGAGGTTGTGTTATCGGAAAATTACCTTTTAAATAAGGTACCCCGCAAGAAAACGGATGAAACATCATACGAAAATTGGACGGGTATAAAACCATCTTATAAATACTTTCGAGGGTGGGGATGTCTCGGTAAAGTTGTCATACCTACACCCACGGTTATAAAGATAGGGCCCAAAACTGTTGATTGTATATTTATTGGATATGCACAAAACAATAGTACCTGTAGCTTTCTTGTGCACGAGTCTAAAGTACCTGACATTCACAAGGGCACGATAATGGAATCTAGAAATGCATCATTTTTTGAGAATGTATTTCCTTGTCTCAATAAAGCAGAACAAGTGCTCTGAAAATAATAAATGTGGATGAACTTTCACATAAGACATAGTAGAGGAAGAAACAGAGCCCTGACGGAGTAAAAGGGCACAAGTAGAGAAATCATTTGGTGATTATTTCTATACTTATATGGTTGAGAAAGAACCTCAGACTTTCCAAGAGGCAGTCACTTCGTCTGAAGGACCTCAATGGAAAGAAGCAATCAAAAGTGAAATGGCTCCATCTTGCAAAATCATACATGGGAGCTAGTGGATCTGCCTCCAGGATGCAAACCATTAGGCTACAAGTGGATTTTCAAGAAGAAAATGAAAGCAGATGGCTCCATTGAAAAATATACGACCATGTTAGTATTCAAAGGATACAAAAAAAGGTGTCCTTGATTATTGTGATACACATTCTCCCATAACTCGTATAACATCTATTAGATTGGTGCTTGCCATTGCTTATATTGGAAACCTGGAAGTACATCAAATGGATGTTAAAACAACTTTTCTGAATGGAGATTTAGAAGAAGAAATTTACATGGAACAACTTGAGGGGTATGTTTCCCCGGGACAAGAGACTAGGGTTTGAAAACTCTTGAAGTCATTATATGGATTGAAATAAGCCCCAAAGCAATGGCATGAAAAATTTCACCATGTGACAAGTGTGTTTATGTTATATTGTGCCTCTTTGCTGATGAAATGTTTATCGTTGGTAGCAACAATACTATGATTCAATCAACCAAGAACATGCTAAAGGAAAGATTTGATATGAAAGGTATGGGTTTGGACGACATGATCCTTAGAGTTTAGATCACGAGGACTAAAAATAGACTTTCATTAAGTCAAACCTATTACGTGGACAAAATTCTTGAGAAATTCAATTCTAATGATTCTAATATAGCTCGAACACCAATTGATACAAGTCACCATCTAAGTAAAAACAGAGGTGAAGGTGTTGCACAAGTAGAATATTCAAGAATTATTGGCAGTTTGATATATCTGATGAGCTGCAAAAAACCAGGCTTGACGTTTTTAATAAGCAGACTAAGTAGATATGCGAGTAATACGAGTGGTGAATGTAACACCCCAAAAATTGGGATAAACAAAAATTTTCGGAAAAAGAAAATATGATATATAAATTAATGCCAAGGCACGAGCTTTTCCCAAAAAGGGAACCATAAACGTCTGTTATAATTACAAGTTTGTAATGATAATGAAATAAGGGATAACAACTCTTTAATCTAATTTCTATCTAAAAAGGAGATTACATCAAGTTGTTATCTAATTCTCAAACAATTGTCTTCTAAAGTTGGCATCCCAAAAATGCTTCCCAAGCTTACAACTAAGACCGGTAAACCTTCTTGGCGGTCGAGCCGCTAGAACCTGAGATACACATCAAACCAATCAAGTGTTAGGCCAAACGAGCCTAGCGAGTTCAACAATTCATGGCATAATCATTTGCACAATTAGAGATGAAAACAATCATAAAGGAATCAATGGGGGAGACCCATCACACCAAAGAGTTGCACCTCAAGTCAATGTACCTTGATGTTCACTCGCATGAGCAACATCCCAAAGGCCCGACACATTTGAAGACTACCTCTCAGGCATTACTCCAAATGGCGGAGATCTAGGTGCATACCATCAAGGTGGCACCCTAAGACTACATCCTCCTAGTGCTTACTCATGGTTCATCCAATACATACAATAACCATCATTATACATATTCTACACCAAACAAAATACATGTATAAGACCCCACATAGTTCCAATCCCAATTTAGGTCAAAAACCTAAATCATGTATATTTACATACAATGTTCATCAAACATATATCCGCATGTGTACATATCTCAACTAATACCATCATAGTGTACTCATCAACCTCACATAATGATTTGTGGCCAATTGCTCTAATACATACCAAATATAATAATATGACCCAAACTTATCAGGTGATTAATCATGTAAGAAAATGTCTAGGATGATAACAATAACAAATTATGAAGTGTATCTCATTTAAAAAGGTTAGGAGAACTCACTATCTAGGTTTATATAAAACCCTAGAAAAAGTAGTGGATGAACACTTGAACTCTTGAAACTTGGAGCTTTGATAGGAATCACAATGAATGCTTCACAACTACCCAACTAATTTCTTCGTAAAGTTCTCCACCAACCAAACCCTGGAATTTAATGAGGAATGATGATCGAGGGAAGAAAACCGCCTTAAATGCCTCCCAATCCCGTAAAAAAAATGAAGTAAAGTGGTATCGTGGTTTAAAATCGGCTAACAAGTCTTTTTATACCTTTAGAGCCTGACGACGACAGTGCTCGATGACCTTGCCATGGGCACTATCGCGAAGCATAGTCGCAAGCCCTCCCCCCTTAGGGTACAATGTCAGCGATAGTGATCGGCGATAGTGCCCATGTCACTATCGTGGTGTCAAGGTCGCTCCACTCTACCTACCTACGATACAAGTTCAACGATTGTGACCAACGATTATGCCCAGGGCACTGTCGCATGGCACTATCGCACCATACCCTCGAGGCCCGAAAATCTTGATTTGAGTCGATAATGAGCGCATGGTTAGACATTCCAAATAAAGTATTTCATGGTATAAATCCAAATATAATTTTACACACTAACGAATTCCACGCTCACGAATTTAATATGATATTTAAAGTACGAGGAGTGAATACTTACCTTAATTTTCGGGTGTTACAATCCACCCCACCTAATAAGGATTTCGTCCTCGAAATCTCAACACATTAAAATAAGTGAGGGTATCCCTTTTTCATGTCTTACTCGGATTCCTACATCACGTTTGCACCTCGGTGGTGCTTCCATTGGACCTTCACCATTGTCACATCCTTATGCCGCAATTGTTTCGTCTTTGACTCGAATATGGTTTCAGGTTCCTCCACACATGGGTTCCCGTTGTCCACTCGAATCTCTGTCAAAGGAATAATGCTCTCTTCTTCGACTAAGCACTTGCGAAGGTAGCATACATGAAATGTAGGGTGAATCTCGTCCATTTCCGGCGGTAATTCCAATCTATAAGCTTGTAGTCCAATCGTTTCCAATATTGTGAAAGGTCCTAGGAAACGGGGACTAAGCTTCCCCCGCTTCCCAAAACGGATGATTTCCTTCCACAATGACACTTTCAACATAACTCGCTCTCCCATTTGGAACTCGACCGGTCTTCGCTTTTTTCTGAATAGCTCTTTTGTTGATCTTGAGCCGCCTTCAAACGCTCCTGGATACTTTACACCTTTTCTGCCATTTCTTGCACGATCTCCGGTCCTGCAAATTGCTTTTCACCTTCCTCGAGCCAACACACCGATGTCCTACATTTTTGTCCGTATATCGCTTCGAACAGTGCCCTTCCAATGCTCGAATGATAACTGTTATTGTACGCAAATTCCACCAACGGTAGATGTGAATCCCAATTCCCCCCAAAGTCTATGACATATGAACAAAGCATGTCCTCGAGAGTTTGGATTATCTTCTCACGTTGACCGTCAGTTTGAGGATGATATATCGTACTCAATTTGACTCTCGTGCCCAACTCTTTCTGTAGCCCATCCCAAAACTTGGAAGTGAACCGACTATCTCGATCCAACACTATGGATAGTTGAACACCATGATGAGACACTACTTCATCAATGTAGAGCTTAGTTAATTTGTCCATCGACAACGTCTCTCGCATCGCCAAAAGTGTGTGCTCTTTGTGAGTTGATCCACGACCACCCAAATAGTGTCATGTCCCCTCAAGTTCCTCGGTAGTTTAGTGACAAAGTCCATCGTGATATGCTCCCACTTCCATTCCGGAATGGATAGCGGTTGTAAACTCCCATAAGGTCTTTGATGTTCCGCTTTGATTTGAAGGCATGTAACGCATCATTCCACATAGTTGGCCACATCGAGCTTCATTATCGGCCACCAATAGTATAGCTTCAAATCTCTATACATCTTCCTGCTACCAGGATGTATGGAGTACTTGGTCTTGTGAGCTTCCTCCAAGAGCAATTCACAATTTCCTCCAATCTTCGGTACCCAAATCCTTCCTTGGAATAGCTTGAGGCCGCGACTATCTTCCGTTAGTATCTCCCTTTGCTTCACCATGATCTTGGCTTTGAGGTTCTCTTCACAGAGTGCTTCGACTTGACTCCCCTTGATGTCCTCTATTAAGCTTGACACCACATCGATCCTAGAAAGAGTTAATTTGATTTCGCTCCCATGACTCTTCCGGCTCAAAGCATCCGCTACTACGTTGGCCTTACCAGGGTGATAAAGCAACTCACAATCATAATAATACAAAAGTTCCATCCATCTCCTTTGCCGCATGTTGAGGTCCTTTTGGTCAAATATGTGCTTCAAGCTCTTGTGGTCGGTGAATAGTGTACACTTTGTCCCGTAGAGATAATGTCAGCATAGATTTAAGGCAAATACCACCACCGCTAGCTCCAAGTCATGTGTCGGGTAATTCTTCTCATGATCTTTGAGTTATCGCGATGCATACGCTATCACCTTTCCTCTTTGCATAAACACACACCCAAGGCCCAATTTTGAGGCGTCGCTACAAACCACAAAGTCATTAGATCCTTTGGGTAAGGATAGAATTGGTGCCTCGCACAGTTCCTTTTGAAGAGTCCGAAAGGCTTTTTCTTGAACTTCGGTCCATAAGAACATGACGTTCTTCCTTGTCAATGATGTGAGCGGATAGGTGATCTTCAAAAAGTCTTGAATAAACCGTCGGTAGTATCCGATCAATCCCAAAAAGCTTCTTATCTCTGTTGGACTCGTCGGTGGCTCCCAATTCATCATTGCTTCAATCTTCGCCGAATCTACCTTCACTCCATCCTTGCAAGCAAACCTATTTATACTCTAAGATTACAAGACATTAAACTAACTACACTTTGACTATTACAACTAAAGTTACTTTGACTATTGTTGACTTTTGCTATTTTGACTTTACAACTTTGACTTTGACAAACTTTGACGATTACAAACAATTACAACAATGACCTTTTAATCTTGAAAACAATTGTTAGTGCAAAAATATGTTGGATACAAGATCATGAAAGTCAAAGTCAAAGCTCAAGTCAAATCTTCAAGCAAAAGTCAAAGTCTTTATAATAAGTCATTGTAAAAGTCAATTTGTTTTGGTTTTTGTCCTTGTAATAGTTTTTAGGTATAAATAGGTTTTTGCTTTGTTGTAACCTGGTAGCATCTTGAGAGAATTCAATTGTAGAGAGAGATTTATTGAGAGTTGAGAGCATTTTGTAATATGTGAGAATTAGTCAATACATATGGAACTTTGAATTAAATTTCTTATTCATCTTGATTGATTTGCACTTATTGTAGGACACACAATTGGTATCAGAGCAAGCAAGAATTCAGAAAATGATCTTAATCTGTGTTTTGGTCGATATTTTCAAGAACTCGCAAAAGCTAGCTGTCAAGAATCAATTTCAAGATTTATTGTGATTTTTGGAGTTGTAATCATTGTTTTGTACTTGTTTTTGTGTCTAGAATACAATTGTTTTGTATTGTTTAGCATAATTCACAACTGATTTGTGTGAATTCGGATTTTTGCTTGAATTTTGGTTCGTATTGTAAAAGTATTGTGTCTAGATCAAAATTGTAATTTTTGGTGTTTTTGATAGAAATTAATTGTTTGTAATATGTTCAGAATATGATCTAGGACAAATCTGCAGAGTTTCAGAATTTATTTCAAAGTTTTGGATCGAATTCAGGCTGAAAAGGTGAGTTTTTGGTCGAAGTGGTGAAGAACACGCAAGATCCAAGTTTCGCGCAAAACTAAAGAACACGCAAGCTTTGAAGAACACGCAGACTGAAGTATTTTATGCTTTTGTGCCTTTGGCGAGTTGTTGACAAGAACGCGCAAATCGTTTGATTAGTTCTCGAAATTTTTCTAATGGGAGAAAATGCAGAGTACTCTTTGCGTGAAGTGAGAACGCGCAAAGGCTTATATCCGAGTTCTTGTTTTCTGGTTTATTCGTTCCGCGAGTTCATAATATGCAAGAAGTGATTTTTGTGCGAAGTAAAATATTGAAAAATATTCTATGTATAGAACGCGCAACGTGATTGCGCGAAGTGACCTTTTAGAACGCGCGAAGCTCTTTTTGCACGAACCAAGAACGCGCACAACTCTTTCTGTGAGAACCAAGAACGCGCACAGTTCTCTCTGCGCGAATATAGAACACGCAAAGCACTTTTTGCACGAAGTTTCAATTTCTTTGTTCTGCGAGTTCTGAGACTTAGAACTTTTTCTGAGTTTTTTCAAGTATTGACCAAGTCTGATTTTTAAAGTTAAGTTTATTTCTGAATTTTTGTTAACGATCATTTGTGCAAGTGTTATCAAGATGGGATATTTTGATGATGATGAAGAAGATCAGATTTTTAAACTCAAAACAGTGAATGCAAATCTCACCTCATCTGTTGATTATTATTCAAAGAGATCAAAGAAATATCATACTGAAAAGATGTTGCTATGTGAAGAAGTCAATATGTTAAAGAAGATAAATGAAGATCTTCTGAAGCAGATTTCTGGTTTGGAAGTAGAAAAAGTACAGAGTTTGGAAGCTGAGAATACTGAGTTGAAAAGAAAGATCTCAGGCTTGGATGCTCAAATTGTCAAAATCCAGCAAGCAGAATCTGTCACGAAGAATGAGGAGATAGCAAAGGATTTTGAAAGAGCTAGTGCAGAGTTGAGTAAGAAGATTTCAGAGTTGGAACAAAAGATTGCTAAAGACAGAAAAATTTGAAAAGGAAAAGACATGATTTGCTCAGAAATTCTCTGAATTTTCAAGAAAGACATTTGAAGAGAAGAAAGCTATTGAACTTAAATGTGCCAAACTTTCTCAACAAGTGTCAGATTTTGAGAAAGTTATCATTATGGAAAGAGATAAGTTTGCAAAGGAGAAGAAGGTAATTGAACAGAAAAATGTTGGATTTTTCAAAGATTTATCTGATCAAAGAAAGAATGTGGAGAAGGATTTTGAAGAAGAAAGAAAGATTTTTGAGTCTGATATTAGGAAGCTTAAAGAGTCATTATCTAAACTATCAACAAAGGCAATGAATGAGCAGAATACGAAGTATGAATTTCAGAACAAGATTGACTTGCTCGTCAAGGAAAGGAACAATTTATCTTCCAAGATAATAGAACTTGAAGACAAGACAACATCAAGTTCATCTCATACAACTGTTTCTACAAAAAGGACAGTCAATATTAAAGATCAGATTCGTACTACTAACCTTTTCTATGATTGGAATTTGGATGGTTCAGGTACATACAGAAGAAGAAGAAAAGAAAATGATAATTTAGTATGGAGAGTAAAAGAAAATTCTGATGAGAAGAATGACCATAAATCATTAGTACATACATTCAATGCTAAGAAGAACAATGTTCCAAAAGGTAAACCTGATTTTGTTTATTCTAGAAATCAATTACTCAGGTTAGCTCAAAAGAAGTGTTATTGTTATTACTGTCGTACAAATGATTTTGTTCATAAAGTATCTGATCATTACTGGTATGGTTCTTATTATATTACTCCTAATAGAACTACAACTAACAAACATGGACCCAAATACCAGTGGGTACCAAAGCCAAAAGATTCATCTGTGTTATAGGCATCTCAAGTCAAGGGTAAGTAAAAGAACATAGACTTCTAAATACATCAGTTCAGAACTCATACTTAAACGAATAATGGCTCTTGGATAACAAAGTTCAAGACCCGTTCTTCAATGTCAAAGAGTTCAACTTCTAGACAAAGCAGTCTAGGACTCATACCTCAAAGATCAAGTTTGACTTCTAAACACAACGGTTTAGGACTCATACTTCAACGATCAAAATAAAGTATACTTCGATGCATCAAAATTAATGATCAATCTTCAAGGAGGAGTATACATATTACCTCTACTGATAATATTGCGAATACAAATTTTTAGGGGGAGCAATTGAATTCTGATTACATCTGATCAGAACTCGTTCTTAACAGTTTTACTGCTTTCATGTTTTTATTTTTCAATAAAGTTTGTGAATAAGACTTTGTACTTTGACGACTTTTTGACTAAATGCAAAATTTGAGGGGGAGTTTACATGATCATATCAATCATGACTTGGAGCTGACTTTATGTGATTCAAGCTGAGCATAAGGACTATTCTATTCTTAATCTCATATATGTTTGAAAGATGGACGACTTTCAAACATGAAAACATGTTTCTTAAACGTTCAAACCACTTCTCAATTCTTAAAAGTTTTCATGAATTCTAGAAGAGTGTATTTTTAAATGTTTTTCATATTATGTGCTTTAGTGTTAACAAATTGTGTGTTTCCAAAGATTAATACTTGTGTATTATCTTTTCCATATACTGTCAAGTATTCATACACACCGGTTTCGTACTTTTAGTTGACTATGTTCTTACCATGTCTCAAATTGAACTTATTTTCGATGGTAAGACACCCCGTTTGAATTTCAAAGTTTATTGAGCGATTATTTCATTGAAAACGTTTCCTTCAAGAATGTCTATATTTGATTCGTATTGACAATATCCAATTTTTCATGACCTAAGCTTGCAATGCTAAATCATTCATATTTGATCTTTTCATACATTGTCAGATTCTCAAACAAGACTTTTGTATTTATTTCATTCATTCAATATCCTTGTTTTGAGAACAATCTTTCATGTTTAAAATGCTCAAATCTTCAATTATCTTGCTGAGCATATATATATATATATATATATATATATATATATATATCTGACATGTATTTCATATTGTTCTTTAATTGAAAAAGTTAAACCAATTGAGCAACATTTTGTTTTTAGGACAAATACATGGGATCAGTGTGAGGAATTAACAGAACTTCTATGGATTCACGATAACAAGTGTTTCCTACCCAAGAAGCTATTCTTGAGTGATCGAGAGGCGAGGAGTCAATATTTTTTTTGAATGTGGGTGTGTGCTTCGATAAAATGAAAAGAGAGTTTGGTTAGAAGTGAGCTTAAATGTTAAAAAGAAAGAGGGTGAGAGATCAGAGTAAAAGAATATCAAACTCTGCACCAACTTTTTCTGAGTCGGGCAGCTACATTACTGTTGTTTCACAATTCTTTCGTGAACATTACTGAAACAGGCAACTAGCCCATGCCAACTCTTGATTTAAACCCCACCAGCCACTCATTTCTTTCTTAACAAAGAGATATCTCAAATTTTCATGGGGATGCAACACATAATCTATATCGTCTTCATTCGGAAGATGTGGATATTGAAAAAGAAGGAAGTCTGCCCCACCTTCGCACTTCGATCATGCACAATTGAGTCCGTGTAATACTATTGTTGTCTCAATGGTTTACACATGTTGAGCCTTATTAACATTTTTAATTCTTTCATACACAAGCACGAACACACAGAAAATTATTTTTTATGTCAGAACGTTCATAGAATAATCTTGTGTTATTCGATGACTGAATGGAACACCTGGGGAGTGATCATCAATAAAACTCCTTGTATAGTACATTTGTTGTACTAAGTGACTTTGTGTTACTTACAGGCATCTTAATTGATTCATCTGTTGATTCAGGTTTACACTCTTATTTGTCTGAATTTGAAAAGATTCAGATGAATATATTATGAATTGACGGATGATCAGAGGCTCATATGAAAGGATCTTGGTCAGAATATTATGACATTTCTTGAATAAGTTTTGATGATTTCTCTGCTCTACATCATCAAAAAGGGGGAGAAAGTCAAGAAATGGAAAACAAGTTACGGGAGAAGTTATTTCAAGAAATGATGATTTAAGTTCAGTTGGTGAAAGTTTGAAATATTTATTGCCGGAGTTATGGGGGGAATGATCAGAATAATATCAAAAGTTCAAAGAATTCCGAAAGTTTGTTGAAATTTGCTGAAATTTTATTTGAAGATGATTTGTTGAAGCAAAATGAGCTAAATCTGGAGATAATTTCTTTTGCAAAGTCTGAAAGAGATGATTGTAAACCTTGGGGAAGATTGTTAAAGTTGATGTTTTCAGATAAAGAAGAAAAGGAGAGATTGTTAAAATTCTTGAAGAGCATAATTTTAAACGAAAGAGGGAGATTGTTCTTTGTTACTGAAATTTATTTTTGCCTATCCAAAAGGAGGAGATAATTTGTTTCTGAATCCAAAGGGGAGCTTCAATGCATATCTTTTTGAAGACAATCTTGAATCCAAAGGGGGAGATTGTTAGTGCACAAATATGTTCGATACAAGATCATGAAAGTCAAAGTCAAAGCTCAAGTCAAACCTTGAAGCAAAAGTCAAAGTCTTTGTAATAAGTCATTGTAAAAGTCAATTTGTTTTGGTTTTTGGCCTTGTAATAGTTTTTAGGTATAAATAGGTTGTTGCTTTGTTGTAACCTGGTAGCATCTTGAGAGAATCTAATTGTAGAGAGAGATTTATTGAGAGTTGAGAGCATTTTGTAATATGTGAGAATTAGTCAATATATATGGAACTTTGAATTGAATTTCTTGTTCATCTTGATTGATTTGCACGTATTGTGAGACAAACAACAATTCTGACTCAACATTCCCCCCCTTTGGATTCAAGATTAATTTTTTTTTTACAATAATCTTCAGGTCTTCTTTCTCTTGAAAAACTTCAACTTTTGAATCTTTATTAGCTTTAAATCTTGAACACTTTGACATTCTTTACAAACTTTGAAATCTTCAAAACTTTAACACTTTCTTCAATCTCCCCCTTTGATTTCAAATATGCAATTTCAGACAATCTCATAATCAAACTTTACTTCAACTTTATTTTCTTGACAACTTTCTCTTCCTTTTTAATAATCATGAACCTGACTTTGAAATCTAGAATTATCTCCCCCTTTTTGATGAATTATGAGAATCAGAATCATCAAAACATTTCAATGTCAGCCCTGTCTTTGAAATTATCTCCCCTAAATATCAATGTAAGCACAATCTTCATGCGAAACACAGATAGTCTTCTCCTTTGGAAAAATATGAACAATCTCCCCAAACGAGAATAGAATCTCCGTCTGATCTGATATTCTGTCGTCAATTCATGAAATGTATTCATCTGAATCTTTTCAAATTCAGACAAATTAGGAGTGGTAACCCTGAATCAACATATGAAACAGTTAATCTGCCTGTCAGTAGCATGGAGCCACTGTGTGTAATGGATATACATGGGAAAAGAGCTTTTTGATGTTCACTCCCCCAGGGCTTCCATTCAATCATTGAAAAACCACAAAGGAATTTTCTATGAATGTTATGACAAGAAAACTTATTCCTTGTGTGCTTGTGCAAGTGTAGCAATTACTGAAGCATTTAAAGCTTAAACAGGCTCAAAGTGTGTAAACCATTGAGACAGCAACATATATTACATAGACTCAATGTGCATGAGAAATGGTCGAAGGTGGGGCAACTTTCCTTCTTTTTCAATATCAACATCTTCCGAATGAAGATCAGATAGATAATGTGCTGCTTCCCCTTTAAAATTTGAAACATTCTTTTGTTGAGAAAAGAATGAGTAGCAGGTGGGGTCTTATGCAAGAGTTGGCATGGTCTAGTTGCCTTTTTCAATGAAGGTCACCAAAGAATGTGAACCAACAGATTATGTGGCTGCCCGACTCAAAAAAAGTTTGGTGCAGAGTTTGATATTTTTTACTCCGATCTCTCACCCTCTCTCTTTTAAACATTTTAGTTCACTTCTAACCAACCTCTCTTTCACATTTTACCTCAACACACACCCACACTCTGTTATTTTGACCCCTCTCCCCTCAATCACTCAAGGATTACTTCTGGGATAGGAAGCACTAGTTAGCGTGAATCTATGGAAGTCTTTTAAGCACTCACACTAAATCCAATGTATTTTCCTCAAAGAAATGTGTTGCTCAACAATTATCTTGACATTTAAGCACAAGATATCATTATCAGAAAATGTACGCTCATTAAAGATAAAATGAAATTTGAGCATTTTAAACATTTAAGATCTCTCAAAACAATGAAATTGAATGAATGAAACAAATTCAAGCTAAGTGTTTTGAGAATCCGATAATGATTTGATTAGATCAAATATCATGAAGAAAAATATTGTTCGGATATCAAAGACCGAATATTTTCTTATATGAAAAAGATATAAACAATTTGACAATGAAATCACAATTATAAAGAAATGACGTTTGATTTCAAACAATTGAGAATTCAAACGGGAGTATTACCATCGAAATATTTATCTGTTGAGATTTGGTAATAACAAAGTCAATAAAAGTACTGAACCAATGTGTGTAAGAATACTTGACAGTATATCGACAAGATAATACACAAGTATTGATCTTTGAGAAACACATAGTCAAATAATCATGAAAGTACGTGATATGAAAAACATTTAAAATCTCACTTCGAAATTCGTAAAATATTTTTGAAAACAAGAAGTGGTTTGAACGTTTAAAAGAACATGTTTTTCACATCTGAAAGTCATTCATCTTTCAAATATGATAGAGATTAAGATTCAGAATGATATACCTTCAAAGCTGAAATCTTAACTCCCCCTAAAATGAATATTATCATTTAAGAATCCGTTGACAAAACTTCAGATACTCCCCCTCGATATATGTAAAAAGTCAAATTTTTAGTAGAGAACATTATGAATATAACAATTAACAACAGTTCTCTTTTCTACTATATCCCTCATAAAAAAATATGACAGTAAAAATTTAATGAAATCCCCCTCAAATAGACAACAAACTTCCTAAAAAGATGTATCTTATCAGCATCCTTAAGAAGAAAAACACGTAAGAGCAGGTTCTGAACCGAAGTATTTAGAAGCCATAGTCATAAAGAATAGCCTGCAAAACAATAAAGATTTTGGTAATCATTATAAAAATGATTCCGCTTTAGTCATTAATGAAAAATATAAGCAATTGTTCTGATTTCCCATAGGCATAAGCAGTTAAGCATAAGTAAGATAAACTCCCCCTCAAATCATGGATAAGTATTCAAGCAGACATATTCAATATATTGAGTTTGCTGATTTAGAATTTAAAACGCTTTTCATCTAACGATTTAGTAAAAAGATCAACTAATTTGCAGTCTGTTTGAACGAAGTGCATTTTAACATCGCCTTTTTCCACATGATCTTTGATGAAATGGTAGCGCACGTCGATATGTTTTGTCTTTGAGTTTTGAACGGGATTAGCAGTTATTGCAATTACGCTCTTGGAATCACAATAGATAGGGATTCTCTTGTAAGAATATCCAAAGTCCTTCAATTGTGTTTTCATCTAGAGGACTTGTGAACAGCAACTTGCAACATCTACGTATTCTGCCTCAGCAGTGGATATAGATACGCAATTTTCCTTTTTGGATGTCCAACTTACAAATTTATCTCCTAAAAATTGTCAAGATCCAGAGGTGCTCTTCCGATCATGTTTACAGCCTGCATGATCAACATCAGTATATGCAGTTAAATCATAACCATAATCCTTAGGATACCAAAGGCCTAACTCGGGAGTGCCTTTCAAGTATCTAAGAATTCTTTTGACAACTATAAGGTGAGATTCCTTCAGGTTAGCTTGATATCTCGCACAAAAATAGGTAGCAAACATGATATCTGGTCTACCTACTGTGAGATATAGTAATGATCCGATCATGCTACGATACGTTTTCTGATCGACAGATTTACCGGTTAAATCTGCATCCAAAAGTGTGCCGGTAGTCATGAGCGTTTTCATTACAGAACTCTCAGTCATGTTAAACTTTTTCAAAATGTCACGAATATATTTCGACTGGTTGATAAAGATACCGTCTGGGGACTGTTTCACTTGAAGACCAAGGAAAAAGGTCAGTTCACCCATCATTGACATTTCAAACCGAGTCTCCATAATTTTTGAATTTTTTACAGAATTTAGGATTGGTAGACCCAAATATTATGTCGTCTACATAAATTTGTATTAAGATTAAGTCTTCACCTAGCTTCTTAAGGAACAAAGTGGTATCGATTGTACCTTTCTTAAAGCCCGAGGCAAGTAAGAATTGTGTAAGAGTGTCATACCAAGCTCGTGGTGCCTGTTTTAATCCATAAATCACTTTGTCTAGAACGTAGACATGATCTGGGTGATGTGGATCAACAAAGCCTTCAGGTTGTGCTACATAGACCTCCTCATGCAGTATACCGTTGAGAAAAGTAGATGTCACGTCCATTTGGTAGACAATGAAATTCTTATGTGCTGCATAAGATAGAAAGATTCTGATGGCCTCGATCCGTGCAACAAGATCAAACGTTTCATCATAGTCTATGCCCTCCTGTTGACAGTAACCCTTTGCAACAAGTCGAGCCTTGTTTCGTACGATAACTACAACCTCATCTTTCTTGTTCCTAAAGACACACTTTGTGCCTATCACTGATTTGTCTTTCGGACATGGGATTAGCCACCATACCTTATTCATTTCGAATTGTAGTAGCTCATCTTTCATCGCTAGTATCCAGTCAGGATCTTGAAGAGCTCCAGAAACCTTTTTTCGCTCTAAGGAACTAAGGAAACATGAGTAAAGACAAAAATTTGCTGATGCTGCACGTATTTGTATGCTACTATGTACGTCACCAATAATATTGTGTAGGGGGTGATCTTTCGTCCATCAATTTGTGCTTGGGAGTGGTTGAACAGATACTGTTATCCCAGTTTAATCTAGTTGATTAACAATCACAGAAACACAATAATAATCAAGAGATAATAAGATTAACAAAACATACCAATCCCTTGAATAAACGATTAAACCTTGTGTGTTCTTGATACCCTTGAATACAGAGAAAACTTGCTACCTCACTATATGATTATGAAAGTGATTGTGAGGATTAACCCTAAAACCTAAATAACTAAAACTTTAAAAACTTAGGACTTATGGGCTAATGGGCTTAGGCCCAATAGCTAATAAACTATTAACTTATTACACAATAAACCCTCTAACTTTAACTATCAAACAAATACGGTTTAGACCCTCTAATTTAACTTTAATCTTGAATACAATTATTTGATCCAACAATCTCCCCCTTTGGATTGAAGATTAAAAAAAATTAGCAATTGTCTTCGGGTCTTCACTTGTCTTCTCTTTTCTTGAAAAACTTCAGATATGACGTTGATAGCTTCAAAACTTTAAAATCTTTAAATAGTCTTCAAATCTTCAAATCTTTGATATCTTTGAAAATCTTCAGCATTCTTCAAATTATGTTCTCCCCCTTAATATATTCTCCCCCTTTTTGATGAGTGGTGAGAATCATCATCATCAAAACTTGTCAAAACAATCTCCCCCTTTATGGAAAAATCTCCCCATGTGTCTTTATAGACTTCAATGTAGCACCATATTCATGTAACGAGCCCTGTGTGGAAATAAGAGCAGTCTTCCCAGATGGAAAGAGTGATTTTTTCAATCTTTTCAGATTAAAATAGAAAGTAGTAACCATTCGAATCTTTTCAAATTCAAACAATTAATAGGTGTAACCCTGAATCAACAAATGACTCAGTTAGAATGTCTGTCAATGACACAAAGTCACTGAGTAACACAAAGTTACTAATAAGGAGTTGGTTTTGATGTTGACTCCCTAAGTCTTCCATTCAATCATCGAATAACACATGGTTATCTATGAACGTTCTGACAGAAATCAAATTTCTGTGTGCTCGTGCATGTGTATGAAAGATATAAGCATAGATGATTGCTTTTCAATATAGGCTCAAAGTATGTAAACTTGTTGAGACAGCAACAAATTATACAAAGACTCAATGTGCATGAGAAAGGGTTCGAAGGTGGGGCAACTTTCCTTCTTTTTCATTATTAGTATCTTCCAAATAAAGAACCAATAACGTATGTGCTCCTTCCCCAGAAAATGTGAAACACTCTCTTTTTGAGAAAAGAATGAGTAGCTGGTGGGGTTGTATGCATGAGATGGCATGGGCTAGGTGCCTTTTTCAATGATGGTCACCAATGAATTTGAACCAATCAGATTATGTGGCTACCCGACTCAGAAAGTGGTTTGGTGCAGAGTCTAGTATTCTTTTACTCTGATCTCTCACCCTCTTTCTTTTAATGCTCACTTCTAACCAATCTCTCTTTTCCATTTTACCTCTTCACACACCATTACTCAATTTTTTGACCCCTCTCCCCTCAATCACTCAGGGGATACTTCCTGGGTAGGAAACACTGGTTATCGTGAATCCATGGAAGTTCTGTTAGGTACTCACACTGAATCCCATGTATTTTCCTAAAAGAACATGTTGTTCAACATGCGTTTTGTACATGTAAGCACAAATACCACTTGTTACATGAAGCATAAAAATTTTGGAGAAGTCAAAACAGTTGTGTTTGACGATGCAATTCTCCCCCTCAACCTAAAAGTGGTTGGCAATAAGCTCATATCAATTTGTCATGAAGAATAATATGCTAGAGAATCAAAAACGAATTTTGTTTATATGAACAATATATAAACATATTTTCAATGAAAGCACATGAAATGACGTTTGATTCAATCAACAGTGAATACAAAGAACGTGAGTATTACCATAGAAAGATTTAACTTTTGATACATGGTAATACCAAAGTCAAATAGAATGTTCTGAACCGTTATGTGTATGAATACTTGACAAAGTATATTGACAAGATAAAATGCAAGTATTTATCTTTAAGAACACACGGTCAGATAATCTTTTAAAATCACAGATAGTCTCCCCCTTAACTGATAATAATAATATTTTTTTTATGATCAAGCAGGAAAAATAAAGCACTAAAGTGCGGGTCCTAATCTGATGTGATTAGAAGCCATTCTCCATTGAAGTACGGGTTCTAAGCTGATTTACTTAGAAGCCTTCATTTTGACAATGAGGCACGAGTCTTGATCTGTAGTAATCAGAAGTCATTGTTCTTTCTCCCCCTTAAACTTTGGGTGCCTACAACACAGATTTAGCTTTTGGAACCCACTGGTATTTGGGTCCTAATGGGTTAGTTGCAGTTCTAGTGGGAGATATGAAGTAAGAACCATACCATTTATTCATATAATCTTTTCTTACAAAATCATTTGAGCCACAGTAGGAACAACTAATTTTCTTTTGTGCTAACCTGATCAATTGATGGATTGTGTAAACCAGATCAGGTTTGCCAAAAGTTTTACCTTTTGTATCATAGTTTCATTTAGCATTTGATGTATGCACAAATGATTCTTCTTTCTTCTTTTCCTCCGATGATCCTTTAACTCTCCAGATCCAGTTTCCTCTTTCTTTCTGATCATCCTTTCTCCAGAAGCTTTTCTTTTGAGACTTGTTCTTCTTTAAATTACCTGAACCATCAACACTTTTATCAAAGAAAAGGTTAGAAAGACGAATCTGATCAGTAGATTTAGAAGTAAGACTATCATCTGAATCATAGAAAGGATTATAGAAAACATTTGAAAAATGTGAACTTGAAGTTGTTTTTAATGAACTGTTTGAATCAGCTAGATCATCTCTCGGTGATTGAGCTATTGACTCTGGCGTCTTGTGCTCAGTCAGCTTCACCTTGAATACGATCTCTTTAAGTTCCTTTAACTTTGAAGACAAACTGTTTCTTTCCTTTTCAATTAGGTCAAACTTCTTATGCAACTCAGATTTTGCATTCTTCTCTTTCATGATGTTTGTTGACAATTCAGACAACTTTCTTGTCAGCTTAGCTATCTCAGTCTCTAGATCTTTCTTTTCTGCAGAAAAATCTATATTTGTATCCTTCAGCTCAACTTTCTTCTTCTCATTCTCAGCCTTTTCTCTCTCTAGAATGATAACCTTCTCAAAGTCTGAAACTTGTTGAGCTGTTGTATTATCTCTGTCTTGGGTTGCCTTTTCTTTCAGCATTTTAATCTCAACCTCAAGACTGAGAACTTTATCTTTAAACTTATCTCTGTCCGCACAGAGTTGAGAATTTATCTGTCTTAGTCCTGTACTAGTATCCTTTGAAACACTTGTACTCCTTCTAAGCTCCTCAAGCTCTCTTTGCATTGCATCCTTCTTTGACCATGTAGAGCTTGATTCAGATCTTTTCAACTTTGCTTGAAGATCCAAGATCTCTTTTTCTTTAGACTCAATCATTCCTGCAAAGTCAATTATAGGATCATAATCTTTTGAATTTTCTTTTAAAGCATTGACCTGAATAAGAAGAGATGAGTTCTGAATATGTAAAGCCTTGTTTTCAGCTTTAAGAGATGATATCTCGGATTTGAACATTTTTTCCTCTATGTCATACTCATCAACCATGCGAAAAGATATTGATAACCGTCCAGCAAGTTGTTTAGCCTTTGCTTTTACTTCAGAATGTGTCATCTTTTCAAAATCAAGGCTGTAACCTTCAGACATCATTAGCTGATTCGACATCCTAACTGTATGGTTAGTAATCAAACTTTTCTGTACCAAGATAACCAACTAGATGAGATCGTTAGAATCAAGAATAAAGATAAAAACTACACTCAAAAATTTTAATTTTTTTTAACTGGGGTACTGTAGCGACAATTTTTTTTTCGGGTCTTGAAACTATCGGTCGACCGGATGAATAGGGACCAGATGAATAGTGTCGACCGGATGAATAGTGTCGACCGGATGAATAGTGTCGACCGGAAGAATAGTGTCGACCGGGTGAATAGTGACCGGATGAATAATGTCGACCAGATGAATAGTGATCGGATGAATAGTGTCGACCGGATGAATAGTGAATCAATGAATAGTAAAATCGATGAATAGTGAATCGATGAATAGTAAAATTGCAAAACACATATTTAATCCTAAAAACTTGATTCTTTAGGCTTTGATACCACTTGTTATCCCAGTTTAATCTAGTTGATAATTAACACACAAACACATATAGATCAAGACATATAAAGATTAAGAATAACATACCAATCCCTTGAATAAACAGTTAAACCTTGTGTGTTCTTGATACCCTTGAATACAGAGAAGACAACTACCTCACTATAGGATTATAATTGAGATTATGAGGATTCACCTTAAAACCTAAATAACTAAAACTTTAAATACTTAGGCCTTATGGGCTAATGGGCTTGGGACCAATAGCTAATAAACTATTAACTTATTACACAATAAATCCTCTAACTTTAACTATCAAACAAATACGGTTTAGACCCTCTAATTTAACTTTAATCTTGAATACAATTATTTGATCTAACAGATACTCGGGTATTTTGCTCGTGGTATTCATCGAATATTGCAGGAACAACCTCAGAAGTAGATGAAACTTCTTGTACTGGTGTATCTAATGAAAGTAATACTCGAACAACAGAGGAAGTTGTTGTAAGAATATTGCAATACTTTTTTAGATTCACTTAAAATAGAATTTAGTCCAAGTATACACTTTATACTACTATCGTCTCTTAAGAAGTAATAGTGGTACAAACTACCGGATATCGATCCTCAGGAAAACTGTGAAAGTTCTATCAGAAAAGTCCAGTAATTAAAAGTCAATTTCAGATGGCGAACTTAAAGAAATCTTTTAACGGTTCTAAGTTAACACTAGGAAAGCTTAGTTGTGAGAAAAGGCAAAGGGTGGAAAGGTTCTTTAGAACAGAAACAAATGATCTGCTAAAAAGATATTATAGCAGTCTCATTTATCCCAGAATTAACATTTAATATAATCTTTTTAGGGATTACACATTTTCATACATTTAATTAGTCGTCAATTAATTATTTGTAATCTTAAATTACCTGAAATATGTTCAACGAGACTTTAAACTATATTTTTAACACCTTTTTACTTTTTAATCGGTCTCAGTCCTAACTCTGCCTTGCACCACAAGCTAAGGTTTTAACCTATCATTGCTTGGTTTTTGTCACAAAAGAAATAATTACTGAAATCGAAAATTATGAAAACAAGGTGCAAGTATTGAAGTTTGAAAAGAAAACTTGTCGCGCAAGTAATTAATATCTGAACTGAAGACAGAAATTTAAATTGCAGAAAATGTAAATGACTGGAAAGTAAATTGCTGGAAATATAAAATGCTGGAAATTAAAATACCGGGAATGTAAATAAAGCAGTAAATTGCAGAAAGTAAATGTGTTGTGACTGCTGCCAGATTTGGTAACATGCGCGGGAAGCTTCGTTAGAAAACTAGAACACTTGCAAAATAAAACTTGGAGACAATAATTGTACTGATTAGAAAATTCACCGCTTGGCACAGAAGGAATTTAATCCAAAAGAACACCAAGTATGACGACTTAGTTCTAATAGTAAAAATTAAAGTAACCAAAAGAAATAAAGCAAAAGAACCTTGATTACTTTGGAAAATACTTGGGAATTGTCTCAACAAATTAATACTAGACACGTGTTACAAAAGAGATAAATCCAATGTAAACCACAATTTTAAAGACTAGAACAATTGAGAAAAAAGAAATAGACCAAGTAATATTTCTTACGTAAACAAACGTTATCAAAACACGAGCAACCGAACAATTTAGAAATCAATGTTGGGAGATCACAACAAGGCCACGCCCTCAAGATGATGATTTGGAACTTGAAAACGATTTATAGTAAACCAAGAAACAATTGAGAATGAACCAGTAACACTTGTAACAAAAGATGGAATTGTTAACCAAAATACTTGTATTCTTCAAAGCTTGTAACAACTATCCACCAACTTACAAGAAATAAACTTAAGAAAATGCCGATGTATGCCACAATTCGAAGATGCCTAGAATTGCTTGTTGAAGAGTTAATCAAAAGATGATCCTAGGATAGATGATAAAAAAATAACACTAACAAACTATTTATACAAAAAATACTACTTAGTCTCCAAGGTAGGTTGAAAATGCAAGCAACAGGACTTTGGGCCAAGCCCATTCCTTTCAAATTTTCGGTCTTGATGGGAGCCCAAACAACCGGCCCGAATGATCAAGATGTTGTCCATGTCTTGAGCCCAAATGCTATTGTCCAACAAAAATCAAAGAGTAAGCCCTACGTTAAGCCCAACTTCTATTCTTCGTGGCTCCTCCGGAGTCTCGAAAATTCTGGAAAATAAGAAGATAAAAATAACCATAAGAAAGTAGACTAAAATTCAGCAAATCATAAATAAATAAACAAAACCTAAGAATATCCTAAAAGGGTGTAAAATAAAATAAATAAAGACTCAATTCCTAATTTGGGCAAATAAAAGACTCCTAAATGACAAAAAAGAAAGATGTTTTAGGGTTAATAAATTAACACTTATCACACCCCTAAACTTAAACTGTTGTTTGTCCCCAAACAACTAAAATGACAAACTAAATCCTTTAAGATATTAGAATAGTTCATAGAATTTACTTTTTTAGAATCTAATTAGATTGGTTAGATTATAATTTTTTTTTCCGAAATATTTCAGTAGTCATTTAGAAAGCCCGGTTCGGATCAGTAACTGACTAAAACGTCCCATAAAATGCCAAATATTTTGTCACATGTCTAAAATACACTAAAAATTATGAGGTTTTGGTCATTCAAATGTATTTTAGAAGAAAATTGTGCAATCTGTCCCGAGCTGACATATTAGTACACCCTACTTCTAACGACCATAACTCCCTCATAAATCATCTAAATGAGGTGAATTCTTTTTCATATAGTATATTTTTGAATTCTGTAACATCCCGCCTGCCTCGACAACAATATTGTCCGCTTTGCCCCTGGATTTAACCAACGTGTAGCGCACGGATTTGTTTTTGGCGACCTGGTGAGAAACTTCCCAGGGGGTCACCCACCCTGGGACTACTCCCACCCAAGCACGCTTAACCTCAGAGTTCCCAGAACCTGACGTGCTTGTGGCCCCAAAACGCGTTGTTGTTAGGAAGGCCAAGATATTACTTATAACACCCAGCATCACTCCTGTCCACGGCCGATATAGGATATGCCTAAGGTGTTACAAACACCCCCCCTTGGGACTCATCGTTCTCGATGAGGTTTGCCCCATATCCCGAACGGCACAGGAGTGGCTCTGATACCATCTGTAACATCCCGCCTGCCTCGACAACATTATTGTCCGCTTTGCCCCTGGATTTAACCAACGTGTAGCGCACGGATTAGTTTCTGGCGACCTGGTGAGAAACTTCCCAGGGGGTCACCCATCCTGGGACTACTCCCACCCAAGCACGCTTAACCTCAGAGTTCCCAGAACCTGACGTGCTTGTGGCCCCAAAACGCGTTGTTGTTAGGAAGGCCAAGATATTACTTATAACACCCAGCATCACTCCTGTCCACGGCCGATATAGGATATGCCTAAGGTGTTACAAACACCCCACTCAGAAAGAAAAAAAAATAAAGCTGAAATGAAAAGATCTAAAAAATGGAGCCTGTTTTACCATAACCAAAATTATCCCCAATTTGAGAAAATTTTCCATATCTTGAAAACACACTGAAATCCATATCCCTTCATAAACTTGGTTCATTTACCTAAGTTCAAGATGCACAATCGCTAACTTACCTAGACTTGCCTTATTTCTAACAAAAGTCATCAAAGGATGCAGGTTAGGAATTTGAAGTGCATTTTGGCTTTTTTATTGCAATGCTTTGCCTCTTACCTCAATCTCTCTTTTTCACTCAATGTTACAATTTTACTGCCATTCATCTCATTATTGAGGCAAAATTTTGAAAACTTTGGACACTTTTGGTCTCTTTTGACTCTTGGTGCCTTTGGAACATTCTCATGCAAAGTGAATAGGTCTATGCCTTTTGATTTTCATTTATGGGGTGCTTTGCATGGATTTATCTACTGTTTAGTGCTAATGAGCTTTGAGTGGCTTTTGTGTGTTTGTGATCCACCAAGAGGCGAGGTTTGACAAACTTAGGACATATTGTAGCCCCCTACAAACTTGAGAGATACAATGCCCTCATTGGATCAAAAAGGCTATGTGTATAGGCTAGAACAAAGAAAGGCCTATTGATGATTCAAGTCAGTAAACTAGCAAATTATTGGTGAAGTTGTGATGGCAATCCATAACTTAAGTGCAATACATTAGAAATTATTATGGCTATATACTTAGAGGTACAAGATATGAAACTGTGATGTGCAAAAATGATTGATGAATACAAATGGCAGTGGTGAAAACAGTCTCTAAAAATCAGTTCCCAATCTACTTAAAAATGCAAAATAACAAGACACAAGACACCTAATCTAAACATTAAACTAAAAACATAAAATAAACAAGATAAAGGGGAAACTTCAGAATCTGTACTACTCAGGATGAGTAGCAGATGTAATTCCTTGCAACTGCATCAGAGGCTCTGGGAAAGGTGAGATGTCGTCTAGAGCTTTGGGATCTTCCTTCAGACCTTTTCTCCTCCAAGCCTCATCTTTTCTTCTCTCATAGTTCCACCATCTATCTCTCTCCTCCTTCATCAGCTTGAAGTTTTCATTAACTTCCTTCAGCTGTCTTTCCAATCTCCCCGTCTTCCTCTGAAAACTTCTCTTGATGATTCTGGTATGTTCCTCCATGTGCTCTATAAGTGAATTATTACCTAAACCTTCCTCTATGTTGGCATGTCTATTCAGAGATGGGTGATTGTTTCTGAATAACCTTCTTAGGTTCTTCATATCAATAACCCTCCTTTTTTTTAGGAATGTGTCAGTGGTGAGCTTGATAGCTCCAGCCTCTTCCATGAGACTGTGTATGATGAAGGGGTATGGAAATCTAGCATTGGTTATATCTAGGCTACTCTTAATGTGATTTATCAACCTACCTACATTCAGAGGGTGTCCCTCCAAAATGCAGTACCCAAGCAACACCCTTTCCATGCATAGATCAGTGTCATGTGTTGTATGGTGCAGGGTGTGTCTAACAAAATAAAACCAAATATTGGCCTCTGGTTTCAAACTGTTGGTCTTAAGGGTTCTAGTTGTTGCCTTCATATTCCAAGAGATCCCCTCTAGAGCTACCCTATTCAAGATTCTCTTAAGCTCATCCTTACTCACTCCGACCATTAACTTATCAAATTAAGACACAATAGGGGGGTCTATGTTTAGTAGTTGGTTGATTCTAGCGGCTGAGTAAGATATTGGTTTCTGTCTTACTATTATCTCTGTGCTATCAGTGATGGCCACCTCAGAGTAAAAATCCCTAACCCATTATAGACTGTATGGCTTTGGTACAGATCAGAGCTTTCTCCACCCTAACTTATGGATCACAAATGCGATCTCAGGGTAAATGGATATTGGCTCAGTGTCAAATCCCTTTGGAGTCTGTCCTAACTTGTCAGCAAAATATCCATACTTTCTTCTAGCTAAAACACAACTAAAGAGTTCATCATGAGTAAGAAGATCATAGTCATTACCTCTTGTAGTAGATCCAACTGTCCTGATTGTATTTCTTCTGTTTATCTTGGTCCTTTGTCGAGTGACTCTGGTGGTAGTGGTGACAGCTTGCTTGGCCAAGTCAATGAACTTTCTCTTCTTCGGTGGCACACTCCTTGCAATAGCTTTTCCCTTTTCCTTCTTTCTTCTTCCTTGCTTCAGTATTGATAGGAGCATTAGCTTGAGGCTCTTCTGAAGGTAGGGCATCATCATGGGTGGAGTTGTGATATGGAATCTGGGGTTGAGTGTCTTGAGGAACAGAGGCTAGATTGGTCTTTAGAGGTACGACAAGGATCTGATGTACGATGGTTGTTCTGGAGGGTCGTGATTGATCTCCACTCAGATGAGTGTCGCCTATCTTTAGTATTGTCTCAAGGAATGGTGGTGGTGAAGGGGCAATGGATTGTCCCTTCGAGTTCAGAAGTATAACGTTGGCAATGCTTGTCACAGGTAGGTATCGGGGGTCTCTGAAGTCAAGTACAACGAGGCTTAGGTCGAGGTTGGGAGTGCTGATGTTGGCAACAGAGGCCACATTGTTCAGAGACTGGGCCTTTTCAGAGGGTCTCTGAAGTGGGGGCTCTGAAATGACTCCAGAGGGTCTCTGAAGTCCCATCTCTGGAATAATTCCAGAGGTTCTCTAAAGGGGTGCTTCTGAAGGGTGTTCAGAGGGCCTCTGAGGTTCTGCCTCAGAGTAAATGTTGGTAGGCCTCTGAAGTTCGTCTTGAGCTTCTATTGCGGCGAATAACATTTCAAAGGGGTTAACGTTCTCATTTTGTGGTGGCGCATATGCAGAACCCGCATATGGAGGAGATGAGTTTGTTCCTTCCTCAGGGGTTTCTTCAGGAATCCTTCTGTTCATTCTTTGATCGTTTCTTCGAAGGATGGGAGGAGGTGGTGCTTGGTTTGTATTTTGGTTTCTTCCTGATCGTCTTCTTGCATTGGAATTTGTGATGAACATGGTGATAATGGGTGTGCAGAGATAATTAGAGGTTTGTAAAGGTGGAGAAGACGATGGATGTTTCAGGTGATGATGATCGAGAGAATGGTTGCTTCGAGGTTGAGAGAAAACTGAAAGTGTAGAAAGCGAATGATGAGGACAATGACTTCAACAGTGTGGTATTTAACGGGATTTTATAACTTAGAGGGCAAGGGTTGTGGATGGATGTGATCGCCGACGGTAAGAGTATATGGTAGAGTATGAGTGATGGTGTTGATGGAAATTACAGGGTGGTTTGTGAGAGAGGGAGTTTGTTTTCATTTATCCCAGAATTAACATTTAATATAATCTTTTTAGGGATTACATATTTTCATATATTTAATTAGTCGTCAATTAATTATTTGTAATCTTTAATTACCTGAAATATGTTCAACAAAACTTTAAACTATATTTTTAACACCTTTTTACTTTTTCATTGGTCTCAGTCCTAACTCTGCCTTGCACCCCAAGCTAAGGTTTTAGCCTATCATTGCTTGTTTTTTCTCACAAAAGAAATAATTACTGAAAAGCAAGTAGTTGAAATCGAAAATTATGAAAACAAGGTGCAAGTACTGAAGTTTGAAAAGAAAACTTGTCGCGCAAGTAATTAATATCTGAAGTGAACACAAAAAATTAAATTGCAGAAAATGTAAATGACCAGAAAGTAAATTGCAGGAAATATAAAATGCTGGAAATTAAAATACTGGGAAAGTAAATAAAGCAGTAAATTGCATAAAGTAAATGTGCTGTGAGTGCTGCCAGATTTGGTAATTTGCACAGGAAGTTTCCTTTGAAAACTAGAACACTTGCAAAATAAAACTTGGAGACAATAATTGTACTGATTAGAAAATTCACCGCTTGGCATAGAAGGAATTTAATCCAAAAGAACACCAAGTATGACGATTTTGTTCTAATAGTAAAAATTAAAGTAACCAAAAGAAATAAAGCAAAAGAACCTTGATTACTTTGAAAAATACTTGGGATTTGTCTCAAAAAATTAATACTAGCCACATGTTACAAAAGAGATAAATCTAATGTAAACCACGATTTTAAAGACTAGAACAATTGAGAAAGCATAAATGGACCAAGTAATAATTCTTACGTAAACAAACGTTATCAAAACACGAGTAACCGAACAATTTAGAAATCAATGTTGGGATATCACAACAAGACCACAACCTCAAGATGATGATTTGGAACTTGAAAACGATTTATAGTAAACCAAGAAACAATTGAGAATGAACCACTAACACTTGTAACAAAAGATGGAATTGTTAACCAAAATACTAGTATTCTTCAAAGCTTGTAACAACTATCCACCAAATTACAAGTAATAAACTTAAGAAAATGATGATGTATGCCACAATTCGAAGATGCCTAGAATTGCTTGTTCAAGATTTAATCAAAAGATGATCCAAGGATAGATGATAAAAACATAACACTAACAACCTATTTATATAAAAAATACTACTTAGTCTCCAAGGTAGGTTGAAAATACAAGTAACAAGACTTTGGGCCAAGCCCATTCCTTTCAAATTTTCGGTCTTGATGGGAGCCCAAACAACCGGCCCGAATGATCAAGATGTTGTCCAAGTGTTGAGCCCAAATGCTATTGTCCAACAAAAATCCAAGAGTAAGCCCTACGTTAAGCCCAACTTCTATTCTTCATGGCTCCTCCAGAGTCTCGAAAATTCTGGAAAATAAAAAGATAAAAATAACCATAAGAAAGTAGACTAAAATTCAGCAAATCGTAAATAAATAAACAAAACCTAAGAATATCCTAAAAGGTGTAAAATAAAATAAATAAAGACTCAATTTCTAATTTGGGCAAATAAAAGACTCCTAAATGACACAAAAAGTGATGTTTTAGGGTTAATAAATTAACACCTTCTAGAAGTGCTCGGGACTTCTTGTCCAGAATTTGTATATGTAGAAGCAGAATCTGTATTAGTGTTATCAGAAACACTAGGTGTAGATGTACCTGAAAATGTTGTTGTTGTGACTGGTTCAGAAGGTCCAGCTACATCTTCAGTTATAATTGGAACCTTTGAAGTTGATGCGGACACACCTGATTTGTCAAAATCTGCACATATGTCCATAAAAGCATCAAGAAATAAATATCTAACTCAGATGTAGCATTTGAAGAATTAGATGACTTAGTCTGTTTTGGCTCGGGTTCTATTCCGTCATGAACAGAAGCCTTTCCTTTAAGCTTGAGTTTTGAACTGTGTTGTTCAGAAGTCAGTGTAGAGTATTCATCAAATGACACATATATGCTTTCCATGATAGTCTTGGTCCGGCGATTGTAAACACGATAGGCTTTAGACGTTAGAGAATAACCGATAAAGTAGCATTCGTCGGCCTTCTTGTCAAACTTGCCAAGATTATCACGGTCATTGAGTATATAACACCTGCAACCAAAAATGCGTAAAAATTTAATATTCGGTTTACGTTTGTTAATCAATTCATAAGCTGTCTTATTAAAAGTGTAATCACAATCGTCCGATTCTGAGTAAAACAAGAGGTTGCAACGGCTTCAGCCAGAGGTATAGTGGTAGACCAGAATAGGGCAACATGGTTCTTGCTGCTTCGACTAAAGTTCTGTTTTTCCGTTCAACAACGCCATTTTGTTGCGGTGTTCGCGCGACCGAGGAAAGCTGAGAAATCCCAACTGAATTGAGATAGCTTTGAAGAATCTCATTTTTAAACTCTGTGCCGTTATCGCTACGCAACTGCTTGATTGGCAATTGAAGCAGAACTTGTACTTTCTTTATGAATGCAATGATCAATTCTGGCGCGTCTGATTTGGCTCACAGAAATTCCAACCGTGTATAACTTGAGTACTCATCAATCATTACCAAGATGTACTTTTTACCATTAATTGACTGAGTCCGCATTGGGCCGCAAAGGTCCATATGAATCATTTCCAACGGCGTTGTGCAAGAGGATTCAGTCTTTGACTTATGGGAACTTCTCTTCATCTTCCCCATTTCACAAGCAGGACACAGTAAATCCTTCTCGAAACATATCTTAGGAAGACCTTTGACAACGCTTTGTCTCGCTAACGTATCAATAGCTTTGAAATTTTGATGAGACAGTCGCTGATGCCAGATCTAACTTTGTTCTTTCGTCGCTTTAGCAAGTACACAAACAGAACGTGTAGCAAAAAGAGTTGGAAAATTAACCTCATAAAGATTACCATATCTATCAGATCTAAAAATCTCTGAACCGTCCAGAGTCTCGATGTGACAGTGAGTTGTAGTAAACCGCACTTGATACAAACTATCACAAAAATGACTTGTGCTGAACAAGTTGTGATCAAGTTCTTCAACATATAAAACTTTGTTGATGGTTACGGTGCCATTTGTTAGCATGTCGTGTCCTCTGCTGTAACCTTTCAGATCAGCATTCGCAAAGTTAACTGTTCCAGCAGGTTCTTCCACATAGTTATGCAGTAAGTGCTTGTATCCTATCATATGTATCCTGCAAAAGGAACAAATTACTTCTTTTTAGGTACCCATATCCAGATGGGTCCTGTTTTGTTAGCATCTCTCACTTTCTTAACATCATCTGTTTTGCCTTTGATTCTCCATTCAAATCATGAAACAACTTTTTCTTTGAAAAATTAGCAGACTTAGCTTGAAATACATGAATATGTTGTGTTAAGGATTTAGATACAGATTTAGTTTTAGAGACTCTTTTAACAGTCTTTGGTTTGGGAGAAATGGAGTAAAATGAGAAAGAGTTGTCACCACAGTGATTACATATGAAATTCTTGCGAGCAAATGTCATCATTTTTGATTTATCAAAAGGAGTACATTTATTCGAACAAACTTGACATTTATTTGCTTTAGAACTATTACATGTTAAATTCTCATCACTACTGTAAACAACACAATCATTTTCAGACAAAACTTGACAACCTTTCTCTTTGAAATTGATCATTGAAAACTCTCCCCCTTTTTTAGAAAACAATAATCTGACTTTATTTTCTCCCCCTTTATCACTCTTACTTGACTTTGATTTCTTCTTTGAATCATCTCTTTGACAAACTTCTTTCCCTTTTTAATAATCAACAATCTGACCTTCATACTTTTCATACTTATCTTTCTTTTGACCTTCATAATTGGACTTTGAATAATACTTCTTTTTCCCAAAGCTCTTGTTGAATTGCTTTGTGATGAAGGCCAAGTTCTCAGCAAACCTCTGAATATCATCATCAGAATTGACCTCAACTTCTTCTACCGAAGACTCAGAACTAGATTGAGTAAGCTCAGTGAGATAAGATTTGGACTTCTTAAGCTTGGATTTTGAGACAGAAACTGAACTAGAACTAGAACCCTTCTTCTTTTCCGCAAACAGAGCCAGTGAATCTTTTACCATCTTCTTTTCCTCGCACAACATCATTTCCTCGTCCTCTGCTGAGATAAAGTCGCAAAGATATCATTCACGTCTTCTTGTGCCATGTTCTTTGACATCCGTAGGTTAATGACATAGCTCTTCCACTCGGGGTTCAAGTTCTTGATGAACTTGTAATTTATTTTCGATACAGATTTGTTCATCCCGTTTCTCTTTAGGTCCTTCAAAATCACATTAAACCTGTTGTAGGTTTCTATCAAAGCTTCTCCTTCCTTAGCATGAAATCCCTCGTAAGCATTTATGCTTTGATTCATCTTGGCTTGAATGGACCTGTCCGTTCCTTGGAATTGCCTCTCCAATTCATCCCACATCGCTTTTGCGGAATCACGACTATCTACGCAGTTGTAGATATCGTTTGGGATTGCCATCGTTAAGTAGATGAGGGCTTCTTCATTAATTTTGGCAAGCTCCTTCTCTCGGTCGCTGTAGTATTCGTAAGGCTTTGGAATGTACCGAACAGGAAATTCCAGAGAAGTTGTTGTTTCAGCTTGACCAGGAACTGGATTTCATATACTCTCGGTTCTTGTGGTTCAAGAACTGCGTCATCCGACGCTTCCATTGCGGGTATTCGCCTATGATAAGAACTGGAGGTTTTGATTGTGCCCCCAAAAAGAGAAGTTCTTTCGACATCTTTACAACCTGAAAAAAAAATGAGCTAGAATTTATCGTTAGTTCGAAAATAATCAACAATTATACCTCTTAAAAATTTCTAGAAAAAAAATTTCCCAAAAATTTCTAAGGCAAGAATTCTCACACCACTGAGTTTTAAAAACAATTCACACACTAAAAAGAACACTAGAATTCGCAGAAAATGAGCAATTCACACACCACTAGATCACAATTCGCATACAAGGAACAATTCGCATGATTTGATATACGAATTATGTGCAATTCGCACGTCGCTATAAGCGAAATCTGAGGAATTCACACGACGTTATATGCGAATTCTGAACAATTCGCATATGACTATAAGCGAATTCTTGACTTAACCAAAATTTTGAACTTAAAGCTTTTCGCAAGAACTTTTCGTATAACAGGGAGATACGAATTTAATACTTAGAAAATTTCAAGAATTTTGAAATTCGTATGCCTCCTTATGCGAATTCTCCACTTTTCGTATAACAGGCCTACGCGAATTATGTCCTTAGAAATATTTTCCACCAACTTTTCGTATAAGAGAGTTATGCGAATTCTTCACTTCTCGTATAAGACTACATGCGAATTCTGTGCATTTCGTACAACACTCTATGCGAATTCCATACTTGTCTTTTTAAAAAATAAAAGCTATGCGAAATCCTTCACTATGCGAGTTCTTCGTGCGAAAAGATCAGATCTTGCGAGTTCTTCAAAAGTTATGCAAGTTCTTGATCCTTTGATGAAAAATCCTTCAAATTCGATTGAAACCTTATCAAATCTTCAAGATTTGATTTGAATCTTTGCCAATTTGTTCACAATCACTATTAGAACGAAATACAAACAAGGAATTTCAGAAAGATAAACTCAAGAATACAATTTCATGATGAAACAATGTTCGAACTCGTAAAAACTGAAAAATCACAAAAATCCAAGTTGAATGCAAAATTACAGTGCTATTGTGTAATTAACCTATACAAAATCGTTCTATGATGCTAATCGATCATCATAATACCACCAATTCACACAATTACACACTAAAATTCACCAATCAATCGAAACTCAGCGTGCGAAGTCCATTTTTTGGTGATTTTGATCGAATTAAGCTCTGATACCAATTGAATGGTCCACACATTAAGATCTCAATCACAAATCTAAAGTTTATTTCATGATTCTTGAGCTTTCTCTCACTACAAATTTTCTCTCTCTAAAATCTCTCTCTCAAACGTGTATGACAATATCTAAGTATCCTCTAACCTAATCTAATTACAAGCAAACCTATTTATACTCTAAGATTACAAGACATTAAACTAACTACACTTTGACTATTACAACTAAAGCTACTTTGACTATTGTTGACTTTTGCTATTTTGACTTTACAACTTTGACTTTGACAAACTTTGACAATTACAAACAATTACAACAATGACCTTTTAATTTTGAATACAATTCTGACGTAACACATAAAACTTACCTAAGTTTCCAGATACGAGGATAATAAAAAATACCAAAAAGGCTTGGCCCGGTCTGAAGGAAGAAGAAAGTCAATTCCTTGTATCCGGTTAAGCAAGCCCCGCCGCCAGCTTCCACCCAGACAAAAAAAGTCAGGCTATTTTTTTTTTTTTATTTCTTTCTTCGGGTAAGAACATGAAAGCAGAAGCTCGGGCGTTAATCACTGCATCACAAGGAGCAATTGTGAGAAATAGCCATTCTAGAACAATCATTTGATCTGTTTCATTCTTTGACTGCTCTGCTCCCCCAAAAAAATGAAACACAGTCAGAGCGTTAGTCAACCCAAATCGCATGACTAAAAACTCATAATGACCGTATCATGTCCAAAATGTCGTCATCAGAATATCGCTCTCCTTCACTCGCACTTGGTGGTAACCGGGCCGCAAATCTATCTTGGAGAAACATCCCGCTCCGTGTAATTGATCGAAGAGGTCGTCGATTCAAGGGAGCGGGTAGTTGTTCTTCACGGTGACCTTGTTGAGTTCGCAGTAGTCGATACACATCCTCATGGACCCGCCCTTCTTTTTCACGAACAAAACTGGTGCTCCCTATGGCGACATGCTCGGTCGTATGAATCCCTTCTCGAGAAGTTCTTGTAGTTGCGTCATCATCCTTTGCATCTTTGTCGGGGCTAGGCGATAAGGAGCATGAGGAATCGGAGCGGCACCCGGAGTGAGGTCGATATGGAAATCCACTTGACGTTCCGGTGGTAATCCGGGTAGGTCCTCCGGAAAGATATCCGGATAGTCGTGTACTATATCCACATCTTCTACCTTCTTCTTCTCGAGTTTCGTGTCGATTACGTAGTCCAAGTACGAAGTACACCCCTTGGCTAGGCTCTTTCGTGCTTTTATTGACGAGATGATCGTGTTGGTCTTTCGATTCTTCTCCTCGTAGATTATCACTTCTCCACCCTTCGACAAGGGTACTATAATCTTTTTCTTGGAACAAAATATACCGACATCATGCTTAGCTAACCAATCGATTCCTACAATTACATCAAACCCCTCGATATCCGCCGATAACAAATCTAGCACAAAGGATTTGCCATCTAAGTCTAAGGTGCACCCAACATAGCATTCCCAAACTATCATATGCTCCCCATTGGCTATCTCTACCACTAGAGCATCAGTCAACAAGCTAACAAGAGTAGAGAATTTCTTGCAGAAAGATGTAGACACAAAAAAGGGTTTGCACCGGAATAAAAAAAAACACGAGTAGGTAGAGAGTTCACTAGAAACGTACTCGACACAACATCCGTCGTTGCTATCGCTTCATCTGCCGTCATCTGGAAGGCCCTACTTGGCTACTTCGATGGGATCTCTTTCGTTGGTACGACTATGCTTGAAACCCCTTGATATCCCCACGCTAACTTGGGACAATCCCTCTTGATGTGCCCCGACTCCCGACACTCATAACAAACTCCCTAGGAGGGGCAATCCCTACTCATGTGATCCTTTCGTCCACACTTGAAGCACTCAGTCGAGTTCGAGAAAGGTTTCGGATTTCAAGGCCCGAAATGCTTACTATTACACTTGAGGCACCACCTTGCCTCCCGTCGTGGGTCCATGTTCCTCCCCCCGTTGAAGGGTTTGAATGGTAGCGCGCACTCGGTTGGCCCTTCCCATTTCTGCTTCTCCCCTTGTTGTTTCTTTTCTTCTCTCTCTTAGAGGATATCGTCATCCACCAATGGGGATTCCTCGATGACCTCTTGTAAAGTATTCACCTGGGCATTACTAACACCCGTCTTCATTTCCGCCAGTAAAACTCTCAAATACGCCTTTATTTTCGACCTCTCGTCGGTCGCCAAATGTTCCACCAAACTGAGCTTCTCCATGAATTGTTTTGAATAATCAGCGATCGACAAACTACCCTTCTTCAGGTTTCGAAACTCCTCCTCGATCTTATCAAGCGCTTTTTTATTGTAGTACTTTTCCATTATCTTCTTTTTGAAGGTTGGCCAAGAGAGCTTGGCCAAAACCTCCGAAGTGAGCGCCGCTCGGGTGATATTCCACCAACTCAGTGCCTCCCATCTAAACAGTTGGGACGTAAATTTGACTCTTTAAGAGTCACCACATTCACTTGACTTGAAAGCCATCTCCACCTCTTGTATCCAATTCATACATGACACTGGATTGGTTGTTCCGGAGAATTCTGGAGGTCGAATACATAGGAAGGATTTGTAGGAGCAACCCCCTTCTTTCTTCTTCTCCATTCTTATTGATTGCTCTTCCGTCCCAATTGCATTATTGGCACCACCCAGTCCAATCACCGCATTGTCTCCTACCGCTTCGTGCTTCCGGTTGCTTATATCCCGATCTTCTAGCATCTTCATGAACTTTTCATCCTACTTTTCCATCGCAGAGTTCATCATCTATATAATACTAGCCAACAAAACTGATTGGGGACCCATTTCTTGGATGACCGGGTTCTCGGTCTCTAAATTTACTTGGGGGACTTGGTCTACTACTCCCTCAACAAAATGGTTCCTTGCGGTACGGTTGGATCACCCGTTGGATTTACGCTCCTTGACGTCTCCGGAGCCGTGACACTCGCATCATTGCCCTCATCGGGTATCACTGTTCGATTCCTTGTGTATACCATTGTGAATTGTCACACATGATAAAGATCATACTGGTTAATTCTTTAAAAGATTAGAGGTTCAATACGTACTACTACGAAGACTAATCATCACAATAACAAATTCAAGCATTCTCACGTAATCATAAATTCCAAACAACACTGGCCAAGTGAGATTGTGAACGTATTTTACATAAGAATTCTCATTATCATCATCATAATTTTCAATCATTGCAACTCCGTAATCCTAATACTCTCCCCACATAGGAATGTCCTACCCAAATGGACAGTGATACTATAGGCACAAACAATTTAAGTCTAGGTATGCTAGAGTCAACACCTAGTTCGCTTAAACTAAAGTTCTGATAACAATTTGTAACACCCCAAAAATTGGGATAAACAAAAATTTCCGGAAAAAGGAAATATGGTATATAAATTAATGCCAAGGTATAAGCTTTTCCCAAAAAGGAAACCATAAACGCATGTTATAGTTAAAGTTTGTAATGATAAAGAAATGAGGGATAACAACCCTTTAATCTAATTTCTATCTAGAAAGGAGATTACATCAAGTTGTTAACCAATTCTCAAATAATTGTCTTCTAAAGTTGGCGTCGCAACAATGCTTCCCAAGATCAAAACTAAGATCGCTAAACCTTATTGGCGGTCGCACCGCTAGAACCTGAGATACACATCAAACTAGACCTGTCAAACGTGTCGTGTCGTGTCGGGTTCAAAGTTAAATGGGTTGAAAGTGTCTAACCCTAACCCGACCCGCTTAATAAACGGGTCAGAAAATCCCAACCCTAATCCGAGCCGCCTAACCCGCCACGACCCGCCTAACCCGTTTAACATTTATAAAATTAAAATTAAAAATCGAAAATTCACAAAAAAATATAAATACAAAATTCAAATGAAAGCATTAGAATCCAAAAAATTTATAGTTCAAAATTGTAATCAAATCTCAAACACTAAAAATCCAAAGCATTAAAAGGAAAACTTATATATATATATATAAACGGGTTATTCGGGTCATTTTCGAGTTGAAATTTTTGACCCTGACCTTACCCGTTTAATTTTCGTGTTGTGTCGTGTCAACCCGTTTACTTAAACGGGTTGAAATGTATTACCCAAACCCGTTTATTTCGTGTCGAGTTCGTGTCGGGTTAGCGTGTCGTGTCAGTTTTTGCCAGGTCTACGTCAAACCAATAAAGTGTTAGGCCAAATGATCCTAGTGAGTTGAGCAATGCATGGCATAATCATTTGCACAATTAGTGACGATAAAAGTCATAAAGTAATCAATGGGGGAGACCCATCACACCAAAGAGTTGCACCTCAAGTCAATGTACCTTGATGTTCACTCGCATGAGCAACATCCCGAAGGACTGACACATTTGAAAACTACCTCTCAGGCATTACTCCAAATGGCGGAGATCTAGGTGCATACCATCAAGGTGGCACCCTAAGACTACATCCTCCTAGTGGTTACTCATGATTCATCCAATACATACAATAACCATCATTATACATATTCTACACCAAGCAAAATACATGTATAAGACCCCACGTAGTTCCAATCCCAATTTAGGTAAAAACCCTAAATCATGTATATTTACATACAATGTTCATCAACCATATATCCACATGTGTACATATCTCAACTAATACCATCATAGTGTACTCATCAACCTCACATAATGATTTGTGGCCAATAACTCTAATACATACCAAATATAATAATATGACCCAAACTTATCAGGTGATGAAACATGTATGAAAATGTGTAGGATAATAACAAGAACATATTATCAAGTGTATCTCATTTAAAAAGGTTAGGAGAACTCACTATCTAGGTTTATATAAAACCCTAGAAAAAGAAGTGGATGAACACTTGAACTCCTGAAACTTGGAGCTTTGATAGGAATCACAATGAATGCTTCATAACTACCCAACCATTTTCTTCTTAAAGTTCTCCACCAACCAAACCCTAGAATTTAATGATGAATGACGATTGAGGGAAGAAAATCGCCTTAAATGCCTCCCAATCCCGTAAACAAAATGAATTAAAGTGGTATTGTGGTTTAAAATCGGCTAACAGGTCCTTTTATACCCTCAGAGCCTGACGACGATAGTGCTCGGTGACCTTGCCATGGGCACTGTCGCGAGGCATAGTCACAAGCCCTCACCCCCTTACGGTACAATGTCAGCGATAGTGACCATGTCACTATCATGGTGTCAAGGTCGCTCCACTCCACCTACCTACAGTATAAGTTCAGCAATTGTGACAAGCGACTGTGCCCAAGGCACTGTCGTGTGGCACTATCGCACCACACCCCCGAGGCCTGAAAATCTTGATCTGAGTCGATAATGAGCGCATGGTTAGACATTCCAAATAAAGTATTTCATGGTCTAAATCCAAATATAATTTTACACACTAACGAATTCCATGCTCACGAATTTAATATGATATTTAAGGTACGAGGAGTGAATACTTACCTTAATTTTCGGGTGTTACAATCCTCCCCACCTAATAAGGATTTCGTCCCCGAAATCTCAACACATTAAAATAAGTAAGGGTATCTCTTTTTCCTGTCTTCCTTAGATTCACACGTCACGTTTGCACCTCGGTGGTGCTTCCATTGGACCTTCACCATTGTCACTTCCTTATGCCACAATTATTTCGTCTTTGACTCTAATATGGCCTCCGGTTCCTCCACACATCGGTTCCCGTTGTCCACTCAAATATCTATCAAAGGAATAATGCTCTCTTTTTTTGGCTATGCACTTGCGAAGGTAGCATACATGAAATGTAGGGTGAATCCCATCCATTTCTGGCGGTAAGTCCAATCTATAAGCGTGTATTCCAATCTTCTCCAATATTATGAAGGGTCCTACAAAATGGGTACTAAGCTTCCCACGCTTCCCAAAACGGATGATTCCCTTCCACGTCGATACTTTCAACATAACTCGCTCTCTCACTTGGAACTCGACCGGTCTTCGCTTTTTTGTCCGCATAACTCTTTTGTCGATCTTAAGCCTCCTTCAAACGCTTCCGGATACTTTTCACCTTGTCCGCCGTTTCTTGCACGATCTCTAGTCCCGCAAATTTATTTTCCCCCCGCCTCGAGCCAACACACCAATGTCCTATATTTTCGTCCGTATAGCACTTCGAACGGTGCCATTCCAATGCTCGAATGATGACTGTTATGGTATGCGATTTCCACCAACGGTAGATGCGAATCCTAATTCACCCCCAAAGTCTATGACACATGATCGAAACATCTCCTCAAGAGTTTGGATTGTCCTCTCACTTCGACCGTCGCTTTGAGGATGATATGTCGTACTCAATTTGACTCTCGTGCCCAACGCTTTCTGTAGCCCATCCTAAAACTTGGAAATGAACCGACTATCTCGATCTGACACTATGGATAGTGGAACACCATGAAGCTATACTACTTCATCAATGTAGAGTTTAACTAATTTGTCCCTCGGTAATGTCTCTCGCATCGCCAAAAAGTGTGCGCTCTTTGTGAGTCGATCCACCACCACCCAAGTAGTGTCATGTCCCCTTAAGGTCCTTGGTAGTTTAGTGACGAAGTCCATCGTGATATGCTCCCACTTCCATTCCGTAATGGCTAGCGGTTGTAAATTCCCATGATGTTAGATCACATATATATTGGATTTAAGATCATCTAATCTGAAGATCCAATCTGAAGCTAAAGCCGGAAAGTCGACTCTCGATATTAAAGTTTAATGTTTATTTGTAATAAATGTCAAAGTTATTAATGTTTCTTGTTTTTAGTTAGTTAACTTAGTTAGTTAATATATTAGTTAGTTAGATTGATAATATCTAAATGTTAGATATTATTATTGTTAGAGCACATAATTGTTGGATTCAAGATCATAAAGATTGAAGACAAAAGATCAAGAAGTCAAAGCTGGAAAAGTCAACTCTCAAGCAAAGTCAAAGTCATTTGTTAATAAAGTCAAAGTCAATGTAATTGTATTTTGTTTTTCCTCTGTAATTGTCAAGGGTATAAATACCTTGTTTGCTTTATAATTCTATAAGTAAGTAAGTCATTGTAAGTGTGTAAGAGTGTAATTGAGAGAGCTTATGAGAGAAGAGCAAATTGAACATTATTCTAGTGAGAGAGTTTAGAGAGAGAAAGTTGTGAAATTGTATTCTTTGTTGTTTAAATCAATGACATATGATTTGGAATTCTCATCTTGATTGTTTGTATAAATTAGAACTTGAATCTGGGAATAACAATTGGTATCAGAGCAAATCCAAATCGAAATCAGATCAATAATTCAAGAAAAGTTCGTTGACACTGTTCATCGTTATTGTTCATCGAAGATTAAATCGATTTTTGAGTTTTTTGCGAAATAGGAGTTGAAGTCGATTAGGTTTTGTTCGTATAGTATAATCGATCGAGTATGTATGGATAGATTTGTTAATTGCATTGAAATCGAGTATGAATTTGTGATTTTTGTTGAGTTCGAGTTCACGAGTTCTAGACACTGTGTTCGAGTCAATTTCCATCGATTTGTGTTTTTGATCGAGATTAAATGATAGATTTTGGTTCTAGATGTTTAGGCGAGGAAATTGTTAAAGTTTCATATTAGAATTCGAGGTCAAGACGAGTTTTTGAAGAAGATTTGATCGATTTTGGAGGTTTGCGTGAGATCCAAACTTTGCCCAAGTTCATCCGAGGTTTGCGCAAGTTCATCAAGTAAACTCATCGTGATATTTTTTTTAAGGTTTGCGTGATCAACAGAAAAGAATATTGAGGTTTGCGTATTCATCCAGAAAAGCAAAGTTAGGTTTGCGCAAGAAGTTCGATACGCAAAGAGTGGTTTGCGTTAGCAGTTTGATACGCAAAGAATGGTTTGCGCAAGAAGTTCGTTACGCAAAGAGTGGTTTGCGTTAGCAGTTTGATACGCAAAGAATGGTTTGCGTTAGCAGTTCGATACGCAAAGTGTGGTTTGCGTAATCCGTTCTTCACGCGAAGTGGTGTTTGCGTAATCAGTTTCTTACGCAAAGTGAAGTTCAAAGCATGGTTTGCGCAACACTCTAGATACGCAAAGCGTGGTTTGCGCAACACACTAGATACGCAAAGCGTGGTTTGCGCATCACACTTGACACGCAAAGCTTGGTTTACTTAGAATTTTTTTTTCTGAGAAATTTTCAAAACTGTAATATGGCTTTTAATAGTGACCCCCGTGCTAAGTCTGCAGAGGGGGACATAGTTCTGATTGTGATCAAAATTTTTGATTTTTTATTTCAAGTTTTTCTGTATTTCTTGAGATTTCATATTTTGGATTAACGATCATTCTTGTCAATTTCTTTTTGTTTACAGGTATTCAAGATGGGATATCTTTCTGATGGTGATGAAAAGAAGATTCACAAGCTCAAATTAGAGAACAAAATCTTGCTTCCTCAGTTGACTACTACTCAAAGAGATCAAAGAGATATCCTGATGAAAGGAAGATACTGAGAGAAGAAGTCGGTGTGTTAAAGAAGATAAATGAAGATCTGCTGAAACAGACTCCTGGGCTTAATGAAGAAAAGGTCTTGTTTTTGGAAGCTAAAAACACTGAGTTAAAGAACAAAATTTCAGAATTACAAGATCACATTGTCAAGTTTCAGCAAACAAGGTGTGCTAATGTTGAAGATCTTTGAATTAGAATTGCAAATTGTTGAAGACAGATCAGTTTTTGAGAAAGAAAAGAAAGAGTTTGCTAAGAAGTTCTCTGAGTTTTCCAGAAAATGTGTTGATGAAAAGAAGACAGTTGAGCTGAAATGTTTAAAACTTTCTCAACAAATCTCTGATTTTGAGAAAGTAATCATTCTGGAAAAGGAAAATTTTGCCAAAGAGAAGAAGTTAATAGAGCAAAAGAATGTTGGGATATTCAAAGAAATTTTTGGTCAGAGGAAAAATGCTGAAATGGGCTTTGAGGAAGAAAGAAGCTTATTTGAAGTAGAGATAAAGAAGCTAACTGCAAAGCTATCTGAGCTATCTACTTGTGTGCTTAAAGAGCAGCAAACAAAGTCTGAATTTGAGACGAAGATTGATCTTATTGTAAAAGAAAGAGACAGTTACTCTTCAAAGAATACACAGAGAGAAAACACGAGAGCTTCAAACCGAAAACCTTGTAATCATCGATTGTTATTAATCAAACAGGTTGGTAATCGTTTATGTGTTGTTTTGATAAAACTTGTTATAGTATTGTGGACCGACAATTGGTATCAGAGCCTGATAAGAGATTCAAATCAAGTTTTTCAAAAACTCGACTCTTTGTTCTTATTTGAAAAATCATTTTCGTGATTTAGTCTGTTTTAAGGTTAGAAATCGATCAGGTTGTGATCGATTAGGGTGCTAGATCGTTGTGCTGTTGTTTAATTTCAGTATAAAGCTTAAATCAAGTTCCATTTGGTGATTTTGTGGTCTGAGTTCGAGTTTCAAAAAGTTACTGTGCCATCGATTTGTTCCTCAAAAAGTGATTTTTATCGAGATCGAGTGGTAACAATCAGTTCTAGGAGTGTTTGTGGTCATTTGTAAGTATTTAGAACTGCTAATCGAAGTCCAATAAGGTTTATTGAGCAAATCAGGTCGAATTTCGTAGTACAAGGACGAACTCGCGCAAACACAGGGACGAACTCACGCAAGTTGTACTTTGCGCCACCCACTTTGCGCCATCAACGTTTCACGCAAAGTCTTACTTTGCGCCACCAAATGCTCACGCAAACATCAATTCGCGCGACCAACGTATCACGCAAACTTCACTTCGCGCGACCAATGTATCACGCAAACTTCACTTCGCGCGACCAACGTATCACGCGAACTTCACTTTGCGCCAACCACTACTTGCGCAAACCTCAAGTTCGCGCCACCCTCAGCTCGCGCAAACCTCCTTTTGCGCCACCTTCAGTTCGCGCAAACCATCATTTGCGCCAATCACTGTTCCATACATAGAATATTTTTCTGAGAATTTTTCAAAACTGTAATAGGGTCTTTAATTGTCATAAATTTTTTCTCTAAGGGCGTTGCCCCTTAACCCCACCCGCTAACCGGGTAGCGGGACCCCCGTGCTAAGTTTGCCTAGGGGACAAAATTTCTTGTGTGATCAAATTTTATCTGGACTAACGGTCAAATCCAAGTTCTTATTGCAAATTACTAATCAAACAGGATGACATCCAGAGAAGCCCTTGCAATCGGAACTGACACCAAGCCACCAGTTCTCTTTAAAAGAGAATACGAACAGTGGAAAGATCGGTTTCTGAACTTTGTTGACAGATATGAGTTGGGTGATTTCATCAGGAAATTTATAGAAGAAGGGGTTATGAAACCAGTCATGACAACTCGTTTGGTTGGAACCGTGCCGACTCAGGTTGAACTTAAGTATCATGAGCTAGAAGATGATAACCTTAGAAGAGCTAAAGGCGACAGATTAGCTAAGTCATACATTCAACAAGGTATTCCAAACGAAATCTATGTAAAGATTGACAGCTACATGGCCTCCGGCAAAGAAATGTGGGATCAACTTGAGAAGATGATGCTGGGTTCAAAGGTTGGGAATCAGCTGAAAATCTCCAACTGCCTAAATAATTATGAAGAATTTAGAGGCAGAGTGGGAGAATCTTTAGAAGAAACCTATGACAGGTTTGTGACTTTGCTGAATGACTTAAACAAGAATAAGGTCCACAAATCTCAAATTGAGCTGAACGTCAAATTCCTGAGTATTCTACAACCGGAATGGAAAAGATTTGCCAGACAGATGAAGCAGATCAAGGATCTGAATGAGATTCCACTTCATTAGGTGTATGAAACCCTCAGACAAAATGAAGAAGAGGTGGATGAAATTCTATATGAAAAGAGGCAGAAAGGAAAGACAGTTGAAGACACAGTTGCTCTTGTTGTCAGGAAGAAGAAAAACAAGACAATTGTGTATGAATCAGAAGAAGATGAAGGTTATGCAAACTCTGACATGGATGAAAATGAACAACTGAAGCAAGCAATGCTTCTGTTGACAAATGCTTTTCAGAAAAAATTCTACAAAAAGCCAACATCAAATAGTCAGAGGTATTCTTCTGGTCCCAACAACTACATCCACAAGGAAAGGGTTGAAGGAAGTAGATATGAAGGGAAAAGAACAGAGGAGAGGAAACCTGAAGAGAGAAGATATCAGTCTGAAGTAAAGAGAATAGAGGAGAGGAAACCAAAAGAGATAAAGTTTAAAGTTGAAGGATCCAGTCAGACAGAACCACCTACGTGCTACAACTGTGGCAAAACAGGTCACTATGTCAGAGACTGCCGAAGGCCAAAAGTCAGAAACTCCGATTACTACAAGAACAAGATGCTTCTTGCAAAGCAACAAGAGGCGGGTAAGGCACTGATGGCGGAAGATGAATACTGGCTTGATCATTCTGACGAGGAAGAAGAGGATGAAGAGAAGGATGAAGCCGTCAACATGTACTTGATGGGAAAGCAAGAATCAGATGTTGAAGCTGATTCAGATGATGAAGAAGAGGAGGTATGTGATTTATCGTATTCAGATTTCATGAATAAAATGCATGCCATGAATTTAAAACAACAAGAGTTAAAGTCAAATCTTAAGCGAGAAAATGGTGTTATAACTGACAAAAACCAACTGATACAGAAACTTAGCAATGAAATTGCTGAGAAGAAAGTATTGGTTGAGGTTTTACATAGAGATAATGACACCAACGCAAAGGAAAAGACAATAATTCTTAAAGAGAATTCTGAACTCAAGTATAAACTGACAAAAAGTGAGATTGATATATATGAGCTTACAAAATTGCATTCTTCATGTACCAAAGAAAAATTTTCATTACTTGGTGAATTAAAAAGTTTGGAAGAGAAGTTATACAAAATGGGTCAAACTGAACAGACTATTCATCTGAACAAACGCAAAGAGGAAATAGAGAGATGGGGAATCGGTTATAAGAATCCTCATTGTATTCAAAAAGGAATGTCTGAAGTGCCTGCACTTTATGATCATCTTTCTATGAAATTAGCTCGACGAATCCCTGAGTTTAAAACTTTCTGGACTAAACTATCAGAAGAGGATGAAGCCAACGAAACTGAAAAACAGTTGAAATCATCTAAAGTTCACCTTCCATTTTATTATGCAAAGATGAAAATAGTTATAATGAAAATCCAATATATCAAAAGAAGAAAACTCTTTCAAGTGATTTCTTTCAAAGTTATTCTGAAAAAGAAATGGAGGCGAAGCCTATTCAAGGTAAACTATATGTCCCTCCTCTTGTTTTAGAAAGTAAAATTTCTGAACTCGATAATTCTTTAACAGATGAAAGACTTTTGATGAATATTGAACAAAAAGTTTTTTCAACTGTGTTCAAAAATGTTATTATTTCTAAGGCTTCAAACTCGGAGGATATGTTTGGTTTTACAAGTAAAGGGTTTGATTTTCTAAACTCTAACAGTGGTTTAGATGATTGTTCTAATCAATTTGACTTTAATGCAAAACTTCCTAACCATTCATCTTTTGTTAAGAAATCTTTAGGAAAAACCAGTATGCCTGTTAACAGTGCAAAATCAACGAAAGTTGATAACTCAGTCTCTGTGAAAGCTAAAAATGCTAAAGGTAAGATTACATCTAAGCATTCACAGAAACCGAACACTACTGGTAATCCAAAGAAGAATCATTCGTTTGTTGCTCAGAAGTCTAACTCACGAGTTTCACATGTTTCAGATCCGAGCAAGCATAGGCCAGAAGTTAAATCTCTGTGGCAACCGAAACAGAAGCTTGACAAGACCGTTAAATTGTTTTGTAGTGTTAATTGTAGTAAGACTTCGCCTAGTAAAGATGTTTTAATTGCTGATGTTGCTATTTTGAACTCAAAACTTGCTGTTTCTCGTAAACAATATACAATGAAACAATTATTTCAGTTTTTTTTATCTGCTAGAAAGTCTTCAATTTATGATAAACATGTTTCTACTTCTTGTCAATATTCTGAAGATTGGTTTGGCAATTATCATGTGCATTCATCTCATTCTAATTCTTCAAATTCATTTCAAAAGAAAAGAGGACCCAATTTGAAATGGGTACCAAAATCTTGTGCTAACACAGTAGGACCCAAATTCCAGTGGGTACCTAAGGCTAAATCTGTGTTGTAGGCACACCAAGTTTAAAAAAAGGGAACTTACAGATATGACTTCTAGACAAATCAGTCTAGGACTCCTTCCTCAAGAAATTAGGTTCTTGAATACAACAGTTCAAGACCCGCACTTCAAAGATAAAACAATGGTTTCTTAACACGTCTGTTCAGAACCCGTGCTTAAGAAGAGAATATGACTTTTGAACACATCAGTTCAAGACCCGCTCCTCAATGCTCAAGAGTCTTAATTCCATCTTTGTTTTAAGACTATTTAAATCAATTGTTTCATTATTTCTCTTGTGCAGATTCGTCATATGTGGTACTTGGATAGCGGATGCTCCAAGCATATGACTGGACAAAAAGATATGTTGTCCAATTTTAAAGAGAAGTATTGCGGATCAGTCAGATTCGGTAACGACCAGTTTTCTCCTATAATGGGATATGGTGATGTACAACATGACAATGTCACGATCAAGAAGGTGAGATATGTTGAAGGCTTACGGCACAACCTGTTCAGTATCGGGCAGTTCTGAGACAAAACCTTAGATGTCAATTTCAAAGCCAAGACGTGTTCAGTTCGCACTAAAGAAGGCGAAAAACTCTTGGTCGGCACAAGAAAGTCAGACCTCTACATAATAAACTTGTCAAAAATCCAGACTGACAAACAGGTTTGTCTAATGACGAAAGTCTCGATGCAACAAAGTTGGTTATGGCATCGAAGGCTCTCTCACCTCAACTTTAGATACATCAACAATCTGGTCAGAGGAAAGCTCGTCAAAGGACTTCCAGCGCTCAAATATGAAAGAGAACATCTTTGTGCAACATGTGAAAAATGAAAAATGAAGAGGGCTCCACATAAACCAAAGCCTGAACCGAGTACAAGCGCTCCGTTAGAGTTATTGCATATGGACTTATGCGGTCCGATGTGAACTCAAAGTCTAGGCGGAAAGAAGTACATACTCGTGATCCTGAACGATTACTCGTGATACACATGGGTCAAGTTTCGACGTTCAAAGGATGAGAAACCAGATGTTCTCATCACATTCCTAAAGACGACCCAGGTGAATCTGCAGAAACCGGTCAAATTTCTAAGAACAGACAACGGCACAAAGTTCAAGAACCAAAAGGTTGAAGAATATCTCGAATCTGTCGGGATTTCACATCAATACTCTGCTGCTCGTACGCCTCAACAAAATGGAGTGGTCGAAAGAAGAAATCGAACGCTAGTCGAGGCTGCTCGTACTATGCTAACTCAATCAGACTTACCTCTATTTTTGTAGGCAGAAGCTGTATCGACTGCGTGCTACACACAGAATCGCTCCATGGTACATCGCAGATTCAGGAAGACTCCTTATGCGTTAATCAACAACCGAACACCGACAATCAAATATTTCCATATATTTGGGTGTAAGTGTTTCGTTCTAAACGATAGGGAGAGTCTCAACAAGTTCAGTGCCAAGGCGGACGAAGGGATCTTCATTGGTTATTCCTCGACATCAATTGCATTCCGTGTTTATCTGAAGAAGTCAAAGACGGTGATTGAAAGCATCAAAGTCACGTTTGATGAAGAGATGGCTTCCGAACAACACAGTTCAGAACCCGTTATAACCGGAGTACTAGCTTCTGGGCAACTCAGTCCAGAACCTGCGTCTCAACAGAATAAATCAGATTAAGCATCAACGTCAACTAATCATATATCTGATTTAGACTTATTATTTGAATTGTTTTATGATGAATGTCTTGGATCTAATGTAAAGAAATCTGTTATGGTTGACAAGATGGAAGACTTAATTACTACTCATCCAACTAGTTTAGATGTTCCTATTGAATCCAACGCCCCGATTCAACAAGAAGTTCCAATTCAAATGCCGACTCCAACAGTTGAAGAAGTTCCATGTGATGAAGAGACAGAAGTAGCTGAACCAGTAGGATGTTCTGTACAGATCCATCCACAGCCGGAAGAAGCTGTACCTGCTGAGCCTTCTGAACCTACCACTTCAACTGCAATCATCATTCCTCCTGAACAAGCTGAAGAATATACAAGTGGATTTATAAATGATACAATTGACATACATTCATATAATCCACTACCTCATGAACACAAATGGACCAAAGAGCACCCGATAAGCCAGATCATTGGCGATCCATCAAAACCGGTGCAAACTAGGTCAGCATCAATCAATATGTGCTTGCATGACTCCTTTCTGAGCAAGATCGAGCCAACACGCGTATCAGAGGCTCTTGCTAATCCAGAATGGGTGATCTCAATGCAAGAAGAGCTAAATCAGTTCAATGCATTTCAAGTCTGGAGACTCGTACCAAAGCCTCAAGGTAAAACCATTATAGGTACGAAATGGGTTTTCAAGATAAAGAAAGACGAAGATGGTACCATTATCCGAAACAAGGCAAGACTAGTAGCCAAAGGATATAGACAAGAGAAAGGAATCGACTATGACGAGACATATGCTCATGTGGCGCGATTAGAGGCAATTAGAATGTTTATAGCCTACGCAGCCCACAAGAACTTCTCTGTCTTTCAAATGGACGTGAAGACAGCATTCCTGAATGGAATCCTAATGGAAGAAGTCTACGTGTCTCAGCCAGAAGGTTTTGTCAATCAAGAGAAGCCGAATCATGTCTACATTCTCGACAAAGCACTCTACGGTCTGAAACAAGCTCCTCGAGCCTGGTATGATGTCCTTTCCAATTTTCTAGTCAAGTCTGTTTTTTCAAAAGGAACAGTGGATACCACTTTGTTTATCAAAAAGGAAAAAGCCGATATCATTTTAATTCAAATCTATGTAGATGATATTATTTTTGGCTCTACAAATCCTAAGTACTGTAAGAATTTTGCAAACCTTATGGTGTCTAGATTTCAGATGAATTTGATGGGAGAGATGAATTTCTTTCTCGGTTTACAAGTCAAACAATTTTCATTGGGTATTTTTATCAATCAATTAAAATACATTATGGATATTCTTCGAAAGATCAAAATGGAAAATTCAAAACCGATTGGTACCCCAATGGCACCAGGTACTAAGATTGGCACCGATCCTTCGGGAAAGGCTGTTGATGTTAGGACTTATTGAGGGATGATAGGTTCTTTAATGTATCTTACTTCTAGTAGGCCAGATATAATGTTTTCAACATGCTTATGTGCACGATATCAGGCCAATCCTAAAGAAATCCATATGTCTGTTGTGAAGCGCATATTTAGGTATCTAAAGGGCACTGCAGATCTTGGTCTGTGCTATCCTAAAGATACTAATTTTGAACTAAAAGCCTACACAAATGCAGATCATGCAGGTTGTATGTTAGACAGGAAGAGCACATCGGGACATGTACAGTTCCTCGATGACAAGCTCGTAAGTTAGGCATCGAAGAAGCAACTTTGTGTTTCAACTTCCACGGCCGAAGCAGAATATGTAGCTGCTGCTAGCTGCTGTTCTCAGGTCTTATGGATGAGAACTCAATTGCGCGACTAAGGTTTCCACTTCAACAAGATCCTGATATACTGTGACTCCAAGAGCGCCATCGCAATATCAGCGAATCCTGTTCAACACACCAAGACTAAGCACATAGACGTCGGGTATCATTTTATTAAAGATCATGTTGAAAAAGAAACAATTGAACTTTTCTTTGTAAAAACTGATTATCAACTTGCCGATTTGTTTACCAAACCTTTAGACGAAAAGAGGTTTACCTTTCTTGTCTCTAAGCTTGGTATGCTAAATATAAAGATTTAATCAGTAGTTACCTATCAAAGTTTTCTAAATTGTATACTTTTTCATCATTTCTTCATTCATAACTCTGATTGATATCTGCACTTCTTTATTCTGTTCATGAACCAAGGGGGAGTATGAGAAGAAATTGACAAGTGGTCAATATTACTTCGAGGGGGAGCTCATAAAATTTTGCATGTACCGTTTAATGCCAAATTTTTTTTTGTAATGCAAGAATTTAGGGGGAGCTCTTCAAGACAAAAAAGGAGTACGAATATGACTTCTGATTATTTCTGATCAGAACTCGTATTTTAAAAAGTTTTACTGCTTTTTGTCTTTTCAATTTAAGTGAATAAATTTTACTTTGACTTGACATAAGACTTTTGCAGAATTTTTGAGAGATGCTTAGAAGTTCATATGTTTATGACTTTAAGCTTAGCTTCATGAGATGGAAGATCGTACGTAAAGGTATAATTCTATATCTTCATCTCATATATGGTTGAAAAGAGGACAACTTTCAATCATCGAAAACATTGTTTTCAATGTTCAAACCACTTCCTGATTCTCAAAACGAATTCATGAATTGGAAGTGGGACTTTAAATGTTTTCAAGAAATATATTGTGCTTTAACTGAAATAGTTAAACCAATCTGAGCATCATATGCATCATAGGAAAACAAGGATTTCTTTATGCTAGGAATTAACACAACTTCTATGAAATCACCTTAACCAGTGATTTATACGCAAGAAGTTAATCCATAGTGATTGAGTGTGACAAGTCCAAAAGAATTTAGTGTGATTAGAGAAAGCAAAATGTTTAAAAGAAAGAGCGTATGAGAACAGAGTTAAAAGAAAATCAAAACTCTGCACCAACTTTTTCTGAGTCGGGCAGCCACATTACTAGTGTTTCACAATTCTTTAGTGAACATTATTGAAACAGGTAACTAGCCCATGCCTACTCTTGATCAAACCCCACCATCTACTCAATTTCTACTCAAATAGAAAGTGTTTCACATTTTCTAACGGGATGCAGCACATTTGCTATCTGATTTTCATTTGGAAAATCTAGATATTGAAAAGAAGGAAGTTTGCCCCGCCTTCGCACTTCAATCATGCACATTGAGTCTGTGTTTAACTTACTGTTGTCTCAGTGGTTTACACAATTTTGAGCCAATAAGCAATCATCCATGCTTAATTCTTTCAACACAAGTACGAACACACAAGGAATTAGTTTCTTTGTCATGACGTTTATAGAAATTTACCTTTGTGGTGTTTCGATGATTAAATGGAAGCCCTGGGGGAGTCAACATCAAACAACTCCTTTCCAATGTGTATTTATTACACACAGTGACTTAGTGTTACTAACAGGCACGTTAACTGATTCATTAGTTGATCCAGGTGTTACACGACTTGTCTGGATTTGAAAAGATCTGGATGAATATCTTTTGAATTGACGGATCAGAGGCTCAAATGAAAGACATTTCTTACTCAAAGTTTTGATGAAGTCGTTGCACTTTCCATCAAAAAGGGATAGAATCTAAAGCTTGAAGAAATGTCCAGTCTATTACATTACAAGACATTGGAGATGAGAAAAGCTAACCAGGAGCTGGGAGATCAAAGTATTCTGAAGACATGTTGATTTCAGATAAATTTTCTTTGAGGATACTTTGCTAAAGCATTCTGAGCTAGAGAAAGAGATTGCATCTTCTGAGCTGAAGAAGAAGACTGAATTACTAAAATCTTTTTAGTAATGATCTTGATCCAAAGGGGGAGATTGTTATATCACATATCGATTGGATTCAAGATCATCCAATCTGAAGATCCAATCTGAAGCTAAAGCCGGAAAGTCGACTCTCGATATTAAAGTTTAATGTTTATTTGTAATAAATGTCAAAGTTATTAATGTTTATTGTTTTTAGTTAGTTAACTTAGTTAGTTAATATATTAGTTAGTTAGATTGAAATTATCTAAATGTTAGATATTATTATTAGTTATATTAGTTTAATATTACAAGTGGTTGAGTTTGTGTGTGATAGAAGCTAGAGAGATCAGATTAGATCTCATAACACACATATGCAAGAACACACACACTTACGGTGTAATACACAGAGAGAAAACACGAGAGCTTCAAACCGAAAACCTTGTAATCATCAATTGTTATTAATCAAACAGGTTGGTAATCATTTATGTGTTGTTTTGATAAAACTTGATATAGTATTGTGGACCGACACATAAGGTCTTTAATGTTCTGCTTTGACTTGAAGGCAAGTAACGCTTCTTTCCACATAGTTGGCCACATCGAGCTTCATTATCGGCCACCAATAGTGTATATTCTTTTGAATGATGGATCATATTTCAAAGAAAAAATTCCTTATTTTTATGTTTTCAATATTGTTTTTACTTTTTTTAAACACAACCCGATCAACCCGACCAACCCGAACGGGTTAGGTTGCACTTTTGTTTGGGTTGGGTTGGGTTGAAAATTCTCAAACCGCCAACAATGGATTGGGTTGTTGACACGTTTTCAACCCGATCAACCCAACCCATGAGCACCTCAACCAACAATCATTGTAGTCTGAGACGAATAAAACCTTTTGTCAGGTAATTTATCATGGATAAGGTAGTCCTTGATTTCTTTCAACCAATCGTCTTCTTCGTCGAGGATGAGGATGTGATCATGATCTTCGATAGATGAATATGTCAAATGAACCAATCGTACTGTATCGAAGGGAGCTTTTCTGAGAATGACCCTAGATTAGTGAGAGCATCATCTTGCGTATTTTGATCTCTTGGTATTTGACATAAAACAAATAGGTCGAATGCTTTTGATATTTCCTTGGATATCTTGATATAAGCCGTCATCTTGGAATCTTTTGTCGCGAATTTTCCGTTCATTTGGTTAACCACTACAAGGGAATCACATTTAACTTGTAGCACCATTGATCCGACGTCTTTAGCCAAGTTCATTCATAAAATCAGAGCTTCATATTTGACTTCGTTGTTGGTAGCCTTAAAGTTGCAACATATTCCCCTATGACGACTTTAAAGCGACACCTAGTCCCGCTCTTCGGAAGTTTGAGGAACCATCGACGTGGAGTGTCTAATTAACATTGTCGTTTGACACCATAAGTATATCGTCATTATTGACTTACTTTTCCTGTTCAGGACTGAAATTTGCGAGAAAATTTGCTAGAGCTTGGGATTTTATCACCTTTTTCGATTGGAAGGTGATATTGTACCGACTGAGGTATATATTCCATTACGCTAGTCGTACCGTTAACTCAGGTTTCCTTAGCATGGACTTTAGACAAATGTTAGTCACAACAGTTATGGGATGATTTTCGAAGTAATGACGCAACATTTTGGCTGCCATAACCAGCGCTATTAACAATTTTTATGTAGAGGGATATCGTTTTTCTACATCAATCAGATATTTGCTTACGTAATAAATAAGGAGTTGTTGCTTGTCATCCTTATGGGTGAGACACTTACAGCGGTGGTACTGATTGACAAGTACAATTGCAAAGTTTCTCCATCTTTCGACTTTGAAAGCAACGGGGGAGATAACTTGTAGATTTTAATCTTTTGGAGAGTATTTTCATGCTTGTCAGTCCACGTAAACTCTTTATATTTTTAGAGGACGTTGTAAAATAAATGAGACCTATCAGACGACCGAGAGATAAACATGCTCAAGGCTGTGTGAATCTCAGATTGAATAAGTGTAAAGTAATAACTAAAAAAATTAAGAACAAACACAATGAATCACAAGGTCGTATGAAATAGAGAGAGCTTACAATAATGCGCCTAATGATGATAATGATCAACCACACAAAAACCTATAAACATAATGTATATATACCCCATGGGTATTTTCACAAACAACCCCTCAACTTGAATACATTACAAATATACGGTAAAAATCTCCCCCTTTTATTCAAGTTGGAACGGGAGCAATATATTTCTTTCGAAGTCCAAAGTGAATTTCAAAACGCCTGATCATATTTTTGTACTCTAGTCTTTCTTCAATTGACACTAAGACTTTGTTGACTAGCTCATTTTCTTTGTTGTCAAGCTTAGCACTGGTATTCGCATCATTCTTTAGCTTTCTATCCATTTGAAGTCTGATAATCTTTAGAGTCCCTTCAGAGTAAGCTGCAATCTTCCTTAATCTCATGAAGCCTTTTTCACTAATGCTATTTTGAATTACCACTCCCAATTCTGGTTGTTCCAGTATCATGAACAGATGAAAGTTTTAAACATCTGTCAAGTTTTGATCGGGTTTCAGTAGATTTACATTCCGTTTATTTCTTTCAACTCCCATGTGTAAGTCACTTGCATAGGCAAGCTTTACTCTACCTCTCATGGATCTAATCACTCCACCAGTGCAATATGTACGTCAAGTGGTCTGACTATCCATCGTCATAGCTCGAAGTGAAAGTCTTCAAAATCTTGCAGCTCCAGGTTGGGAAAGTCTGCCTCGGTAAACATCCAAAGTCTTCCATCTTGTCTCATGACATTGAATACTAGATATTGTCAGGATCTTGATTATTAACAAGAATAAATACTCAGAAACAATATTAAAGAAGTTTTGCGGAATAACACTTTAATATTCAATAAAACAGTGAATCAGAATAACAACTTGTAAACTTTATTGAAAGATTGTAAAACTACAAGATTCAACACTCAACCTCAATATTGATGAACAGGCTCACCAATACGAATTATACTTCTCTAGAACTAGGATTATAAATCTTGAGGTTGATTCTCACTATGAAAACAAAAACTCAGAATTTCAGAATTAATTCTAAGGTTACAAACTATTCTATACTTATACTGAAGAAAAAGATAATTACAAATAATAAAAGATCTTCAGAATAATCTTCCATATTTATCTTAAAGCTTTCCATAATCTTCAAACTTGATCTGCACGAATCTTGCACGAATCTTGATTATCTCTTAAGCAGCACTAAGTCTTCAACAGCATTAATACTTTGAGCAGTATTAATGTTCAGCAGTACTAACTACTAGCAGTACTAAAATTTCTTAGCAGTAGTAACTTCATCCAACAGTATTAATCTTTGACTAGCAGTATTAATCTTGTTCCGCAGCATTAACTTCAGAAGTAGTAACTAAGTTCTGCTAGCAGCATTAACTATACTTGTGCATTTCTTAATTTCCCAACAATCTCCCCCTAACTTGACTTTTAGGAAGAGAAGTGAAGTTCTTCAGATGGTCTTTTAGATGCTCCCAAAACTTCATAGCTCATACACCTGTATTTGCAGCCAACCCCAAACTCTGATTGATTGTTCTTTGGATCAAATATTTTGCCATTTCTGAATCTGGAGCACATCCAAGCTTCCTTTTCAACATTGCATGCAGCTTCAGTCTATTGTGGTTGTACACTCTATCCACTAGGAAGTATTCTATGTGATTTCAATCCATAGTCAAAGTATATACTCCACTAGGTTCATATAGAGTTCAGTTGGTGACTTTTTGAAACACATTTCTGATCACATGCTCCACTTCTTCCAGCTTGAACATCATACACAGATACTCCATCACAAGTTTTGTGATTGAAATCCCTGCAGCTTTCAATTGATCTGCATACAACTTCTTTCCTATTTCATACATCTCTTCTAAATCTGACCTGAAACATGTTCTGACAATCTTTGCCCAAGTATTATACACTTCATGCTTTTCATCTTTTCTTTTGAGCCTGATGTATTCTTTTCCATAAACCTTCATTGTTTCCCAGAAAATGACCTCAGGAGGCTTAACACCAACAGGTTCAGCTGTAATAGGTTCAGGCACTTTGTCCATCACTACCATGTACAAATTCACATCATCGGTGCTTGATGGTTCTTTCTGTTCACTTGGCTTACGTGCCCCTTCTTCTTCAGCAACCTTCTCAGCTTCTTCTTCAGCTACTCTAGGCTTCTTGGATGATTTTCTTCTGGCCATCATTTTGGTTCTTTTTAAAGTCCTCAGACTTTCACCAAGAGTTGCTTCTTTCTTTGGTGTTTCTTGCTCATCTGGAAAAGGCTTTTCTATCAGAAAGTCATTGCTTTCTTTCATTCTCTTCTCCATTTCAACTCTTGCAGTTTCATTCCCTTGAAGCTTGGTCATTTCTGAATTGTACAAATCTTTAATCTGTTCAAAAGTCATCTTTAAGAACATCTCCTTTCTGACTCCTACAACATCTTTGAGAAATGTAATCATCTTATTTCTTTCTTGAGTACCAAGGAATGTCTTTGAGGGTTGTCTCTTCTTTGCAACTCTTTTGACCAACACAGATTTCTTCATGGATGCAGCTTTCTTTTGTGCTATTTCAGTTGCCAGACTTTGTTGATAAGCTTCATTTAATTCTGCAGCCAGAGCCTTAGCCATTTCCCTGTCTTTTTCAACTTGAAACCTTTCTTCTTGCTCAAGATCATCCTGCATCTTCCTGGCCAATGCTTCATCTGACTCAACCAACTTTTGCTTTTTGATTGGTTGATCAGATTCCACCATTTTAGCTTTGCCTTTATCTTGGCTTATCACCTTCTCAACACTTGCTTTCTTTACAGCCTCACCTCTTTCTTTGATGACAACTCCTTTGGCCTTTGAGGTGACCTTGGGAGTATCATGTTTGGCTTTGATTAAGGTTTCAGCAATTTTAAGATCTGTTAGTACTTCTTGCACTATTTCTGCTGCTTCCTTCAGTTCAACAATATTAACAGTTTCTGCTGCTTTGCTTGATTCAGCATCATTAACTGTTACTGTTGCTTGTTCTGTTACTACTGCTATGCTTGATGTTTCTGCTTCTTGTACAAACTCTGTTTCTTTTTCTTGCTCCCCCTCAAAATCAACTTTATCCTGCTCCCCCTTATCTTTGGTATCTTCCATGTTGGCATCAGCTTCTAACTCCCCCTTTTTGGGAGCATCAGGTACTGGTTCCCTTCTTCTGAGCACAAACTGTTTCTTCTTCTTTTTCTGGATCAATCTCTTCACCATTTTCTTCAGGTTGGTGATCTGAACTTGTTGAGACAGAATGATCAGTTTCAGCTCTTCTATGTCTTTTCCCTGCTTGATTACATCCATGTTGATGTTTCCCATTGTTTCCATCAATTCATAATAGTCATATCTGTCCTCACCTTCTCCAGGAGTGTTACCCCCTTTTGAAGGATCATGGGATCTTTTTGTAGTAGAGGTCTTCTGCCTAGCAGAAGCACCTGCTACACCCATGGTTTCTTGGCACCTGGGACCTTTGGATGATTTCTCACCCAAAGTTGCCATGGGGAAGGTCTTATTTATGTTACCACTGACCTCCTCTGTGCTAGTAGGAGTAGTGGCAGCCTTTGCACCCATATGCTCATTCATCACCTCATTGAGCACCTCCTTGGGGTTGGGAGACGCCCCTGTGGTTTCCCTGTAGATATTCTCTAATGGAGAATTCTCAATTAAAGGGCTTAAAGGCTCTGTGGGTGAAGGTACAAGAAGGGAAGGAGCCTTCTTTACCTTTTTCCTGATGTATGTATTGGTTATTGGTGAAGTTGGTTTTTGAACAAGGTACTGAGGGATTGATATGGTGATTGAAGGTTGGGATAGGCTTTCAGTGGGATGGTCTAATGAGGGCCTTGACCCTGAAGCCATACCTTCTTCATTGTGGGGTGTCAACTCCTTCCGAGTCCAATGGAGATCTTTTCATATTTGAAAAGACCTTACCTTTGGGGATTTTGGGTACATATACCTCATCAAAGTGAGGCATATCCGCCAATTCATGGGTTATAACTACCTGTACAAATCTTGGGTACATATAAAAACTCTTTTTGCTTCCCAAGTTTGATACAAGATCATTGAAAATCATGTTAGAAAAATTGTACTTTCTGGCAGTGGCCAAGCAGACCAAAGCATAAGCAATGGTACTGCTGAACTCACTCCATCCAGTAGTCTTTTTGGAAATACAGTGCATCAGGGTATGAACAAGAAAACGCCATCTGGAGTATTACCAAAGGCAACATGCCCACCATCAATTTTCTTGAAATTCTTGAGGCATGACATGTTCCCTGTCATGTGCCTAGAGCAACCACTATCAACATGCCAGATGCTCTTCCCCTTGAGCTGTTGGTTGCCCTGCACATAAGATTAAACAATTAGTATTGATTGGGGACCCAAGCCAAAGTGGTCTTGGGTCTCCCTTTCTCATCAAAGTACTTACATTACTTTTTTATGAGATTTTTAAAAGCAGTACACTTTTTATTGGAGTGCTTTGTCAATATGATTGGTCTAGCTTCACAAACACTAGAAGCAGTACTAACCTTAGAAGTACTAACAGAGTTAGCAGTACTAGCAGGTTTAGCAGTACTAACCTTGTTAGTAGCACTAACAGAGTTAGTAGTATTAACATTTGAAGAAGTACTAACAATGTCAGCAGCACTAACGTTGATAGCAGTAGTATTGCTTCTAGCAGCACTATCATTGTCAGCAGTACTATTTGGGGTAGCAGTACTAACAGTTTTAGTGCATTTAGGAACCCACATATTGACACTTTCTTTAACAATCTTTTTCTTCATGTGGCTTTTAGGTTTAACAGATTTCTTAGCCACATGGTTCCTTTCAATCTTCTTATAACCTAAGGGTTTTTGCATAGATCTTTGAAAATTCATCCTCTGGTTCATAGGATTGAAATAACAGTATTTGGCAAGATGATTCAATTTTCCACAGATAAAACAAGGTTTTGGTCTATTGATTTTACTCAAATCAACCCTTGTTTTTGTGCCTACTGATTATTCCAGTTTCTTTGATTTCCCCTCTTTTTATCATGTTTTAGGGGCTCAGATTTCTTGCATGCACACTGTTTGCAAGGAACTAGATTCACAACTGTGGTCTGTTTGTAATGGACCTTACCAGCCTTTCCCTCTGTCTTCTCTATGTCCTTTGATTTGACCCAAATCCTTCCACACCCCTCATTGGTAATGATGTGATTCTCTAGGGGAATCTCACCACTCACATTGTTCTCCTTACTCTTACCAACCTCTATCTCAGTCTTGTCCTCAACAACTACCTCATCTAAGGGATGTATCTCAGTGGCTCCCTCAGGCAAGTCCTTCCTATCTTTGGTTTCTAGCAAATCTGAAGTAGGAGGAATGTAGTTGTTGTTGTATGGTGGTGGTGTGGTATTATACCCAATTCCTCTTCTCAATTTGTCATGAATCTGAGTTTGTAGTAAAGAGTCCATTGCTTTAGAAGCATTGGAAAACTTTTCCACATCAAGCTTAACCTTGGTTAGCTCCTCTCTCAACTTCTCACTCTCCTCTTTAGATTTGGTCAGTTTAAGTTATAGATCCTTTTTCTCCCACTTCCAGTAATTGGTGTCATATGAGTGTTGGAGTTCATTGGCTTGAAAACCTTTAATCTATTCCTCAAACCTCTCAACAATTCTCACATAGTCTTTTATATCTTTTTCTAATCTCTTAAGGTCATCACTCATCTTCTGATTGTGATCCCTGTACCTTTTAACAGTTTCTATGCAAGTTTTAGAACAGAGATTAGAACTTACCTCAGTTGGGAGATCAGATACTTCTGCCATAAGAGCTTGATTTTGGATAGCCTCTTCTGCTTGATCACTCCAGTCAAACCCCATTCCTTGTTGAGAAACAAGGGCTTGAGCAGAGTTTCTGTTATGGTTGAGGTTTCCAGACTGTGCTTGTTGGTGGTTGTTGGTGTGAGACACTCCACTTTTGCATTCCCTGGCAAAGTGTCCCTTCAAATGACATTTATAGCATTCCACCATTGATTTATCAAATCGTGCTCCATCTTCTCTTCTTTGGGAGAAGTTGTTCCTCCCATTCCTCTTTATGAACTTCTTCACCCTCATGGAAAGCATGGCCATCTGCCATTTAATATCCATCTCTTCAAGATCATCAGTATGGAGTTGTTCCAAATCATCATTGATTAGAGAGGAGTTTCCATGGCTGGAAAGAAAGGCTTCAAACACAGATTCAGTGCCTTTCTCTTGATTTGCTCCATTAGTAGCATTAACTGATTCAGGATTAGCAGTAGAATCAATTGATGCTGATAGGAGTGCAACATTATGAATATATCCAGAAGGTTTCTTCTTTGCCTCCACCTCAGCTTCAAATACTCTAAGATCATTGTACAGATCATCAAGTTCTTTCTCTTCCAATTGTTCATTATGTCTTAATGATACAGTGTACATGGTCCATTCATCTCCAAGGGACCTTAAGAACATTCTGTTTACATCATCTTGATCAATCTGAACTCCTATAGTAGCTAGTTCACCAATCAGCTTGATAAACCTGTCAAAAGTTTGAGTCATGGACTCATTCTTAGTTGATATAAAGTTTTCATACTATTGTTTCAAGATTGCCTTTTGATTTCTCTTGGTACTTTTAGTACTAGAGAATCTTTTCTCTAGAGCATTCCAGAGCATCTGTGCATCAGTGCAATTGCAGAATTGGTGTTGATACTCATTGGGAATGGCCAAGAGCAGTGTGCTTAAGGCTTTCATCTCTGTCTGCCTTGTCTTTCTTTCTGCATCTGTTTTTGGTGGAGTTCTTTATCCATCTTCACCAATCTTTCCTGCATTAGATGGGCCATTCTCAATGATGTCCCACATGGAGTAATCTATGAGGAGAATGTATTGCTTGATTCTAATCTTTCAAATGTCAAATTCATTGGATCTGAGCATTGGAACCTTTGAGACCAAAGTACTGTTTGATTCAACTGTATTTTTCATGATGAATAAGATTTCTGAGAATACTAGCTCCGATACCATTTGTCAGGATCTTGATTCTTAACAAGAACAAATACTCAGAAACAATATTAAAGAAGTTTGCGGAATAACACTTTAATATTCAATAAAACAGTGAATCATAATAACAACTTGTAAACTTTATTGAATGATTTTAAAGCTACAAGATTCAACACTCAACCTCAATATTGATGAACAGACTCACCAATACGAATTCTACTTCTCTAGAACTAGGATTATAAATCTTGAGGTTGATTCTCTCTATGAACACAAAAACTCAGAATTTCAGAATTAATTCTAAGGTTACAAACTATTCTATACTTATACTGAAGATAAAAGATAATTACAAATAATAAAAGATCTTCAGAATAATCTTCCATATTTATCTTCAAGCTTTCCATAATCTTCAAACTTGATCTGCACGAATCTTGATTATCTTTTAAGCAGCACTAAGTCTTCAGCAGCATTAATACTTTGAGCAGTATTAATGTTCAGCAGTACTAACTACTAGCAGTACTAACTACTAGCAGTACTAAAATTTCTTAGCAGTAGTAACTTTATCCAGCAGTATTAATCTTTGACTAGCAACATTAATCTTGTTCAGCAGCATTAACTTCAGAAATAGTAACTAAGTTCTGCTAGCAGCATTAACTATACTTGTGCATTTCTTAATTTCCCAACAGATACCATACGGCTTCAGCTTTTTCATGTAGATCTGAGCAATGGATATAAAGTGATGTTTCGTATTGATCTCTATCTGATTCTGCCTCATCTCTCTCATCATATGCAGATACTCCACCCTTCTGTCATTGTCAAACTGTGTAACTCCCAAAACTCTCAGCAAATCCAACTCCTTAATTGACATAACAAAGATCTTCTTCTCTGTCTCGTCTAAAAATGCAACTCAAATTCTCGTACGTTCCCATTGAATTGCTTGAGATGTTTGGGTTGGTTTGGCCTTTGCTGTTATAGACGGTTCTGTCGTCTTAGTCTGAGTAGTTGGTGGCTGCGTCCTTTCCGGAGACTCAGGTATAGTCTCATTCATCATGTGTATCATATGGAAATTACCCTCCTATTGGAACTCATTATCTGAGAAATGGAACAAGTCTTCAACTTCAGCCTTTATCTGAACACTTACTGACTCGGTTCTCTATTCATTCTCAGTGTCCAAGTCTATCTCTATCACCTCATTTATCACCTTCACAGCTTCTTCTTCTAGTAGGTTAACCTCGGGCTTTTCAACCGTTGGTATAACCTCAGTGTCGATATCCATATCCTGAACCGATTTTTCCTTTTCTTGAACTCCACCCGATCCAGTCCCTTGTGCTTTATCCTAAACATTGGTTGTATTTGGATCAACCATGGTCAGATAAGCTTTAGAAATCCTCGGCCTTTTCTCCCCTCATGGTGATCAAGATCGTCCTGATCATCATGTTTTCTTTTAGATGCACCGTCTTGAGTTCTGCAAGTGGCTTCCAATACTCGGACCCTGTTAGAGAGGGAAGAGATGGATGAATGAATGCTAGCCGCTTTCGAATGGATCAACTGAGTGACGTCACGAAAAATGGATATGATTTCATCCAGGAAGGACTGGAACTCTGTCCTGGTGACAGTCTCCCTCTAAACCCTGGGATAAAATCTCCGTGTAGAACATAGACTTTAATTCGTCTATCATCGGTTTTGGGTGAGATGGAGGAGGAGGTGGAGGCAGTGTAGAGGTGGGAGCATCAATCGCAACCTGCTTTCCCTTGATCAACCGGAGGACATTCTCGTTTACCTGTTGTACTGACTATAGTTGGGACACCGTCCGTTGTAAGAGAGTAGTGTTGATAGTTTGCATGGCCTGCTTCAACAACCCTCTAGTGATAAAGTCTAGGGAAATCACCGGTCCTGATCTACTCAGGATACCAGTTGTCACCACTGTTGAATCAATTATGGGACCTACTGCCAGTGCTGACATTGATGTGACACTGGTAGGGTTTCCAACCGATTCTCTTGAAACACCAATAGATGGTGCCATTACGGTTGTTCCGGTTGGGTCACAAAGGCTCGCAACAATTGACTCAACATGTGTCCTAGTGTGTATTGGCCCTAGACTCGTTGTGTATAGAATTGAGTCCATGGCTGGGGCAACGTCCTATCTGTTTCAATATCGGCACTCTCCAAATGATAGACTGGTAGTGTATGTGTTATATCCCTGTGTAGAAATGAAAAAACCATCTGTTGAGAGATGGTTGAGTGGCTGGGAGGGGTGAGTGCATGCCTCTCTAGGTCCACGACGTCTTTTTCAATATCTTGTCCTAACAGATGAGATAAAGCAGAGGATGTGGGTACTCGTCTAGATGTGGCTTCGAGAATCTCACTATCATCAGATCTTTTGGCTCCCACTTCACAAACACTTAAAAGAAAGAGGGTGTGAGAACAGAGTTAAAAGAATATGAAAACTCTGCACCAACTTTTTCTGAGTCGGGTAACCACATTATTGTTGTTTAACAACTCTTTGGTGAACTTCATTGAAACAGGCACTAGCCCATGCCAACTCTTGCAATTACCCTACCAGCCACTCATTTCTTTCTTAACAAAGAAATGTTTCATTTTCTTTGGGGATGCAACATATATGCTATCTGGTCTTCACTCGGAAGATTTAGATACTGAAAAAGAAGGAAAGTTGCCCAACCTTCGCACCCTTTTCATGAACATTGAGTCCGTGTAATAGTTTTTGTTGTCTCAACGATTTACACTTTTTGAGCCTGAAAAAGCTTAAGTAACTTCAATCATTCAACAATTACACGAACACACAAGGAATAAGTTTTCTTGTCTTAACGTTCATCGAAAATTCCTTTGTGGTTTTTGGATGATTGAATGGAAGGCCTGGGGGAGTGAACATCAAAAAGCTCCTTTCCAAAGTACATCCGTTGTACAAAGTGGATCCATGCTACTTACATGCATACTAACTGTATGATTTGTTGATTCAGGGTTACAACACTTATTATATCAAAAAATTAAAAAAATTCGAGTATATACATTTTATGAATTGACGGATACACAGATCAAAAGGGCGGAGATTGTCATTTTATCATAAAGGGGAAGATTAATATTCAAAGACAGTGATGCCTTGAATTTTTTTTTGATGATTTTGCTGCTCACCACTCGTCAAAAAGGGGGAAATAATCTGGAAATTTCAAGTCAGTTGAAAGTTTGGGTGAAGTATGAAAGATTATTCGAAAGATACATCTCATAAAAAAGGGGAGATAATCTAGAAATTTCAAGTCAGAGGAATGTTTTCAAGTCAGATGAATGTTTTGAAAGTTATTTCAAGAGATATTCTGGAAAAGAGACGAACTCATCAAAAAGGGGGAGTTTCAAAAGAATTCAGAAGAAAAAGGGGAGCTACAGAACTGTGAAAAGAATTGTAAAGGTAAAGAAAATGTTCCGATATGATTCGAGAAAGTTCGTTTTTCAAAGACTGAAGATACAAGCTATCCAAAGATCCTTCAAAGCTGCAAAGTTCAAGAAATTTCAAGGATGTTCAAAGATTTCAAATCCTTGTTAATGACTTGATGACTTTACAAAGCAGAGTGATTGACTTTTCAAGATTCTTCAAATCATCAGAGTTTAAAGATTGTTAGAGCTTCTATGATTAAAGTTGTCAGAGTTAAAATTTTGAAGAATCAAGAAATTTTTTTAACTCTTGAATATAAAGGGGAAGATTGTTAGTGTATTATTGTATCCAAGATTTAAGAGTAAAAGTCAAAGCATGTAAAGTCAAACATAGTAAAAGTATGATTAGTTTACCTTGTATTTGTACATGGTCTTTGACCATATAAATACTCTCTAAGTCTTTGTTGTAGTGTGGTGTATGAGTGTAATATGTGACATATTGTTAGATATATGAAATAGAATATTTCTCTATCTACTACACTCTCTCTAGATTGAATTAATATTGTCATATGTTGATTGAATTCAATGTTATGTGCTTGAATTATGGAACTAACAAGCTACAGTATGAGGTGAAGACGCTCCTTGGTAAGGCGGAAGTTGTAGTGATCAATGAACGCCTCAAAGCGGTAGTCGCGATCTTCCGGTACATATGTCAGTGTATTCCATAGTTGCTGAAGGTATAGTATAGGTACGTTACCCGTAGATGACAACACATACTTCAGTGGATGGCCTTTGAGTATCTCGAGGTTGACATGGCGTGCTGAGACCTCATGTGGTCAAAGTCTAGGTGGTGGTGTTGGGACGCAACAATAGGTAATCATTTGGATGGATCAACTACTCGTCGGGATTTTGAGCATTCACAAAGTGGGAATGGGTTAGTAGTGGGGTTTTAACGGAGGGTACGGGTCTCTCATCGTCCGAGAAATGGTGGGAGTCGTTTTGCTCTACTGTTGCCATTGGTGTTCTTATAAATGAGGATGATCATCAGAAATTACATGTAACAGTATGCGGTAACACAGACTCAGACAATATGATGTGAAAATTTGACGAAAAAAATTCTAAGTGTAAAGTAATCGCATGCCAAAGAGTGTTATCTCACAACAAAGGGCCAGCTATCGCACATGTGGTGTGCGATACATGAAACTATCGCATGATGAAGGAATATGACCGCATAGTTGTGTGCGATAGTTGAGTATATCGCACGACTCTTGTGCAATATACAAAACTATCACACAATACTGTGATACTTGCAAAATTTGGTCTGTACGATAAGTTTTATACTTACTGAAGAATTTAATCAATGTGCAATAAAATCTTGAAGAACATGCGATATGCATTTAGGTTTGATAAACCCTGATTTGCACACAGACCTCTAAATCAACCATAAAGAATTTGAAAATAAACACAGAGTGGGTCGATTACCCCAAGAAAATAAGAACCCAAACAGAATTTTGCAAACTTATATCAAAAAATAAAATTTCTAATCCCTAATCGAACAAAGAAGAGCAACAGTCTTTTCGAGGAGGTTTAAAATAAAGAATCAGAGGTGCAATCCAACCCCAAAGAAACATACATGTAGATATTAGGGATAAAATCGACATACCTGAAGTGGTTGACATCCAAATATAAACACGAGTGGGAAGAATACGTCGATCACAGAAGGCTCACACGAGAGATGAGGAACAGTGAAAACGAGAGAAAATATATCAAAGGCTTGAGCAAGGTAAAAACCAAAAATGCTCTTAGGAGGGAAGTTTATTAAACTGAGAGGACATGTGGAACCATTTGATTGGACCCCCTGGGTTTGAAAAAGTTTTACTTTCAGAAAGTCAATATATCGCATACATCCTCGTGCGATAAACCAAACTATCACACACATAATTCTGAAATAAACTAAAGGATCATCTATTGCACAAGCTTTGTGAGATAGATCATTGTCCATAACATTTATCGCACAAGTCTTGTGCCATAGTTGAGTATAACACACACAGTGTTGCGCGATAAAACCATCTATCGCACGACTGTTGTGCGATAAATGGAACTATCGCACACGACTTCGTGCAATAAACTCAATGATTTTTCAAAAATTGCTTTATGTCGTCTAAACCACAAACTTTGATCTTTTCTCCCCCTAGAAAAATGCATGAATAACTAACCTTTGTCCTTTTCTCCCCCTTAAACTGTGCACAAAACCAAAATATTAAATAATATGCACGCATATGAGTATTACACATACAGAAAAACAAACACTTAGAGTTAACTCCTCCTGGAAAGATGAGTTCCTTTAAGTGATATACTTCCCCTGGAAGCACGAATAACCATCAGTAGACAGGTCTACCTTGCATGACAAAGAAAGTACAGGATCAAATATTGGAAATACAGAAACAAGAGGATAAATAAAGAAAGCATAAAGAAAAACCAGGTTGGTTGAATACTGTTACTGATTCAAAGAAAGAATGAGACAGTGACATTTTCAACCGACTGAATGAGCTTTTTGCATAATTCATGCAACTTATGAATTTCAAATTTTCATATTAATCACATACCCAACTTGGATACCATGAAATTAAAGCGTTTTTCATCCAAAGCTTTTGTAAAGAGGTCTGCAATCTGAAGGTCTGTATTAACAAAGTATAATTCTATCGTACATGTTGATCCAAACTCTCGCAGTCATTTGATGACGATCCTTATACTTGGTGAAATTTACATTTGCTGTTTTGTAACTTAAAGCATCAACGTCAGTGATCACACTCAGTCTGTTTAGTTTTCGCTGAAGCGCTTTCATTGTAAACAGTTTTTTAATGTAATATTTGAAGACAAGTCTCACGCTGAAGTAAACTCATCGCATAAGTCAAAGACCAAGCTGATGAAGAAGACAAGTCTACTAATGATCTGAAGCGGCACTCAGTGAAACCAAGACTAGTCTACCTTGCATGACAAAGCAAGTACAGGATTCAGCTATAACTGAAAACATCATCAGCGAAAGTTGATGATGCTAACCAGTGATAGCTGATCATGAAGCTTCTCTTATAAGATTTGTTTGTCTTATCTACTTGCACAAAAGTACGATGGTACAAAATCAAACATGCTTTTGCCATAATCAAGCAACCACTCTTTCTACCACATTGTTCACAATACGTCCAAAAGCATGCAAGGGATAAAGTCAATCTCATGAAGTTAATACATGGTGGACACGTGGATAGTACCTTATGATTTGCATTAAATGCATAATGTATAAATAGGAGAGAAACCCTTCATTTTGAAGGATCCCTTTTCTGTTTCTTCGAAGAAAACCTTTTTTTTCAAACTCTCTTCTCCCTTGTTCTTATTTCTTGTGCAAGAAACTTAGTGATTCTTAGATTGTTTAGATTAGGTTTACCTTATCTATTTTTGCAACAATCTGTAATTTTTTTATTTACTCATTAATCAATAAACAAATTTAAAAGTATAATTTTGTGTTTGTATTCACCCCCTTCTACAAACTAAACCCTTGTATAACCTTATCGGGACCAACAAGTGGTATCAGAGCAGTTTGTTTAATCTCATAAGCAAGATCTTGCTAAATCTCTTTTCCTTTTTATTATATCAAATGACACTTAACACAAACACAAACTATTATGAAAATGGTTCGCTTGCAAAACCTCTTCGGTTTAGCAGACATGACTTTGATCTATGGAAGAACCGAATTATGCTTTTTCTAGAAGGTGTAGATCCTACTATACCTGACTATGTAGAAAATGGACCTTTTGTTCCATCAGTCACTGCTACTGGGGTTCCTACTATTGCTACTACTGAGGCTATTCCTAAAAGGGAAATAACCAAAGAGGTACGTCAGTGGACTGATGATGACAAAAAGAAAGTGGCTCTTGATGCAAAAATTAGAACCATCATATCTATGGCTCTCCCTGATGAAGTTTATCATTCCATCATGTATCTTAAAACTTCTAAAGGCATGTGGGACACAATCTGTGTTCTATATGAATGTACCACAGAGGTACAAGAAAGCAGAAATATAAATATGGTAAGACAATATGAAATCATTTGTGGTAAAAACGAATATTTGTCTTAAGTAAACCAACACTTCAACTGGTTATTAATTGACATAAGGACTGTTGGTAGGACATATTCTAACTCTAAAACTTTGACAAAGTTTTTAGAATGTCTTCCTGAAAGCTGTGACAGTTATTCAATGTGTCTTAAGCTAACTAAAGACTTAAATAATCTCTCTTTTAGCACTCTTTATGGGATCTTGCTCAATTCTGAGTAATCTAGCCAACTAAAGAAGAATCTAGCCAAAGATTTGAAGCACAATGTGGCTTTAGTCTTTTCAGAGATTTTCCCATCTTAGCGTTCCTCTTCTCTCACTATCACTAAGTTAGATCCTGACTCCGAAGACTTATCAGACACTGGTCTATCAGAGTTTGATGAACCTCTAGCACTCTTGATAAAATATTTTAAGAGATTTGCAAGAAAGAGTAATTTCAGAAGGAACAAACCTCCTGCTATTATTGACAAGCCAAAGTCAGCCCCTATTGACAAGGCTTCTGCTACTTGCTATAGTTGTGAAAGAAAAGGACATTTTTTCAGTGAATGCAAGTCAAAGGAAGTCTTCAAACCTTCTTCATCCTACAAACCCAAAGATGACAAATACCTGAAGATTAAAGAAAAATATCAAAAGTTGAAAAACTATAAGCGAAAAGGTAAGGGTCTAGTCGCTGAAGAACATGACTGGGCTAAATATGAAGACAAATCAGATTCATCAATCAATTTCTTCTGATCCGATTCTCACCGAAGAAGATAGACGTCGTGCTATCGATATCTTAATAGTTGATCTATACAATGCCTTAAATGACAAAACTCAAGATGAAAAACAAAATATTGACATGATTGAATAGCTTGAAAAATGCCATTTAAAGTTCCAAGAACTGATTAATATTGAACAAAGTTTAAAGGATCAGGTAAATTGTAATGAACTAATCGGTATCGAACACGAACAAGCTATCGTTGAGCTGAAAGCTAAGAAAGATACTATCGAAGGATGGTGCATATCCTCAGCCAAGATAATTGAGATTATAGGTGCTCAGATTCCTGCTCAAGTTAATAATTGTCTAGGTTATGAATATGAAAAAGATAACCCTGATAGAGATCGTTCCATGTTAAAGTTCAGAATGTTCGTCTCTTCTATCCCTGACACCTCACCATCTCCGTGTTCTTCTTCCTCTGCTTCTATACCTGATGAAACTCCTAAGAGTTCCAAAAGCATGGACAAGGGTAAATCCATTTCAAATGTTTCTTAAAAGGGTATCAAGATACCTAACCTGAAGGAGACGACTTCTAAGCCTTAGCAAATCAACCCACTGTATCTGAGACAAAGACCTCTGGACACGTTCACTTATCTACTCCCAGAATCAAAGTTGATCTCAAGCCAAAAAAAGTTTGAAGAACCAAAGGTTCCTGCGAAATCTGAGGCTAAGGGCATTCTTGGAGCTAGACCAACTCACTTAAAGATTTATAATGCTTATGCTTTGGGTCCAAAATCTACTTTCAACTATATAAAGTGTTATCATTGTGGACTAACTAACCATATTGCTAGTAAGTGCCCCACAACCAACAAAGCTGAAAATCAGCTAGAGTGAAGACGAATGCCTCCAAGGCAAAGAAGGTCACCAGGATGAGAAATCTACCAAGGTGAAGAATACCACCAAAGTAAAGAAATTAAGTTAGGTGAAGATTACCACTGACACTGAATCATCAGATGCTATGAAGAATTTTAAACCTTCCATCTCCACTATCTCTTGTGGACCCATTGTCAAATGTGTACCAATTCAAACTTAATCTTCCTTATGTTTGCATGACTCAAAGGGTATTTGGTATCTTCATTGAGGATGCTCTAGACACATGAATGGAAAAAGATCTTGCTCTCTAAATACAAGGAAGAGAAAGGTCTCTCAGTGACCATTGAGGAAATGGAAAAGGCTACACCAGAAGGTTTGGTGTACTGACAAATGATACAACTACCTTCCGAAGAGTCGCTTACATAGAAGGACTAAAGCACAATCTTCTTAGCACCAGTCAGTTATGTGATAAAAACTTTAAAGTTTTTTTTACCAAGAAAGCATGCTCTGTCACTGATAAAGATGGAAAACTTGCTCTCATTGGTTATCGCATGGAAAATGTGTATGTGATCAACACGAACTCCTCAAACACCGAAAGCATCTATTTTCTTTCCAAAGCCTCATCAAATGTCAACTGGTTATGGCACATGAGGCTCTCCCATCTCAACTTCAAAACATTGAATGATCTCAACAAGAAAGAACTTGACACTGTTTTACCTGAACATTCATATGCTAAGGAATCTCTATGTTCAACATGTGAAAAACGAAAGCAAACCAAAGCCATTTTTAAGTTAAAAGCAAGTTTCATCAGTGACCACACCCCTTCATTTACTCCATGTGGATTTGTTTGGCCCTATCAACATATAATCCATCACTAGAAATAAATATACACTAGTGATCGTTGATCAATATTCAAGATATACCTTTGTAATGTTTCTCAGATATAAGAGTGACACTCCAGATGAAATCATTTCCTTTGTGTGGAAAATGGATGTTTTAAACACCTTACCTCCATATTAACCTCTAAAATCTGAATCACCACTCACCTCTGAACAACATTCAGTAAATGAAGTTTTCTCTTAACCTTATCAACTGATAGCTGATGAACCCATTGGTGAAGTTTCATCCTCAGCACTTAATCCTCCTCAAACATTCATATTAGATATGAAATCTCAACTTCCAGCTTAGAGATGGATCAAAAGTCACCCAATTGAACAAATTTTTGGTGATCCAAACGCAGGTATTCAGACTTGATGCGATTCAGGTAGTATTTGTCTCTTTGTAAACTTTATATCTCTTCTTGAGTCATTAAGAACTAATAATGTCCTTAGAGATCCAAACTGGGTCAGTGCTATGCATGAAGAACTGACTGAGTTTGAAGGAAACAAAGTATGGAATCTTGTTCCCAGACCATCTGAGAAGACTGTTATAGGCACCAAATGGGTGTATTGTAAAAAGTTAGATAAACATGGGACTATAACCCACAACAAAGCTAGACTTGTTTCTCAAAGATACAAACATGAGGAAGGCATAGACTATGATGAAACATTTACCCATGTGTTCAGGATCGAAGCAATTCGATTATTCTTAGCCTATGCAATTCACAAAGACCAAATGGATGTCAAATCAGCTTTCCTATATGGAAAGCTGAATGAGGAAGTCTCTATTGAACAACCACAGGGGTTCTCTGACCCTAAGCATCCATATTATGTTTATAAGTTGGATAAGGCTCTCTATGGGTTAAAACAAGCTCCTCGTGTTTCGTATGATACCTTATCTTCCTTTTTTATCACTGAAAAGTTTAATCGTGGAAAGATTGATAACACCCTCTTTCTTAGGAGAGTTAATAGACACATCATTCTTGTTCAAATATATGTCGATGATATTATATTTGGATCCATAAACCCATCTCTCTGTGTTCGGTTCGCTGAGCACATGAAGAAATAATATAAGATGAGTATGATGGGTGAGCTAAATTTTTTTCATGATCTACAGATTAAGCAATCTAACAAAGGCACATTCATACGCCAAGGTAAGTATGTTAATGACATATTGAAGAAATTTAATCTTGCTAAAAGTTTTGCGATTAAAACTCCTATGGAAATTCCTCTGACACTTAACAAAGACCCAAATGAGAAACCTGAAAATTTCACTACATATAGAGGAATGATTGGGTCCTTGTTATATTTGACAGCTTGTTGGCCTAATATTATGTACTCTACCTGCTTATGTGCAAGATATAAATCTGAAACCAAGGAATATTATATGACAGTTTTAAAGTGAGTCTTCAGATATCTGAAGGGTACTTCTAACCTCGGTCTTTGGTGTCCCAATGATTCAGGGTTCGATCTAACTGTCTATTCATATAATGATTTTGTAGGTTACAAATTGGATAGAAAGAGCACCACTTGTGTAACACCCTAAAATAGGAGTTAATTTAAGCCTAAAATAAATGCGGAATAAACACGTCTATCATAATATAATCACCCAAAAAGGGAATAATCGTATGGTGTTTAGAATAAAGTTCATGACGCCCAAATGCAACCAAATATTCCATTCAATGTCCACAAAACCAATCATTAATTTCCAACAATTAAAATACCACCATATATGCAAAAATCCCGAATTCGTATATTTACTCCCAAGTTTCCAAGAGGTTCCGTTCCAAATTGTTAAATGGTACTTCCACACACACCTCATTCAATAATACATAACCATATTTCAAAACTCAAATCTTGATTTCCAAGTATTTAATAACAAGGTTATAGAAAACATATTTCTCATGTACAAAGCCCACAACTAAACCAAAATGTATACTCTTGACCTTAAAATCATACCCTTGCACATAACCCCCAAAATCTCCAAAATTAGGTTTTAGTGAAAACTCAGCCAACTCGAATAAATCAAAAAATGGAGATGTTGAAAAGGTTAAAATCCACATTTTAACATGTATAAAGTTTATAAAAGAGAATGAACTCGTAAGTTAGGTTTTTGGTGAAAACCTTGAAAACCAAGTATGATGAGAGAAGGATGAAGATCTTGACTATCCAAGCTAAGATCCTTAAATTTTGAGGTTCTAGAAGAATTTAATGCTCTTCCAAACTTGAAGGTAACAACCTAGGGTTCCCAAAAATCGAATTTATGAAGAAGGAGAGTGTTGGTGAGGAGTAAATGAGGAAAAGGGGTGAAATCTCGTCTATAAGATCTGCAGGGGCTTCCCGCGGCTTTGGCCGCGGCTTGGGGGTCGTTCCCTAACCCATACGTGATTCAGATTCCCAAACACCCAACGACTTGCGCGTCCTTGGCCGTGACTTCAAGGCCGCGCCCTAGCCCGCGTAACTCACTATCTTTCAGCCAAGTCCCAAAACTCTTTTCCAATACCAAGGCACGATTCTAATCTTCAAAGTTCCAAATGAATCTATATTAGAAAAATCCCTGAGGTTAATAATTAAACTCATAAGATAGACCCTTAATGTACCATAAACTTTACGGGTGTTACAATCCTCCCCAACTTGAACTGGATTTCACCCTCGAAATCCTAGTTATGCTAGTAGGTGAGGGTATCTTTGCTTCATATTCTCCTCGGCTTACCACGTCACATTGGTACAACGATGGTGCTTCCATTGCACTTTCACCATTGTGACCTCTTTATGCCTAAGTCATTTGGTCTCTCTCTCCATTATGGCTTCGGGTTCTTTGACACAACGGTTGTCATCCACCTGAATCTCTGATAACGGTATCATGCTTTCTTCTTCCGCCAAACACTTCTGTAGATAACACATATGGAATGTAGGGTGGATTTCGTCCATCTCTGATGGTAAATCTAACTTGTAGGCTTGTAGTCCAATGCGCTCGATCATGGTGAACGGTCCGAGAAAACGGGGACTTAACTTCCCGCGCTTTCCAAACCGTATCAAGCCTTTCCATGGGGACACCATTAGCATCACCCGGTCCCCCACTTGAAATTATACTGGTCGTCTATTCTTGTCGGCATAACTCTTTTGTCGATGTTGTTCCGCTTTTAGACGTTCCCTTATGCCCGTACTTTGGTGGCCATCTCTTGCACAATTTCTGGCTCGGCAAACTGCTTTTCTCCCGCCTCTAGCCAACATACAGGGGTCCTACATTTCCTCCCGTACAAAGCCTCAAATGGTGTCGCACAAAGGCTAGAGAGGTAACTATTATTGTATGCGAATTCTACCAAGGGTAAATGGGTATCCCAATTACCACCAAAATCAATGACACACGATCTAATCATGTCATCCAAGGTTTGAATTTTCCTTTCGCTCTGACCGTCTGTCTATGGATGGTACGCCGTACTCAAGTTCACCCGCGTACCCAACTCTTGATGTAACGCTCCCCAAAATCTTGAAGTAAATCGGCTATCACGGTCGGACACTATAGACAAGGGTATACCGTGCCTAGAGACCACTTCATAAATATAGAGCTTTGCCAATTTATCCATCGGTAAATTTTCCCGCATCGCTAGAAAATGAGCACTCTTTGTCATCCGATCAACAATCTCCCAAATGGTGTCGTTACCTCTCAGCGTCTTTGGTAGCTTGGTCACGAAGTCCATGGTAATCTTGTCCCATTTCCACTCGGGTATTTCCAAAGATTATAAGCTCCCATACGGACGTTGGTGCTCGACTTTTACTTGCGAACAAGTCACACACCTCTCCACGTACTGCGCCACGTCCAAATTCATAACCGCCCACTAATAGTGAAACTTTAAATCCCTATACATCTTGGTGCTTCCCGGGTGAATGAAGTATTTGGATTTATGAGCTTCCTCCAAAAGTATCTCTCGATTTCCTCCAATCCTTGGCACCCATACGCGCCCATTAAAGCATTTGACCCCAGGGCTATAAATTTTACGGGTGTTACAACTGGAGTCTGTCAGCTTCTCGGTGGAAAGTTTGTGAGTTGGATAAGTAAGAAGCTGAACTCAGTGATGTTGGTCCCGGAGGTGCTTAACAAGTTTGTAGAAGGGGGGGGGGGTTGAATACAAACACAAAATTTAAAGTTTAATAAATTCTTTATTGATAAATCAAACACAATTTACAAGTCTGTTACGGAATAAGATTAAGTATAACTCAATCTAAAGAAACATAAGAAAACACTAAGATGGTTGCACAAGAATATAGAGAATGGGATTGGAGAAGTATAGAAAACAAGGGTTTCTATAAGATAGAAAGATGAAGGCTAGAGGTGAGCACACACTTCAGACGAAAAGGTAATCTTTCTATTTACACCATATGCATTAAATGCATGGCAGGGCACTTTACACGTGTCCTTCATTGATTGGCTGAGAGAGTATGACTTTGGGAGACATGCTTTCGGTCGGATCATGAACAGTGTAGTTGACAGAGTTTTTGTACGAATTGTGGGAGAGACATGTCCGTTCTGATACATCGTACTGGTTGTGCAAGGTAAGACAAAAGAGACTTGATGCATAAGCTAAATGATCAATTGATCGTTGAATATCTCTTCCTTTAGAGATACAAAGAAGTTCATCTATAGATGAATCTTTTCCTCAGGTTTCTTCGCATATGAGTAGAGTCGTCTTTGCTTCACTGATGTCCGTATCAGGTCACTAGTAGACTTGTCTTTGTTCAGCAGCTTCGTCTTCGATTCAGCTATGAACATCTGTTGATGCGAAACTTGTATTCAGGGATTACGTCAAATGTTTACATCAAAAACTATCAGCGATAACTAAACAGACCCAGTCTGATCGCTGATGGTGAAACACTAATACATATAAATGTTTATAAGAGAGACTATCAGCGATAACTTAACAGACTCAGTCTGATCGCTGATGGTGAAATACTAATACATACTAAAACGTAATTTTCACTAAGTAAAGAAGAGGTTCGTTATCAAATCACTAAGAGAGTTTGGATCGACAATCTCCCCCTATTTGATAATGACAAAGTAACTGAAGATAATTACTTTAGTTCAAAATAAAGGAAAAATTAGGACTCATAACATACATGTCCCAATTACTATTTTGAAGAATCTTTTACAGTACTGATAGAGTTAAGTACATCATTAAAATTTTCATTAATTCAGAGATAGAATTACAAGATATGAAAATTACAAGTATAAGTGAGGAACTAACTACTGTAAGTTAAACTAATAGATTACAAGAAATAGAAAACTAATCTATCAGCTATCTAAAGAAGACTTAGGAGGATTGATCATATACTCAGGTATATCTTCTCCTTTATGACTTTGTTCAGAAGATTCTTGACAAATGATTGTTTTGATTTGATGAGTAGCAGAAGAGAAGTCACACCATAAGCATAAGAGATCCTTGAGATGACTGAGGGGACAGATAGAAATTTCAGATACTCTTTAGAATCTGAGTTGTTCCTCATCATCTCTGAAGAATATTCCGAAAGGTTCTTTGAGTACTTGCCCTGCAATATAGGGACCACCAGGAGGCAGGGATAGATCAAGTACAGATAGATCAGGAGGAGGACCAAATAGAGCTTCTCTTGAGAACTTGATGGAGGTTTCATTTCTAATCACAGCGACATTTTCATAAGAGGAGGATATAGGCTTCCTTTTTGGTTTCCTTGGCTTGGAAGAAAGAGTAGATGGCACCTTTAGGATAGCAGCGACTCTGTTGATGAGAGCATCATTTATCCCTTCAACATAGCCTCTGTAGGTTTACTTGGATTTCTTCAGCGCATCTTTGAACTCTAGTCGACTTTATGTTTGCACCATTCGACTGAGTTATCGCTGACCGTTAGTTCTTTTGAGCGCTCCTATTCAATTTCTTTAATAGAGCAGCCTGGACTTCCACTGGTTTCTTTTTCAGCTTCTTGTCTTTGACCTGAGACAACTGAATCTTTAGAGCAAGAGAGGTATCTCTTTGACAATCAGCTATCAATTTCTTAGCTCTGACAGATTCTTCGATTTCAGCTTCAGTCAGAAAGTCTAGATCTGTAGGAGTTGTTTGAAGAGGGACCTTCAGCCGTTGACTCTCCAGATGAGAGATCATCTATGTTCTTCTTTTCATCTCTTCCTCTGACCAGTGAGATGGTCTTGAGGGCCTTCCTGGATGGTGCAGGGCTTCTTCTTCTTAATCTTCTTCATCAGCTATAGAAGCTGGGATTATTTGTAGTTCCTTACCCTTAAACAGGGGAGAGAACTGTCTGGTCAGAAAAAAAGGAGTTAGTGTTCGTTTTGGGAAGAGAAAAGATAAAGGCTAGAAGGAGATAGAGGGTTTGTAGAAAGATACCGGGACAAGTGAGAGGCATACCTGAGAAGGATTCTCCTCAGATAGTGAAACGTTAATCAGGCTTCACTCAGCAACTTTACCCTTAGATTTGCTTTGGGAAGGTGCTCCTGAAGATGTTTCATGACTCCCCCCTGCTGTGATAACTTCTTTCGAAGCTATCACTGATGATGTAGCGGCTGCAGAAAACCATAAACATTGGTCTTCTTCATCCTCCTCCTCCTCTTCTTCTTCTTCTACTAAGGCTTCGAAAGAAAGAGGGGCTTTGTCAGCAACCTTCTCCCCCTCAACATGAGAGGGAGGTTCTTCCGGGTGAACCTCAACAACAGCTTCCTCTATATTTTCTTCAGCACCTTTATCCCCCTCTTTGTCATTATCAGCGAGGGAGAGAACTTAAGGGGAGAGGAAGGTTGTGAAGTGGCCAACTTGCGGACTTCAACCTCCAGACTTTCTAGGCGTCCTTCAATCACAGGGATGTCTGAAGTAGCTTGATGAATGAATTCAACAGTTACGTTCATAGAGGTGCGGTCAGCCTCTGTGAAGGAAGGAGAAGGAGTCGGAGCTGGTTCATTCAGCTTTTCAAGGACTTGCTGTAGAAGAGTTGTGCAAGAATCAATCTTCGTAGATAACCCCTGGACATTGTCGTTTAGAGAATCGAAGCGTCCCTGAAGAAGTTGAGTATTCTCCTTCACTTTGAAGAGCTCTTCTTGAAGAGCTGATATTTGTGAGGCTTCAGCTTTGGTGGAGCAGGTAGCTGTTAGTTGCTTCAGCTCTTCACCAACGGTATTGACGGCGCTGGTGGTTTCGTTGATGAAGTTGGTGAGAGAATCCACCTTAACACCTAAACTGTTGACGTGAGAGTCAATAGTCACCATATTAGGACCTGAAATAAGAGTTAGCTTCTGAGTAACAGGCTTAAATGGAGAGATGGGAGGTGTATTGGCGGGTTGAGGTATACCAGATGGTTCAAATATCTTGAAAAATTGCATGTCTCTTTCAAAGGATTGAGCATCAGGTCCTAGAAAAGCAACATGAGGTTGCTGTACGATAGAAGGAGGCTTAGAGACCAAAGAAATAGAGGGATTAGAGACAGGGATAGAAGGAGTTGGGAGTTGGGTAATTACCTCAGTTGGTACTGAGATAGGTGGTTGTGTCACTGATGTTGTGACAACGACCGAGATCGTTGGCACGGTTAATGATGGTATAGCTGAGGATGTGGAGGAGATACCCACGAAACCATCCAAGGAAGTTTGTCGAGAAACTACCTCAGGTATTGAACTAGGGTTAATGGTCACCTTAGTCATTTTGGCCTTCTTTGAAGTACCATAAAGACTAGCGGATGGTCGTTTAGAAGAGGTTTTAGCGGAAGGGCTAGCAGAAGAACGGACCTCTTACATGGCCGCTGAAGTAGAAGAAGTATGGAGAGAGAGACGAGAGTGTAGGGTAGAGATACTTACCTCGTTCTCCAGCGGTTTGACCCCCAGTGAACGCTGACCCACTTTGGCGAAGGAGCCATCAGAAGTAGTGGGGTAAGAGTTGGCGTATAGAAACTTCAGATATGCACAGATGAACACTACATATGGGATCTTGGGATCCCTCTCTGTTTTCTCTATCTTTGACTTAAGATCGTCAAAGATAGCGGTGGCAAAGTCGAAGTTCTGTCCAGCGATGACTGAGTAAGCCATCTGGAGTTGAACTTTGCTTGCTTGATCAAGGGAACCACTTTTCCCACTCATGCACTGAATGAAGTGAGAAAAGATGAAGTTCAGTTGGGAAGGCATGTTTGCCTTCTTGATGAGAGTCAGCTTCTTGTTGGGGATAGTGGAGCGGGGCTTGTTGTCCCAGCAGTACTCCATATCATCCAGACACTGGATGAGTTCAGCATCAGTTGGCAGAGCTTCAAATCCACTCCTGGGTTTGTCAAGAAACCTGAGTGCCTTCCTCAGGCTGAAAGTTGTCATCATCCTTGATCCCATGTCAGTGCTGAAGGAGATAACAGGAACCTGATCACCTTTCTTGTTGGTGATAGAGGTCTCTTCAGCTGTAAACCAAAACTGTTGGAGAAGCGTTTTGGAAGGTTTGGGATCAACAGTGAAGGCATAAGCAATGCAGGATTTCTTCAGGAACCTAGCAGCTTCCACAAGGTGTGGGTATTTGATACTGTTAGGTCTGATTTTATAGTAATCATTGTATTTATAGGGCTTGGTCAAATACTGTGTTTAGTGCTTATCTGTCTTGTATCTGACCAAGAGTATTTAAGTCCCTTTGGTTTTGGTTTGTTGTAAGAAACACACGCATATTGAATACATTTTTACTACTTTGCGCTTCCAAGTCTCTCTCTCTACTTTCTCTCTCTAAAGAATCAGTGTTCTTGGATTCACAATTGGTATCAGAGCCATCTGAATCTTGAGAGGATTGAGAGATTGCATTTTCAAATCTGAATTGGTGATTGAAATCGAAAATTTGATCGATTTTCTGGAAGTTCTCAAGAAAATCTCGTTTTCTTGATTTCTCATCACATTTGGATTGTTATTCGTTCGAATTGTGTTGAAATTGATTTCATTAGAATCGTTTTTAGTAATCGATCATTTTTGTTTCCTATAATTTTGCATAAAAACCTTGATTTGATCTTCAATTTTGCAATTCTGTGTTTTCTGAAAAACTCGTATTCGTGTTCTGTTCTTTCAAGAATTTAAGAATTAGTGTTTTTTAATCGAATTTGTAGTTGATATTGCGTGAATTGTGTGTTTTGTGAACTTTTCTTGTCATTCATAATCTTTGCGTTTCTTTCATTTTACTTTGCGTGTCATTCATGCTGCTTTGCGTCTCATTCATTTAGTTGAATTGCATGTTCTACTAATATTGATCTTGTTTTTTCAGGTTTCCGATTTTAGTTTCAAACGCAAAGTGAAGTTTGCGTTTCCCTCTACAAACGCAAAGTTTGATTTGCGTTTCTTTCTTCAACCGAAAGGACAAGTTCGCGTTTCAAGTCACACCCGCAAAGTTTACTTTGCGTTTCCCTCTTCACACGCAAAGCTAACTTTGCGCTTTCTCCTACACCCGCAAAGTCACACTTTGCGTTTCTCAAAGCAAACGCAAAGTTCACTTTGCGTTTATCAAAGCAAACGCAAAGTTCACTTTGCGTCTCTCTAAGCAAACGCAAACCTCTAGTTTGCGCGTCTCACTTCAATCGAAAAGCTTCTCTTTGCGCGTCTCACTTCAATCGAAAAGCTTCTCTTTGCGAGTCTGGAAATTTTTTTTAGTGTGTCATCTTTATTTTTTTTAAACTTTGTGTCATAACAAGTGTTTTTCAAATATTATTTTTTTAATATTTTTCGATTATTTTTTTCAATTCAATCTGGTTTTTGATTCTCTGGTATATCAGAAAAGGATTCTGCCAAATTTGCTCTCCAAGCAAGATTCTACTCAAATGATCTGATGATGTAATTGGGAACAGATACTCGTCCTCCAGTCTCAATCAACGAAGATGAGTTTACACAGTGGCAAGATAGGTTCATAAATTTCATTGAGCGTCAGAGTAACGGATAAAATATGATGAAATCTTTTTCTGAAGGACCTTTTGTCAAGCCAAAAGGTGACATTCCTTTGACTGCTGATGAAATCAAACGCGAAAAGGCCGATAGAGAAGCAAAGTCCAATTTGATGCTAGCTCTGCCTAACACGATCTACAATCGAATTTATTGTTTCAAACATGATCCAAATATGATGTGGACTCAATTAGAAAAGATCATGCTTGGGTCATTAGTTGCTACTCAGATTCGCCAGACACACTTCATGAACAACTTTAAAGAATTTAAGGCTAAGGACAATGAATCTCTGAAGATTACTTTTGACAGGTTTTGCGCTGTAATTAATGATCTTAGAAAGATTAATGTGGAAAAGACTGATCTTGAGACGAATCTGAAATTCCTCAATGCTCTTCAGCCTGAATGGAGCAAATCATGTCATAAGATGAGAAACGATGTTCGGACCTCATCAATGCAGATTCAAGAACTATATGAGATTTTAATGACTGATGAGAGCTTGATATTAGAGAAAAAGGCCAAGATGGATAAAAAGAAGAAAACAGTAGATCCAGTTGCACTCCTCACGAAGCAATTGGCTGAACAAGCGTTGTCTGATAACGCTTACACTGGGTCAACTGAAGATGATGGCGAGGCTTTACAGAAATCTATGATCCTTCTCTCTCAGCATTACCAGAAGAAGTTCCAACCTAGATCGGGTTCCAACTCTTCTCGCTTCACTTCCGGTCCTAAAGTGAAAGTACCCGAGCTAAAGAATGCTGCTTGCTACAACTGCGGAAAGCCGGGTCACATGTCAAAGGAGTGTAGAGCAAAAGTGGTCAGGGATTCGGCCTACTACAGAAAGAAATTGGAGCTAGCTGAAAAGAGAGAGAACGGAACTGCTTTCCTGGCCGAGGAAGAATTCTGGCTGGATTATTCCGATGATGAAGATTCAAACGTCGAGATCGCTCAGATGTGCTTAATCGGTGATGACCAGTCAGACGATTCTGATACGGATGAGGATGAGGTATATTCTGAATTTGACTACAAATTTATTACCTCTCAGTTTGATATCATGATAAATGCTTTATCTGATTTGCGTTCAAAGATTTTATCTGAAAAGAATTTAAATTCTGAAAAGTCAGATTTGATTGACAAACTGAAAATTTCTTTGAAAGATGAAAAATCTATTTTAGAAAATACTAAAGACATCTTTCAAAAGAAATTGGATAATTTGGAAAATTCAAATAAGACTTATCTTGAATCTTTGACGGCTATGACTATATTAAAAGATGAATCTTTGACGGCTATGACTATATTAAAAGATGAACAAACAATTTATATGAACAAACCGAGGAGTGAAGAGGCTATAAAACAAAGATGGGGTCTTGGTTTTGAAAATCCTCATTGTTTAAACAATGCGATTGAAAAATCCCCAACATTATATAAATACGATTATCTGACTCTTGCTCATTATGCTCCTCAATTTAAAATTGATTGGATGAATGAGAAGCAAGTGTTAGAAATCGAACATGAGAAAGGGACAAATAACAAGAAAAATGAAATTCCTTTTGTTTATACAAGTGAAAATGCAAAATATTTTCCTGAAAAATCAAGAAGAGGAAGAAGAGTTTTAAATGATATATCTCCTATCAAATCTTCAATGTCTGGTGATTTTATTGCTCCTTATGCACCTGATTCTGATAAAGGAAATATTTCTCCAATCATTTATGATTTGAAGAAATATACTTCTCCATTAGTATTAGAAGGAAAAATCATAGATCTTGAAGATCAGATAGAAGATCAAAATATTTTGAAGAAAATTGAATCTGATATTATTCTTTCTTTCATGACGTCTAGTCTTGAAGAAAATTTATTTTCTCAAAAATCAGATTCAATTTCTAGCCTATCTTCTGATTCTAAGGAAAATAAAAAGGAAGTTTCAAATTTTAAAATCTTTTCTCCAAATTCTTCAGACTCTGAGGCTAATTCAGATTTTTTAGTTGATCAGATTGGTTGCTTGGATAAATTTATTTCTTCTGATTTAAATATTTCGTCTAAAATTCTTGATGATTTTTTTACGCTAAATGATCAATATTATAAACCTAAGCGTAAAAGAAGACGGTCAAAGAAGTCGAAGAAACGAGATACAGTTATTTCTGACTGTTCTAATTCTTCCGATTCTATTCTTTCAGATAGGATTGTGAGCAAGTCAAAGAAGCAAATTTGGAGAGCGAGGTGGACATCTGATGAATCTATTGTTGATGGGGATAAATGTGTAGACAAACTTTATAACAGTGATTCATTTGCTAAATGTAATAAAATTTCAAAATACTCTATAAAGAAAATGATTCAAATTTCAAAACATGTCTCATGTTCTTCCTCAGATTCTAGTTCTGATGATTATGCTTTCTCTTCTGATGGTTGTGATTATTTTTCTGATCATATTCCTCATGCTTTAAATGTTAAGTCTGACAAATATTTCCCCATACGAACTGCAACTAACAAACACGGGCCCAAATTCAAGTGGGTACCCAAATCTTTATCTGATTTAAAGTTGCAGGCATCACATGTTAAGGGGGAGTAAGGGAAGTTGGCTTCTGAGTACTTCAGCTCAGGACCCGTACTTCATAGACTTCGACTTCTAAACAAATCAGTTTAGAACTCATTCTTAAATGATTTAAGCTTCTGACTAAATGAGATACTGTGAGTACATCAATTTTATTTCCGCTGCATTTTATCTCTGATTATGATGTGTTCCAGTTTTTTTCTCATTATTTTTTCAAAAATCTGAGCTTGTTCAACTTTTTCTTAATTTTGTATAACCCAATTTTTTTTTTTAATTTGAGACACAAATATTTTTTTTAATGTGAAAGATGAAATAGTTGAATTTTATTTTGTTCCAACTAAATATCTATTAAAAGTTTAAATTTTTACAAATTTTATTCTATAAAGTAAAGTTTTTACATGTTTTCTTTTCTTTGAATAAAATATGTGTCTACGATAAATTTTCAAGTTTTTTTGTTTATATTAAAGTTTTTATATGGTCAAATTTCAAGTCTTACAAAAGTCGAAAAGTCAGCAACATGATTGAAACTTTTATTACTGCTTTAAAGTTGTGAGATTCGGAATTTTTATAGTTTACTTTGCTTAGACTACCTAAATGATCAGAATTATAGATCGGAATGAAAATATGGGCTAAGCATTTAGACGTTGATCTGAGTGATTGAGATGATTATTAAATTCTTAAAATACAGAAATCTCTATGTTTAAAAGTTTGTACCTGTGACCTTTCTGGTTTGGGAAAGTAAGTTCCTCGGGATGCTTGTCATCTGGTCCCTAAGGTCATTTGGTCTGGGAGTGATCGAACAAAAATCCTTCAATAGAACCAGATCGAAAGTCATGTTCTACTGGTATGAATGGGTCTAGGATATGTCGATGTAGCCTTTCTGATCTGGGAGAGTAAGTTCCAAGGGGTGCTTGACACCTAGTCCCCTAAGGCCAACTGGTCTGGGAGCAACTGACCCAAATCCTGCAATAGGGTCAGATAAAAAGTTACGTTTACGGCATGTTTTTTACTTAATAAACTTTTTGGCAAAAGATGCCAAAGTGCACAAGCTTAAAAGATGCCAAAGAGCACACTCATGTTAAGATGCCAATGTGCACACTACTAAAAAGATGCCAATGAGCACACATCTCATGATACTTGGTGATATGTTTGAGTTGTGATAAACCTGTAAATTTGTGAAAGTCTTAATTTTTGATGAATTAGTGTCAGTACATGCAAAGTTCTCTATAATATTTTTAGAATTGCATTTTCTTGAAGCTAATCGAAGATTCGCATGTGAGCACACTGAATAGATTGATGGAAGTTTTTGAAACTGAACATGTTTTAACTTGATATGCAATGAAACTTGTTCTTGTATCCAACAACATATGTTTGATTTCAAATGATTGATAAATCTGTAATATTTTACTAAGTAGAATTTTATTTGTTTAGTGTTTAAAATTTTATATGTTTAGTTGTTTCAAAATTTACATTCAGTATATTTTTCTTTCTTCATTAATATTTGATCATTGTGTTCTCATAAATATATTTTAATGGGTTTATGCATTATTCAAGGGGGAGTGAACAAAGAGAATATTTTTTTCAAAGATTATATCTGTTTTTTGAGGGGGAGTATCTGATTTTCTTTATATGAATGCTAACTTGAATTGTCACATCTAGTGCATTTGTGTAGGGGGAGTCAAAGAGCTTAAAAAGGTTAATCTTGTCTAAGTCAGCTTTGCGCTTCCAGCATGACACGCAAACTTTGATTTGCGCTCCCTTCATGAAACGCAAACTTTGGTTTGCGCGTCCAGCATGAAACGCAAATCTTGGTTTGCACGTCCATCATGAAGCGCAAACCTCCATCTAGTGCATTTTGTTTTCTCTGTTTCTTTGATTTTGCAGATCTTAAGTTGTCTCGTCTCCAACATTTGCATGACCAAGTTGATCAAGATCATCAAGGTCATGAGGGGGAGAAATCAAGGAGAAGTTAAAGAGACAAAGAGCTCAAATGTTTATCTGCTAATCAAGATTCGCTCAATGATTCTGTTCTCTCAGCTACAACTAATTCTTTTGCTGTTTCTGCTCCGAACACCACAGTTCATTCAAAATCATTAAAAAGAGGTGTATCGTCTAGAGCTCAAAACAGTAAAGACAACTTTATCTGAAAGATGCTGAGAAGAAATTTTTCTTAAAAAGTCAGAAAGCTTCACAAAGTCGCTTTGTTGGTCCGTGCTGTTATAGAAGACAATTTTTGAAGACCAAAGCGCCAATGATTACTAAGGGGGAGATTGTTAGGTCTGATTTTATAGTAATCATTGTATTTATAGGGCTTGGTCAAATACTGTGTTTAGTGCTTATCTGTCTTGTATCTGACCAAGAGTATTTAAGTCCCTTTGGTCTTGGTTTGTTGTAAGAAACACACGCATATTGAATACATTTTTACTACTTTGCGCTTCCAAGTCTCTCTCTCTCTACTTTCTCTCTCTAAAGAATCAGTGTTCTTGGATTCATAGATACCGTCGAAGTCCAATCGTACAAGAGGGTTGTTCTTGGGGATCTCAGAATCAGTGAGAGCGAACATGACTGTTTTGGAGGCAATGAGTGCTGACTGTGCCATTGCTGAATAAGGAAGGAAAAAGAGAATAGAAGGAAAGATTAGAGTCTAAAAATAAAGAAGTTTTTACCAGTTTCTATTTGAAGAAAGAAACATATAAAAACTTAAATATTTGAAGATTAAGACATTATTCTTAGTTTAAGAAGGAAGAACAATGAGAAAACCAAAGGTTTTGAAAGAATAAAATCAAAAAGAATGATTTTAGAGAGTAGAAATCTTATAAAAAATCCATAATGATGGAACATAAATAGGATTTAGTAACAAGATTTAAATAAAAGAAAGATCAAAATAACCTGTTAATCCTTAAGGAAGAAGATGCAAATGATTTGAAAGAGGTTCTTGCAAATGCTTGAGAAAGTTCTTGCTTGAAAAGGATTTCCGGAAGCGTAAAAGATAAGAATGAAAAGAAACATTCCTTTTATATGTATATATAGAGAGAGAGGCGGGAAAAAAAATGTTCATCATGAAATGGAAACGTCCCATGAAGTTGATTAGATAGAAGGGCAACGGACGAACGTGTCAGAAAAAGGCATGTCGTGGATTATCGGTTCAAATGACGTCATGAGGAGAGAGAAAAACGTTTCAATTGTCGTTTTTTAAATTATCTCTAAAGAGAAGTCAGAGATAGGTTTTCCTTTGAAAGAATCCCTGATAAAAATTCAGAGATTGATTTTTATTTCAGAAGAATCACTGAAAAGAAATGTCAGTGATTGATTTTGTTTATCAAAAAGCTTTTAATCATTTGAAGAAAACTTCGGTGATCAAAGATTTAGTTTAAAACATCTTACTGAATGAAGATTCAGGGATTGAGAGTAAGAGAACATACCTGAGATTCAGAAATTTATTCAGAGAAAGAGTGATAAAGGGGAACTTATAGTCACTGACATAATGCATGAACGATGAAGAGTTACTCTTCAAGATTCAGCATTCCAAGCTCACTGATGAGAAAGTTGAACCTTGTCTCATCAAGAGGTTTGGTAAACAAATCAACTAGCTGATAGTCAGTGGGGATAAAATGAAGTTCAATATCACCATTCATCACATGATCTCTAAAAAAATGATATCTGATCTCTATGTGTTTTGTCTTTGAATGTAGCACTGGATTGTTTGCTATAGCGATAGCACTTGTGCCGTCGCAATAGATTGGAATCTTTGATATCTGAAGGTCATAGTCTAATAGTTGATGTCTCATCCATAAGACCTGAGCACAACAGCTTCCAGCGGCTACATATTCAGCTTCAGCTGTGGAAGTGGACACTGAATTTTGCTTTTTGCTTGTCCAGCTTACCAACTTTCCTCCTAGGAGTTGACATCAACCAGTGGTGCTCTTTCTATCTAGTTTACAACCTGCAAAGTCACTATCGGAATATCCAGTTAGATCGAACCATGAGTCTTTAGGATACCAAAGACCGAGGTTAGGAGTCCCTTTGAGATATCTGAAAATTCGCTTAACAACGATCAGATGGGATTCCTTGGGTTCATATTGATAGCGTGCACATAAACAAGTAGAGTACATGATGTCAGGTTGGCTCGTTGTAAGATACATCAGGGAGCCTATCATTCCTCTATAGGCAGTGACATTAACAGGTTTCCTAGAAGGATCTTTGTTAAGTGTCAGAGGAGGTGCCATAAGAGTCTTCATTGCTGAAGTTTGTGTAAGATCAAACTTCTTCAGCATGTCTTTAACATACTTACCTTGGCTGATAAAAGTACCTTCGTCAGATTGTTTGATCTGAAGGCCAAGAAAATATGTCAGCTCACCCATCATACTCATTTTGTATTCTTTCTTCATTCTTTCAGCGAATCTAGTACACAGAGATGGGTTAGTAGAACCAAATAAGATTTCATCGACATATATTTGTACAAGAATAATATGACCTTTTATCTTTCTGAAAAAAAATGTATTATCAATTTTGCCATGTTCAAAATTCTCAAAGATAAGAAAAGATGAGAGAGTGTCATACCAAGAACGTGGGGCTTGTTTTAGATCATAAAAATCCATAGCCAATTTATAAACATAATTTAGATAATGTTCATCATGAAATGGAAATGTCCCATGAAGTTGATTAGATAGAAGGGCAACGAACGAACGTGTCAGAAAAATGCATGTCGTGGATTATCGGTTCAAATGACATAGAACCCTGGAGGTTGTTCTACATAGACTTCTTCATTCATCTTTCCATTAAGGAACGCTGATTTTACATCTATTTGATACACAATGAAGTCTTTGTAAACTGCATAAGCTAGGAAGAATCAAATTGCTTCGAGCCTAGCCACAGGGGCAAAGGTTTCATCATAGTCTATGCCTTCATCTTGTCTGTATCCCTGAGCAACAAGGCGAGCCTTGTTGCGGGTTACAGTCCCATGTTCATCTAACTTGTTTCTAAACACCCATTTGGCGCCTATTACATATTTATCAGATGGTCTAGGAACTATATTCCAAACTTTGTTGCGAGAGAACTCAGTCAGCTCTTCTTGCATAGCACTGACCCATTTTGGATCTCTGAGGGCATCATCAGTCTTCTTTGGTTCTATTAAAGAAATAAAGTTGACAAAGAGATAGATATTACCTGGACTTCGTCGTGTCTGAATACATGCATCGGGATCACGAAGAATTTGATCTATAGGGTGATCTCTGGTCCATCGCTGAGTAGGAGCATGATCGCTCATTTCAGAGGTTGGATCAACAATGGGAATGTTCACTGATGAAGAAGCTTGAGGTTCATCAGTGATTAGTTGTTGAGTGTCAGACAGACCAATGTTTTCTGAGAGGTATTCAGACGAAGATGGATTTGATGGAAGTAAGTTGTTTAGAGGCTCTGCTGACATCCACGAGTTGGATTCAACGTTAGGAGGTATGATGTTTGGATCATCATCAGCAACTGAAGGATTTGAATGCTGATGGTTTGAGAAGAAAGGTTATGTTTCTCTGTAATGAGAAAACATCCAAGAATTTAACTCTTCATTGTCAGCGATTGGTTTAGAGTTCGCTGAGCGAGTTGCATCAAAAGTGACATGAATTGTTTCTTACACAGATTGTCTTCTCTTGTTGAAAACTCTGTAGGCTTTGGAGATGAAGGAATATCCTAGAAATATTCCATCATCAGCTTTTGGGTCGAACTTTCCAAGTTGATCTTTGTTGTTTAAAATAAAGCACTGACAACCAAGGATTTGAAGAAAGCTGATAGATGGCTTTCTTCCATGAAAAAGTTCATAAGTTGTCTTTCCAAATTGCTTTACTATCAGCGATCTGTTTTGAGTAAAACATCTAGTGTTTACAGCTTCAGCCCAAAATTGAGTAGGGAGATGAGAATCGCTGAGCATTGATCTAGCAGCTTCAATGATCGTTTTGTTTCTTCTTTCAGCGACTCTGTTTTGCTGAGGTGTTCTAACTGAGGAGAAGTTATGATAATTTCCCTTGTTCTCAAAGAAATTGTTCGGGGAACTGTTTTTGAATTCAGTTCCATGATCACTTCTTATTGAACGAACAGTAAGATTATTCAGCACTTCCATCTTTATAACAAAAGATATTAGTTCTTCTGGGGTATCACTCTTGCAGCGAAGAAAGATAACCCAGGTGTACCGAGAGTATTCATATAAAGTGATAAGCGTATATTTCTTTCCAGCTATTGATTGGATGTTGACAGGGCCAAACAGATCCATATGTAAGAGCTGAAGGGACTTGTCACTGAGGAAACTTGTTTATACTTGAAACTAGCTTTTGTCTGTTTCCTTTTTCACATGCTGATCAGAGTGATTCTTTAGCATATGAATGTTGAGGAAGACCAGAAACCAGTTCCTTAGAGGACAGAGAATTCAGGGTTATGAAATTTAGATGAGAGAGCCTTTTGTGCCATAGCCAGTTGACATCAGAAGAGGCTTTAGAGAGAAAACATACGTTTTCAGTGGTACTAGAGTCCATATCTATTACAAAGACATTTTCTCTACGATACCCACTGAGAGCAAGTTTTCTTTTCTCATTCACCACTGAACATGCTTTCTTGGAAAAGTGAACTTCATAGTCTTTATCACATAGCTGAATGATGTTCAGAAGATTGTGCTTCAGTCAAGCGACTCTTCTGAAGGTAGTTGTCCCATTGCTGAGGACACCAAACCCTCGGGTATATCCTTTTCCATTTCCACCAAAGGTTACAGAGGGACCTTTCTGTTAAGTCTAAATATTGTATCCAAGATTTAATAGGAAAGTCAAATGTGTAAAAGTCAACATTGACCTTGTAATAGTTAGCCAAAGTAAGTTTAGTTTCCTTAGCCATTAAGGCTTTGTTTTAGATGTGTGATATATATAGATGTGTAATCTTGTTGTAACGAACTAGTGGCTAATGCATATTGTAATATTCTAGAGTGTGTGTAATACAAGATCTACTTTCTCTCTCTAGATTCTCTCTCTAGTTTTTGAGCTTATTTGACATATATTGAGTAATTAGCTTGTTGTGATTGGGATTTATGATTAACAATTGGTATCAGAGCCGTACCAAACTTTTCAGAAAAGATTTGATCATGATTTGAATTGAAATCTGAAGTTTTAAAATTGAAAATTTGAAATTTTCAAAAAATTTCAAGAACACGAGTTTGGGTACTGTTCATCCGAATTTCATGTAAAAAATCGTTTTTGATGCAAGAAAATGGATTCATTGGATTTGTTTTATATGTAGGATTGATTCTTGTTCTGATTACATTTCATAATTCTATCAATTTCGATATCAATTTTCGAAATTTGAGTTTTCTGGAAATATCGAGTTCGAACTCTGTTCTTGATCGAATTCCTTTGATTTGTTGTTTTAATCGAAAATTGATTGTGTTTGTGTGTTTAGAACTGTTTTTAGATGATGCTGACAGGTTCTTGAGATCAATTGTGCAGGTTTCGATCGATTTAAGTTTGAATCTGTCAAGAACTCGACTTTGCGTTTCATTCATCATGGTTTTCGGTTCACATTAGACCCGCAAAGCTCATTGTGCGTTTCAGGCTACACACGCAAAGCCTGCCTTGCGTGTCCTCAGTGACCCGCAAACCTCACTTTGCTACACCCGCAAAGCTTCACTTTGCGTTTCCTTCTACACCCGCAAAGCTCATCTTGCGTTTCAAGAAGGACCCGCATTCTATACTATGCGTTTCCTTCAGCACCCGCAAACCTCTACTTTACGGGTGTAGTGAGACCCGCAAAGTTTGTTTGCTCGTGTAGTGAGACCCGAATAGTCTGTTAAAAAAAAAAAAAAACAAGTGTTTTAAAACTTGTGTGTCATAACAAGTGTTTTTCAAATTGTCAATTTTCAATATTTTTCGAAAATTTTCAATTCATTCTAATTTTTGTTTTTCTGATATACAGTTTGGGAACGATCTTTCCTATCAAGCTTTTTCAAGATGTCAATTTACTACAGATCTGATATATCTGGTATTGAAGCTGAGCGAAATGATCTGAAATTGAAAAATTCAGAATACCTCAAAAAGATTCAGGAGTTGCAAATTAAATTGTTCAATTGTATTAAAACTCCTGAATGTATAAATTGTACTAAAAATAGTTCTAATTTTTCAGGTATCCTTTATGAGAGGGATAAAGAGATAAAAGAAAAGGAGAAAGAGATTATGAATCTTCAAAGTCAACTGAAGACAACTGAACATAAATCACCTGAGCTACAAGCAGAATCAGTTGAGCTTCAAAACAAGTTGAAGGCGTTCGAAGAGAATATATCGGTTTTGGAATCTGAAAACGCTGAGCTTAAAAAGAATTTATCTAATTTGGAAAAATAGATTGTTGCAAATCAAGCGGATTTTGAAAGAGAAAAGAAAAATTTTTCAAAGAAGTTCTCAGATTTCTCAAAGAAGTGTTATGAAGAGAAGAAGTCAGTAGAGCTTAAATGCATCAACCTTTCTCAACAAATCTCTGATTTTGAGAAAGTACTGATTTTAGAAAGAGAGAAGATTGAAAAAGAGAAGAAGGCCATAGAACAAAAGAATGTAGGATTCTTTAAAGAATTATCCGGCCAGAGAACAGAGTCAGAAAAAGGATTTGAGGAAGAAAGATCCATTTTTGAATCTGAAATCAAGAAGCTAACTTCAAAGTTGTCTGAACTGTCTGCTGCTGCGCTGAAAGAGCAAAAGACGAAGTCTGAATTCAAGACAAAGATTGACCAACTTGTGAAAGAAAGAGACAACTTCGCCTCAAAGATCAAAGAACTTGAGAAATCTATTTCAAGTTCAAATCAGAAATTCATCTCTTCAAACAGGTCAGTCAAATCCTTTAATCAGATTCGTCGCACTAACCTTTTCTACGATGAATTTTTAGATGGTTCAGATACTTATCCAAGAAAAAGTTTCAAGAAAGAGAAACTGGTTTGGCAAAAGAAACCAGTCCAAGATGATAAGGAAAATGAGCTGAAAGAGAAGAAATCATGTGTACCTGTACACAAAGCAAAGAAGAACAAACCACCTAGCGGTAAGAAATTTTATTGTTCTATTTGTTGTACACATGATCATTTTCACAAAACAAATGATCATTTCTGGTATGGTTCTTACTCCATTACCCCTACACGCACTGCAACTAACATTTCTAGACCCAAATACTAATGGGTACCAAAACTGAAACCTGAATCTGTGTTGCAGGCACCTCAATCCAAGGGGGAGTAAGAAAGACAATGGCTCTTGAATAACACAGTTCAAGACCCGAACCTAAATGTCAAGAAAATGGCTTCTAAGCAAAACAGCTTAGGACCCGTACCTTAGAGATCAAAAAGACCTTACTCCTGTATGCTTGCATCCGATGGATATTGATGGTCTTCATCCCGAGTGAATTGATCTGATCTCTATCCTATACTTTTTCTTTGCTAGATTTTTCTGATATTGATGGTCTAACAATTCAAAGGGAGTGACTGATCTCTATCCTGTTTTAACTGACATACTTCAGATGCTTAATTTAAGGGGGAGTAAAGATGATGACTTCTGATTACTTCAGATCAGAACTCAATCTATAAACTGTTTTACTGCTTTCTGTCTTTTATTTTTTAAATAAAGTGAATAAAGTGGCTTCTGATCAAATGACAGATCGGAACCCGTTTTTCAACGATCAAAGAAGGATATTATGCTAATATCCAGGGGAGCTCTAAAGCTATAAATCATTTGATCATGATTTGAGGGGGAGCCGAAAAGGTAAAAATCTTCTGATCCTAGATCTCTGATTGTTTGAAAGAATGACAACTTTCGAACATGAAAAAAAAAAATTCTTAAATGTTCAAACCACTTCTTATTCTCAACAATCTCATGAATTTAGAAGTGTGATTTTTAAATGTTTTTTCAATTTTTGTGCTTTAATGTTTAACTGACCGTGTGTTTCCAAAGATCAATACTTGTGTATTATCTTGTCCATATACTGTCAAGTATGCACACACACCGGTTCAGTATTTTATTTAAATTTGTTATTATCATGTCTCTAAAAGAACCAATTTTTCGATGGTAATACCCCCGTTTGAAATTCAAAGTTGTTGAGCATCATTCATCTTGTTCATATTTGTGCTTTTATTGATAAATTGTTTATATTCGTTCATATAAACAAAATTTCCAATTCTTTGATACCCTATCCATTGATTTGATCTGATTATTCATTGTCAGATTCTCAAAACAATTATCTTAACTTCATTTCATTCATTCAATATCCTTGTTTTGAGAAATCTTCAAAGTTCAAATGCTCAAATGCTCAAATTTCATTTATATTTTCAATGAGCATACATACACTGACATCTGATTTCTTGTGCTTTACATGTCAAGAAAATCATAGATAAGCATGTACTTTTAGGAACATGGGATTCAGTGTGAGTGCTTAATAGATCTTCCATGGATTCACGATAACCAGTGTTTCCTACCCCGGAAGAAATTCGTTGAGTGATTGAGGGGAGAGGGGTCTAAAAGAATTGAGTGTAGGAATGAGCAGAGGTAAAATGGAAATGAGAGATTGGTTAGATGTGAGCTTATATGTTTAAAAGAAAGAGGGTGTGAGAACAGAGTTAAAAGAATATCAGAACTCTACACCAAACATCTTTCTGAGCCGGGCAGCCACTTTACTGATTGGTTCACATTTCTTTGGTGATCAACATTGAAATAGGCAAATATCCCATGCCATCTCTTGCATACAACCCCACCAGCTACTCATTCTTTTTTTAAAAAGAGAATGTTTCACATTTTCTGGGGAAGCAGCACATAATCTATCGGATCTTCTCTTGGAAGATACTGATATTGAAAAAGAAGGAAAGTTTCCCCACCTTCGACCCTTTCTCATGCACATTGAGTCCATGTACAATCATTGTTGTCTCAGTGATTTACATACTTTGAGCCTTATGAAACACAATCATTGTGCTAATTCTTTCAAAACACAAGCACGAGCACACAGAGAATATGTTTTTCTGTCAGAACATTCATAGAATAACCTTGTGTTTTTCGATGATTGAATGGAAGTCCTAGGGAGTCATCATCAAGCCAGCTCCTTAAAATGTACATCCGTTGTACACAGTAACTTCATGTTACTGACAGGCATTTCTAACTGTTTCATTTGTTGAATCAGGGTTACACGCTCATTATGTCTGAACTTGAAAAGATTCGGATATATACTGTTCATGATTCTGCTCTTCTGATCAAAAATACAGCAATATCAAGGGGAGATTGTTTGTTGTTCACAAAGGGGGAAATCAAAGCCTATGCTGAAATTGATGATATTTTGATGATAATGATGCTTACATCATCAAAAAGGGGGAGAATTATAAAGATTCAATTTCAGAGTTCAAGTTCAAAGTTCAAGCCTAAAGTTCAATTTGCTTCCGCTGTTTCAAACGCTGTTTCAAAGGTTGTTTCAAAGGTTGTTTCAAACGCTGTTTCAAACGCTGTTTCAAAGGTTGTTTCAAACGTTGTTTCAAAAACTGTTTCAAAGGCTGATTCAAAGTCAAAAGCTTCTTCAAAAGTTTCTTCAAAAGAAAATTTCAAGAATTCAAGTAGGTTTGTTCTTCCGAAGACGATTAAGAGATCAAAGTGATGAAGATACAATTTTGTTTGAAGAAGAAAGATTTTTCAGAAATGAAGTTTCAAGTTTCAAAGAAGTTTCAAGAATTTCCTGTTTTGTTCAAGGCATGTTGACTTTCCAAAGCATCAATGATTAAAAAGACTTTCCAAGATTCTTCAAAAGCTGCAAAAGAGCAAAGTTTTTGAAAGCTTCAAGAGACAAAAGATGAAGAATCAACAGTTGAAGATCTGCATAAAATTTTTATTAAATCTTGAATACAAAGGGGGAGATTGTTAAGTCTAAATATTGTATCCAAGATTTAATAGGAAAGTCAAATGTGTAAAAGTCAACATTGACCTTGTAATAGTTAGTCAAAGTAAGTTTAGTTTCCTTAGCCATTAAGGCTTTGTTTTAGATGTGTGATATATATAGATGTGTAATCTTGTTGTAACGAACTAGTGGCTAATGCATATTGTAATATTCTAGAGTGTGTGTAATACAAGATCTACTTTCTCTCTCTAGATTCTCTCTCTAGTTCTTGAGCTTATTTGACATATATTGAGTAATTAGCTTGTTGTGATTGGGATTTATGATTAACACTTTCTCTTCCTTGTATTCAGTGAGCAAGTCTTTTTAACCAGTCATATGACGAGAACATCCACTATCGAGATACCAGATGCCCTTTGATCCCTGCAAACATAAGGAAGATTAAGCTTTGTTTGGTACCCATTTTTCACTGGGTCCTTTGGGGTTAGTGGAGATGGAAGGTTCAGAAATCTTCACAGCAGATGAAGATTCAGCTTCAGTAGTAATCTTCACTTTGGTTAATTTATTAACCTTAGTAGTATTCTTCACCTTGGTCGATTTTTCAGCTTTGATGACCTTCTCAGCCTTAGAGGCATTTATCTTCACTTTAGTTGTTTTATCAGCTTTAGTGGCAGTTGGACATTTGCTTGCAATATGGTCAGTAAATCCACAGTTATAGCATTTTCCATATTTTAATGTGGTTTTTGGACCAGAAGTATAAGGTTTTGAGAATTTAAGATGAGCGGGTCCAGCTCCAAGAATGCTTTTCTCATGAGATCTGGGTGGAATTTTCATTTCTTCAGATCTCATGGGCTTAAGATCAACCTTTAACTTTGGAGGACAGAGATCAAAGATTTCTATCACTGAGCTAGATGATTGATTAGCTGAAGGTTTAGAAGGAACTTTCAGCTTTGCTTTCTTGGTAGCCTTCTGAGGATGGAGAATGGATTTTCCTTTATCCGCAGACTTAGAGCCTTTGAATTTTTCCTCAGGGATAGAATTAGAAGATGAGGGATAAAACTGATTATAAGAAGTGTCAGAGATAGAAGTAACAAACGTTCCAAACTTAAGCATGGAACTTTCTTCTTTAGGCTCATCCTGTGGTTTCCAAAAACCAAGACCGGTTTTATCACCACCATGAATTTGAGCGTTTATTATCTCAGTGATCTTTGTTGAGGAATTACACCATTTTTCAACAGTAGCCTTTTCTGCTTTTAGAGCAGCGATGGCTTGCTCGCGTTCTATACAAATGATTTTATTTACAACAACTTGATCTTTCAAACTTTCCTCTAAAAGAGTCAGTTCTCTGATCTTTTCATGGCATTTTTCCAGCTGTTCAGTTAAATCATTGTTTTTGTTTCAGGTAGAGATTTGCCGTTTAGAGCATTGTAAAGATCAATCGTCAGCACATCAACTGCGCGACTTCTCTCAGATTCAGGTAGAGAGGGATTAGTAGAGATAGATACCTGAGACGATATAAAGCTCATAGAAGTTTCAGTTGGTTCTTCCACTTCTTCGTTAATCTCATCCATGAGGCAGAGATTAGCGACTTCTTCTTCATCAGAACTTGATTTTTCTGATTCAGCCCAGTCATGTTCTTCATCAATGAGACCTTTATCTTTTCGCTTGTAGCTTTTCAGCTTTTGATATTTCTCTTTTGGCTTTAGGTACTAGTCATCGCTGGATATTCTAGAGGTAGAAGGTTTGAAGACTTTCTTTGAACTGCACTCACTTGCAAAGTGTCCAATCTTTTCACAGTTATAACAAGTAGCAGAAGCCTTATCAACAGGGGTTGATTTTGGCTTGTCAGTGAGAGAGAGAGGCTTATTTCTTTTGAAATTGCTCTTTCTTGCAAATCTTTTGAAAGAGTTTGTCAAGAGTGCTAAGGATTCATCAAACTCTGAAAGATCTGTGTCTAATATTATCCTCAGATTCAGAATCTAACTCAGTGATAGTTAGAGTAGATCGCTGAGATGGAATTATCTCTGAAGAGACTAAAGCAACAGGAGTGCTTTTGGTGTCTTTAGAATCTTTTATAAGATTCTTCTTCAAAAGGTTTGATTGCTTATAGTTAAGCAATATTCCATACAAGGTGCTGAGAGAAAGAGAATTTAAGTCTTTTGTCAACTTGATACATATTGAATAATTGTCCCAGCATTCAAGAAGACATTCTAAGAATGTAGTTAGGACCTCAGAATTAGAATAGGTCCTGCCAACGGTTCATAGATCAATGATTAAGAAGTTAAACCGCTGATAAACATCAGAGAGAGATTCATTTTTACCAGCTATGAAACTTTCATACTGTCTTACCAAGTTAATCTTTCGAGTCCCTTGGATTTCTGTGGTGCCTTCATATTGAACACATATGGTTTCCCACATTTCTTTAGAAGTTTTAAGATGCATGATGGAATGGAAAACTTCATCAGGCAGAGCCATAGAGATAACGGTCTTTGCCGTTGCATCAATACCAACCTTCTTTTTGCCCTCATCACTGCATTGTCTGATTTCCTTAGCAATATAGCGTTCAGAAATAAATGGAGTGGTGGCAGTAGCTGGAATGGCAGCTATGATTTGGACAGGTTCATAGGGTCCGTTTGCTACGTACTCAGGTATAGTGGGATCTGCACCTTTAAGAAATAACATCATTCGATTTTTCCAGAGAGAGAAGTTATCTCTGCTAAATCGAGGAGGTTTAGAGAGTGAACCATTATCAAAGTATTTTGTGTTTGTGTTAAGTGCCATATTAGAATAGCAAGGAAGAAAATAAGCAAGATCTTGTTTATTAGATTAAACAATCTGCTCTGATACCACTTGTTGGTCCCGGAGGTGCTTAACAAGTTTGTAGAAGGGGGGGGGGTTGAATACAAACACATAATTTAAAGTTTAATAAATTGTTTATTGATAAATCAAACACAATTTACAAGTTTGTTGCGGAATAAGATTAAGTAGAACTCAATCTAAACAAACTTAAGAAAACACTAAGATGGTTGCACAAGAATATAGAGAATGGGATTGGAGAAGTATAGAAAACAAGGGTTTCTATAAGATAGAAAGATGAAGGCTAGAGGTGAGCATACACTTAAGACAAAGAGGTAATCTTTCTATTTATACCTTATGCATTAAATGCATGGCAGGGCACTTTACACGTGTCCTTCATTGATTGGCTGAGAGAGTCTGACTTTGGGAGACATGCTTTCGGTCGGATCATGAACAGTGTAGTTGACAGAGTTGTTGTACGAATTATGGCAGAGACATGTCCGTTCTGATACATCGTACTGGTTGTGCAAGGTAAGACAAAAGAGACTTGAGGCATAAGCTAAATGATCAATTGATCGTTGAATATCACTTCCTTTAGAGATATAGAGAAGTTCAGCTATAGCTGAAGCTTTTCCTCATGTTTCTTCACGTATGAGTAGAGTCGTCTTTGATTCACTGATGTCCGCATCAGGTCACTAGTAGACTTGTCTTTGTTCAACAATTCGTCTTCGATTCAGCTATGAACATCTGTTGATGTGAAACTTATCTTCAGGGGTTACGTCAAATGTTTACATCAGAAATTATCAGCGATAACTGAACAGACTCAGTCTGATCGCTGATGGTGAAACATTAATACATATTAAAACGTAATTTTCACTAAGTATAGAAGAGGGTCATTATCAAATCACTGAGAGAGTTTGGATCAACAAGTGACCACATTAATTGCTGAAGCTGAGTATGTAGCATTGGTAGTTGTTGTGCTCGGGTCATGTGGTTGAGAAATCAACTCATAGACTATGATATTCATCTATCAACTATTCCTATCTATTTTGACAACACTAGTTCTATTGCAATAACTAACAATCTAGTGCTACACTCAAAGGCTAAACACATTGAAATCATATATCATTTTATTAGAGATCATGTACCGAATGGAGATATTGAACTTCATTTCATTCCCACTAACAGTATATTTTCACCAAACCTCTTGATGAAACAAGATTTAATTTCATTGATTAGTGAACTTGGAATAATAAACCTTGAAGATTAAGTTTTTAGTGTTAAGCAAACCTAGTGATATACTGTAACATCCGTATTTTCGTTGGTAAGTTCATGGTTCGTAACAAGTATAGTCTTGAGTAGTTTCATAGTCTTGTTTACGTAGGGTTTAGCTGTCATCTTTGTTATTTTGAATCTTGCATGCATCGAAGGAAAACGCCCAAAAAATCAACCTGGACCCCTCCATGCGACAGTGACAGCGACTGTGTCATTTGGGCACTGTAGCCTGTCATAGTCTCCGGGGAGGGGAGACACACAATACAACCCACACGACTGTGACAACGATTGTACCCTCAGGCACTCTCGTGTGTCACAGTCGCCCCACTCGTACCGAGAGTGGGTGAGAGGCCATGACAGTGCCGACAATAGTGCCCTTGGGCACAGTTGCCCGCGTGCAGACTCTGGTATAAAAACTTCTTTAACGGGGTTGTTGAAGCTCTTTGAAGACGATTCTACACTCCTTAAAGCCTCCCTATCCTTAAATGCAAGCCTAGGGTTGTTGGAAGCACTAATCACCCTTCAAGAGTCCATCTAGGAGCATTTATTGTGAAGATTTGCTAGTCAAAGATCCAAGCCTCTTGTCCTCATATCCAGCACCAACTTTCTAGGGTTTGCCATTTTCTAGGTTTTCTACCAAAACCTATATAGTGAGTTCCTAAACCTTTTTGTTAAACTAGATACATATCTCTACATGTTCCTTGTTGAAAATTATTGCATTCTCTTGAACTATGTATCATATATACCATGATGCGCCAATGTTTATAATGCCATGAATCTATAGAATATTAGGATGAAAATGATGCTAGTGATGGTTTGGAAACACAAATGATGTCATGTTTATGTGGTCAATTTGATATTAGTTAACTTGAAGAAATAACTTACATGTTGGATTTTGACCAAAAGTGAATAAATGACCCTATATAACCTAAGGGAATTTGTGGGCTTGTCTTGACATTTAATATGGAATAAACATTCATAGAAATTGTACTATCTATGTTTGGATACATCTCATGCGGGATTTTGTGCATTTTGTGGAATTGGAACATATAGAAGTCTTAAATAAAGCACATATATGATGTATGTAGTACTTAGACCATGTTGGTCATCTATGATTGGGATTGTATGCACTAGTCGTGGACTAAAGCGCCTTGTGGCTTAAAAATTGTACCGTTGGATGAACTAAGTCAATAGACACTAGGAGGATACAATCTTGAATGCCACCGTGTAGGTATTTACCTAGACCTCCGCCATTCGGGGTAATGCCATCGTTGTAGTCCTCGGATATGTCGGGTCTTTTGGGTGTCGCTCATGGTAGCATGGCATCAAGGTGTATGGACTCTTTGGGTGGAACTTCATTAGTGCTATGGACCTCCCCCATTGACTCCACATACGGAATTAGTTATGGGAAATTATCATGTGTATATAATGTAAATTTGATTATTATTGCTTGTATGGGCTCACTAGCCTTTTTGGCCTAACACTTTCTTGGTGTTGATGTGTATCTCAGGTTCTAGTGGCGCCGCTTCTAAGAAGGTATAGGTGGTTCTCGCGTGAGCGTGGGGAGTGCAAGTGGATGCACTTTTTTTGAAGACTTTTGTGGGTTAATGGACGACACGCCTTTTGTAATCTTATTTATGTTTTAGAAATTAGATTAATAGGTTGTTGTTTATTACCTTTAAATGACAAACTGTAATTAAACAGGTGTGTATACTTTCCCCATTTTTGGGAGGCTCATGTTATGGCATTTTTATATACCACATTTCCATTTTTCCAAAAATTTTGTTACCCCTATTTTTAGGGTGTTACATATACATGAATGTTTTGTATTTCATATCCATTATATGAACTCTCATTAAAACAATATCTAACTCTCGGGTATGGCCCTCTATCACTCCTCACTGAAGAGTTTCTTCAACGAGGCACTTTTTCAAATAAAAAGGAACTTAACTTGAATTTTATTCAAGTGGTTAAAAGCTTTTTCAAAGAACAAACTATCATTGATTTTCTTATAAGTGATATCTCTTCAAAATTGAAAATGAATCATTGACTTTCTTCAAGTGATTAAAAGTTTTTGTTGAGAAAATGAATAGACATTTTCCTTATGACGTCATTCTTTTGGATAACCGTTGGCACCATAATTCTGACACACGATGCTCGTTCCAATTCCTTGTCCAATCACACGCGTGCAACATGTTCCTGTCATCATGACATTCTCTCTCCTACATCATATAAATACTTTTCTCTCTCTAAATTCAAACTTTACGCGCACAAAAACTTTCTAAGCAAGCAAAATACTCTCAAAAGCACCAAGAACACCAAGAACATATACCCTTTTGATTTGTTATCTACTTCGCATCAAATGTCTATTATTTAGGTGTTTTAGCTAACTTCTTCTCAAAAAAATATGTTTGGTACTTATTCTTTTCTTAAACAAGATCAAATAGTACGTTTTCGTACATGAAAATCATCTTCTTCATAATTTTTCTAAAAATCCTAAAAACCTGCAATTTTTAAGATGAAAATAAAACTCAACCGTTTGACTTAATACATCGTTCTTAAACACATTTCAACATGGGATTTTTTTTGAACATTTTCTCCTCCATTTCTCCTCTCTAACTTTTATATTTCTAAAAATCTCCATTTTTGGAAAATAATCACAAAACCCTAAAATACCAAGTTTCAAATGGTATTTTCTTATCTTTTGTTGAATCTTCTTTCAAGCAACATAAATGGCATCTCAGACTAGGGCAACCTCAGTGTAGGGCAACCACAGACAACGCTGCTGCTCAAAACATTCAGATCATCCCCGCATCAGTGATGCGCTACTCTTTGGACGCAATTGGGTTTAAACCCAACAACCACACTGCTATCCTTGATATCCCTGCCAAGAAATCAGCTACTCACCTCCTCAGCATTGCACAGTTTCTGTTGGATCCCAAATTCTTGCTTAATGATTTAAACAAACAAACATAAGAAATTATAGCGGAAGCAAAGATTATTTAAACCATAATGTTTGATTCGTACTCACAGTAAAGAAGATATATCCAAAGTATATATAAATAATGAACAAGCGAAATATTCATTGGATAATAATGTAGATTATCAAGAACAATATAAAGGTGGTTTAAATCTTACACAATCTTCTTGTATAATTCACCATACATAAAAGTATTTCTTTATACAAGCAGGTAAGGGAAAGCACACTTTTACACAATGAGGCGCAAATCCTATTTATAGAACTAAAAAGGTGAACATTGTACTTTCCTGACAAAGAAGACATGCGTGAACAGTAATCTATCTAAAAGGTAAATCTTATCATTAGATGACGTGTCTTCTAAGCTTGTACCAATGCTTGTAAAATCTCAGCATCAACTTCAGAGAGAATGTCTTTAGAGCTCTGATGTAGTACCTCTGATGAAGTTATCTCTGATGTCTTTTGCGTTGAGTATTCTATCTTTGAAATGACTTCAAAGGGGACTTGCTGTATCTGGTAGCTATCTTTAGAAGTCCTCTAGAAAGGACTTAGAATATTTTCAATAATTTTACATTCAAAATTGGAGCTAACAATCACCCCCTAAGTATTGAAAAAAAATGCAAAACAACAGAGATTTTAATCTAGGAAGCAAAGAGGAGAAAGTCAACCTCTGTTAAATAATTCTTCTTATACTAAATATTTGAATTACATTACAAGAGAAGCTATAAAAAAATTACAATCTATTTCCAGAGCAGATGTTGTGGAACTTCATGATCAACTCTCTGAATAGGATCATGGAACTGATATTTGAATCAGAAGTTTAAACAAATCTGCCGGAAATTGTCTTTCTTGACATTCAGCATCATCATCATTCCTTTGAGAGTCTCATCTGAGTATTTTGCTACTTCAGAAGCCAGAAAGATTTTCTTTTCATTGAATAACTTGTACACAAATCCCATAAGCTCTGCCACGATTGACCCAGTCTTGTACTAGTCTAAATTCTCTATGACTTCAACTGGATCAGTAACCCCTAGCTTGTCTACTCCAAGATTTTGGGAAATCTGGAAATCTATCTTAGCTTTGAGCTTTATGTGGGATTCCATTGCCATTTTCACTTCGTACTCTCCCATTCCTATCTTCTGTGTTGAACTCGCAGTCGAGGTATCTATAAGTGTCTTCCATAGATACTCTTGCTTCTGTTGAGAGGAACTCTGGAGGTTGTAAGAAAGTAGAGGATGTTGGTATTCCGATGATTGTTCTCTGAATACGTATCTCTATAGTTGTCTTTTCAGCTTCATGTTGTGCAGGTACTTGATCAGATCCAATCAATGTGATGTCATCAGCAGAAAAACTGGTGTTGAGTTGTCTCTGGTTTAGTGCTTTGGACTTTGGGAGATGTTGGTAGAGTTTCAATTGTAATAGAGGCTATCACGACATCAATCTGCTCTTGATTTTGTTTCTGTTACTCAAATGAGTTGGCAGCCTCTGATATGTCTGCATGTTGGTGAGATTGAGCATATTGATACACATACTCACCATCTTCTGGTTCATCTCCAAATGCATCCCTCATGGTAATTGTAGGTCTTTCAGGGGAGGAAAATGCATCCTCTGAGGAGGTGCTGGAGTAGTCCACCAACTGAGTGTCATCATCTTCAGAGATGATGGTATGTGGAATTACAGGGATAACTGGTACCAATGAGATTTATGGAGTTGTTGCAGGAAGAAGAATTACTAGAACTGGTGATCTCAGAATTGTAGATGATTGGTCATTAGCAAAGGTGGATATCCTCTTTGATTCGATTCCGCCAGATTCTGGATTTTCTTGGACATCGGTCGGTCTGTCCTTTGTTTGTTTTGGTGCAGAGGAGGAGGAAGGAGCAGAAGGAGAAGAGGCACTTGCTTCCTCTGTTTTGATATTCTGATCTCGGTTCTCCCCCTTTTAAGAATCTGATGACCCATCGAGTAGATCATCATCATCCTTGTCGTCAGAATCCTTAAACCTCGCCATCTTAGAGGCTTATTCTGCACATGCCGTCTCAGAAAAATTTATCTTGACTTTACTGGCAGTCTCTGGCTTGTGTGAGCTCTTAAGTTTGTCAGAAACCTCTACATGTATTTCTCCTGCATCATTAGCCTTTACAGCCTCTTTAAGTAAGGCCCCTTCAAGTAAGGCCTTGATAGCATTCGTGGTTTCTCCATATATGGCCACAAATTTGCTTGAGACAGTAAGCATGCGGCTAGTGACCTGTTTAGAGAAGTCCTGGAGGTCAGACTTTGTGACAAAGTCGCATGCAGTCCTGGGAGGTTGGACTTGAGCTTGAGGAGCTGCAGAGACTGGTATGGTAGTGATAGCTTCAGAGAGCATCTGTTTTATCTCTGTCGTGAAGTTCTTCAGATCCGCAGGGTAACAATGGGTGGTGCTGCAGAAGATAACTATGGAATAGCCCTCAGAATGGCATCTTTTGCAAAATTCAGGTCCTCTATTAATTTATCAGAGCGACCATTGATAAGTTGTTCCAGAGTTGCCACTTTGTTGTTGTTGGCTGCCAGCTGTGTCTTCAACTCCAATACCTCTGAAGTAAGTCTTTGACCTTCAGAGTTGGAGGCAGAGGCCTCTGAGGTCTTCTCTATTGTAAGTTTGAGATCATTCAAGGATTCCCAGATATCATCACTAAAGAATTTGAACTCTTCTTTAGTGACAAAAGTAGAGAGGGGAACCTTGGACCCAACACATGAGTCCAATTCAACCTCGAGCTCAGAGGTTCCCTTCTTCAGATAGAAAAGGATGTTACCTCTGGAGGGACTTCCACCAGATCCTAAAGATTCCTTTTTAGGGGATTTCTCTACCGGTGTTCTGATCAGTTCAGCTTCCTCTGACTCAAATTTAGAGGAAGAGAACCTGATGTGATGTGAAGACTTGTTATCTACACAAGTCAACCCTTGTGCTACTAGGTCTTCCCACTGCCCCTGAATTGGGCCATCCCTACGTGAGATCCTAAAGATCTATGGTGCTAGGTAACAGTCCTCCAAAGAATGAGCCATAGAGGCATCATTATGTGTTGATTGTGGTGACGAACCCCAGGGTGATTGGGTACTTATCTTTTCAATAGAGAAGTCCTTTTGAGAGGACAGGTCTAGAAGTGTGGCTTCCCCTTGGTAGTGAGCATCAGAGGCAGAAAGAAATACCTCTGTGCGGTTTTCTTGGGTTGGGTTTGAGGTGTGCACCTCTGTTTCAATGTCCCTTGGTGATGGATCACCTAGGACAGATTGTATCCTTGCACTAGGGGTTGGGGTTTGGAAATACACATGCGTGCCTCTGGGGGCATCTTTTTCTACCTTACTCCCTTCGACTTTTAAGGCTTCAGAATTCGCTCTCAGAGGGACGCTTTGTCTCACCGATTTCTGCTCTGATAGATTTAATCTCTTCATCTGATGCAAAAGCACTCTCTAGTTCTTCCTCTTCATCGCCACCCTCTGGTTTCCCTCTGCTCTCATCCAAAGTGGATTCTGAGTCCTCACTGTCTGACTCAGGCTCTAGTTCAGATTCTAAATGTGTGGGGATCCCATCATCGGTTATTATGATTGGGAAACACAATTAAGAATGAGAAGGGTGGGGTCGTTCTCTAGAATGTACCTTTGCATTCTCTGAGGAAATCTCCTTTCGTATGGGTAAGGAGGCATAGTTGTGGGTTTGAAGTTGTTCATTACAAAGATTTACGTTTTAGGTCCTTCTTCTGAGAGCTCAAATTTGTTCATGGATCCCCTCATGACCAATAAAATAAACCTGGAAAAAAGTACGGAGACTGGTGGTTTCTTTTTGGCCAAAGCTTTGTTCTTCCTTTCCACAGCAAAGGAGAGTTTAGAGTATAGGAGGTTGGCCATGTCATTGTTTCTGTTAAAGAACAGGGCATGCATTATGGTGAGTAGGGTAAGGTTTGTTTGATCTTGACTGCCAATTTTGCAGGTTAGTATGCGATCGAGCACACTAAACATGAAATTCCACACTGGTGGAAGGTGTTGTTGTCTGAACACACTCAGTCTTGAGATCTCCTTGTTGTAGCCTAAATGGATAAGAAATTGAAGAAGGGTTTCTTGAGTAGGAGTTTTCTCGAACTTTTCAATATCTAGGTCAGTTGTTTTTAGAAGAAAGAGATGATGACGAAGGGTTGTTGGTGAAATTCTAATGGAAACACCATCTTCATGTCCTGCGTCAATATGACCTATGTTCCCTTTGGCCACTTCATTGTACTCACTTGTGTACCACCATTGTTGAACAAAGTTGAATGGTACTTTAGCATCGATGATGGTAATGGCATCGTGTAGTTCACAGTTTTGAAAAAATTACAGTATGGGTCGATATGGTTCATCAAACTTGGTGGGAGTGAGGTCCAAATGAAAATTATTTCCTTTAACAGGGATATCGAACTGAGCAGGGGCTTGGTTTGGTACTATTCGACTTGAATCGTCTGAGCCATTTTGGGGTTGTCTCATTGTTGCAGGTTTTGGAGTTCTTCGATCTTTGGAATGCTTCGAAAGAAGATGAAGTAGAGAGGGAAAATCTGAGAGTGTAAAGAAAAAAAGATGATTTGAAATGGGTTTTTATGGGCGTGAGGCGTGTGTAGTAGGTTATGGAAACAACGTTTGTGAGTAACCATGTCAGAAACATTCCATCATCCATCTATGCACATAGTGACACGTGGAGAGGGCGTCGTTTGAGAGGACACATACGTCAGACAACTGTCATCTTAGTGTTGATATAAAAACATGACAGTCACACATGTGAAATAACCCACACAAGTAAATTTGTAAATATTTTACATGTGTAAAACCATTTCAGAGAAAGAAATGAAAAGTCATATCTTCTGAGAATTTGACAATTGTGCTTCAAATATTCAATCTTCTTTTGATAGCTCAAAACAACTTTTTGAAAATCCAAATTTTGATTTTGAAGAAATAAAACTCAAGAACACTAAATATCAAGTACTCTGATAAATCTTTAGAGCATAACAAAGCAGAGGTTCTAGAGAGTAGTATCAGAGACTAAATAATAGACTCTAGAGTTTATTCAAAATGTTGGAATCAAATTTGGTTTTATTTTGAAAGGATAAGCTTGGAACAGTAGTAAAGTACTTACCTTCCCTTGTGATTAGGCAGAAGACCCTCTGATGAGATAACAGAGGCTCTGAAGTTAATTTATGCCTAAAATAAATCCGGAATAAACACGTATATCATAATAGAATCACCCAAAAAGGGAATAATCGTATGACGTTTACAATAAATTAACCAAGTGAAATTGACTCAACAACCTACTAATCTAGACGAACTAGTTCTAGATTATGAACGGGTGTCGACATCTCACTTCCAAAAATATATCGTCACTCTATCAGTATACGCATCTATGATTCTTCAAAAATGATATTATCCTTCAACAACTCTCCACTCAAGCCTGAGGAATCCCACCGCTAGAGTGACATGTTATACATGTCATTTTAAGAAAAAGTGTTAGGCTAAAGCCTAGTGAGATCAAACATTTGCAATGGGGAAAATTAGTACTTTCAAATGAAATAGTTTAAGAAGTGCCAGTGGAATTCATATAGATAACTCTCAACTTAAATACAAATACCTCTTGGGTTGACGGGGGTGGCCCGCTTACTAACACAAGTGACGGAACACAAAAGTAAGCCACTTGACGTGTTAATAAAACCAAACACATAAAAGTACACGCAATGGATGTCAAATTGAGTAGCTTTAAACTTACACCCACGGAAAGTCAACTTCAACCACATAGGGTCCTTACGTTGAGATCCTCATCCAATATCGCGTACTAGCACGTAGGGCTTATACCTCATCCTATGCCTAAACGTGCCTCAAAGTGGAAAACTAGCGTTCCATCATCGGATCAAAGATTATATATATATATATATATATATATATATATACATATATATATGGGTTCATGACACCCAAATGCAAACAAATATTCCATTCAATGTCAACAAAACCAATCATTAATTTCCAACAATTAAAATACCACCATATATGCAAAAATCCCGAATTCATATATTGACTCCCAAGTTTCCAAGAGGTCCCGTTCCAAATTGTTAAATGGTACTTCCACACACACCAAGTCATTTTTCCCAAATCCTCATTCAATAATACATAACCATATTTCAAAACTCAAATCTTGATTTCCATGTATTTAATCACAAGTTAATAGAAAACATATTTCTCATTTACAAAGCCCACAACTAAACCAAAATATATACTCTTGACCCTAAATCATACCCTTCCACATAACCCCCAAAATCTCCAAAATTAGGTTTTAGTGAAAACTCACCCAACTCGAATAAACCAAAAAATGGAGATGTTGAGAAGGTTAAAATCCACATTTTAGCATGTATAAAGTTTATAAAAGAGAATGAACTCACAAGTTAGGTTTTTGGTGAAAACCTAGAAAACCAAGTATGATGAGAGAAGGATGAAGATCTTGACTATCCAAGCTAAGCTCCTTAAATCTTGATGCTCTAGACGAATTTAATGCTCTTCTAAACTTGAAGGTAACAACCTAGGGTTCCCAAAAATCGAATATATGAAGAAGGAGAGTGTTGGTGAGGAGTAAATGAGAAAAAGGGGTGAAATCCCGTCTATAAGATCTACAGGGGCTTCCCACGGCTTTAGCCATGGCTTGGGGGCCGCGCTCTAACCCGTGCATGCTTCAGAGTCCCAAACACCCAGCGAGTTGCGCGGCTCTGGTCGCGGATTCAAGGTCGCGCCCTAGCCCATGTAACTCGCTGTCTTTAAGCCAAGTCCCAAAACTCTATTCCAATACCATGGCACGATTCTAATCTTCAAAGTTCCAAATGAATCTATTTTAGCAAAATCCCTGAGGTTAATAATTAAACTCATAAGAAAGACCCTTAACGTACCATAAATTTTACGGATGTTACAATCCTCCCCAACTTGAAGAGGATGGTGCTTCCATCGCACTTTCACCATTGTGACCTATTTATGCCTAAGTCTTTTTTTCTGTCTCTTCATTATGGCTTCGGGTTCTTCGACACAATGGTTGTCGTCCACCTGAATCTCTGATAACGGTATCACGCTTTCTTCTTCTGCCAAACACTTCTGTAGATAACACACATGGAATGTAGGGTGGATTCCGTCCATCTCTGGTGGTAAATCTAACTTGTAGGCTTGTATTCCAATGTGCTCGATCACGGTGAACGGTTCGAGAAAACGGGGAATTAACTTCCCGCGCTTTCCAAACCGTATCAAGTCTTTCCATGGGGACACCTTTAACATCACCCGGTCCCCCACTTGAAATTCTACCGGTCGTCTATTCTTGTCGGCATAACTCTTTTGTCGATCTTGTGCCGCTTTCAAACGTTCCCGTATAGCCCGGACATTGGTGGTCGTATATTGCACAATTTCTGGCCCGGAAAACTGCTTTTCGCCCGCCTCTAGTCAACATACAGGGGTCCTACATTTCGTTCCGTACAAAGCCTTAAATGGTCATCACCAAGGGTAGAGTGGTAACTATTATCGTATGTGAATTCTACCAAGGGTAAATGGGTATCCCAATTACCACCAAAATCAATCACACATGATCTAATCATGTTATCCAAGGTTTGAATTATCTTTTCGCTCTGACCGTCTGTCTGTGGATGGTACGCCGTACTCAAGTTCACCCGCGTACCCAACTCTTGATGTAACGCTCCCTAAAATCTTAAAGAAAATTGACTACCACGGTCGAAGACTATAGACAAGGGTATACCGTGCCTAGAGACCACTTCATCAATATAGAGCTTTGCCAATTTTTCCATCGGTAAAGTTTCCCGTATCGCTAGAAAGTGAGCACTTTTTGTCAACCGATCAACAATCACCCAAATAGTGTCTTTACCTCTTAGCGTCTTTGGTAGCTTGGTCACGAAGTCCATGGTAATCTTATCCCACTTCCACTCGGGTATTTCCAAAGATTGTAAGCTCCCATACGGACGTTGGTGCTCGGGTTTTACTTGTGAACATGTCACACACCTCTCCACATACTGCGCCACGTCCAAATTCATAACCGGACTCCAATAGTGCAACTTTAAATCCCTATACATCTTGGTGCTTCCCGGGTGAATGGAGTACTTGGATTTATGAGCGTCCTCCAAAAGTAGCTCTCGATTTCCTCCAATCCTTGGCACCCACACGTGCCCATTAAAGCATTTTATCCCACGACTATAAATTTTACGGGTGTTACAACTTGAGTCTGTCAGATTCTCGGTGGAAAGTTCGTGAGTTGGACAAGTAAGAAGTTGAACACAGTGACCACATTAATCGCTGAAGCTGAGTATGTAGCACTGTAGTTGTTGTGCTCAGGTCTTGGGGTTGATAAATCAACTCATAGACTATGATCTTCAGCAATCAAGTATTCCTATATATTTTGACAACACTAGTTCTATTGTAATAGCTAACAATCCAGTGCTACACTCAAAGACAAAACCCATTGAAATCATATATCATTTTATTAGAGATCATGTACTGAATGGAGATATTGAACTTCATTTCATTCCCACTGACAACATATTTTCACCAAACCTCTTAATGAAACAAGATTTAATTTCATTGATCAGTGAACTTGGAATGATGAACCTTGAAGGTTAAGTCTTCAGTGTTAACCATACACCAGTGATATACTGCAACATCCGTGTTTTTGTTGGTAAGTTCATGGCTCGTAACAAGTATAGTCTTAAGTAGTTTCAAAGTCTTATTTACGTAGGGTTTAGCTGTCATCTTTGTTATTTTCAATCTTGCATGCATCGAACGAAAACTCCTGAAATATCAATCCAGACCCCTCCATGCGACAGTGACAGCGAATGTGTCGTTTGGGCACTGTAGCCGGTCATAGTCGTTGGGCAGGGAAGACCCATGATACAACCCTCACGACAGTGACAGTGATTTTGCCCTCGGGCACTCTCGCGTGTCACAGTCGCACCACTCATACCGAGGGCGGGTGGGAGGCTACGACAGTGCCGACAATAGTGCCCTTAGGCACAGTTGCCCGCGTGCAGACTCTTGTATAAAAACTTCTTTTACAGGTTCAGCTCATTCATATCACTACCTAGCCGCTTTTAAAGCTCTTTGTAGACGATTCTACACTCCCAAAAGCCTCCCTCTCTTTAAAAGCAAGCCTAGGGTTGTTGGAAGCACTAATCACCCTTCAAGAGTCCATCTAGGAGCATTTATTGTGAAGATTTGCTAGTTAAAGATCCAAGCCTCATGTTCTCATATCCACCACCAACTTTCTAGGGTTTGCCATTTTCTAGGTTTTCTACCAAAACCTAGATAGTGAGTTCCTAAACCTTTTTGTAAAACTAGATACATATCTCTACATGTTCCTTGTTGTTAATTATTGCATTCTCTTGAACTATGTACCATATATACCATAATGCTCCAATGTTTATAATGCCATGAATCTATGGAATATTAGGATGAAAATGATGCTAATGATGGTTTGGAAACACAAAGGATGTCATGTTTATGTGGTCACTTTTAATATTAGTTAACTTGAAGAAATAACTTACATATTGGGTTTTGACCAAAAGTGAATAAATGACCCTATATAACCTAAGGGAATTTGTGGGCTTGTCTTGACATTTAATATGGAATAAACAAGCATAGAAATTGTACTATCTATGTTTGGATACATCTCATGCGGGATTTTGTGCATTTTGTGGACTTGGAACATATAGATGTCTTAAATAAAGCTCATATATGATGTATGTAGTACTTAGACCATGTTGGTCATCAATGATTGGGATTGTATGCACTAGTCGTGGACTAAATCACCTTGTGGATTAAAAATGGTACCGTTGGATGAACCAAGTCAGTAGACACTAGGAGGATACAGTCTTGGATGCCACCGTGTAGGTATGTACCTAGACCTCTGCCATTCAGGGTAATGCCATGGTTGTACTCCTCGGATGTGTCGGACCTTTTGGGTGTCGCTCATGGTAGCATGGCATCAAGGTGTATCGACTCTTTGGGTGGAACTTGATTGGTGCTATGGGCCTCCCCCATTGACACATACGGAATTGGTTTTGGGACATTATCATGTGCATATAATGTAAATTTGATTATTATTGCTTGTCTGGTCTCACTAGGCTTTTTGGCCTAACACTTGCTTGGTGTTGATGTGTATCTCAGGTTTTAGTGGCACCACTTCTAAGAAGGTTTAGGTGGTTCTCCCGTGAGCTTGGGGAGTGCAAGTGGATGCACTTTTTTTTGAAGACTTTTGTGGGTTTATGGATGACACGCCTTTTGTAATCTTATTTATGTTTTAGAAATTAGATTAATAGGTTGTTGTTTATTATCTTTAAATTACAAACTGTAATTAAACAGGTGTTTATACTTTCCCCATTTTTGGGAGGCTCATGCTATGGCATTTTTATATACAACATTTCCATTTTTCCGAAAATTTTGTTACCCCTATTTTTAGGGTGTTACATATACATGAATGTTTTGTATTTCATATCCATTATATGAACTCTCATTAAAACAATATCTAACTGTCGGGTATGGCCCTCTATCACTCCTCACTGGAGAGTTTCTTCAGCGAGGAACTTTTTCAAATAAAAAGGAACTTAACTTCAATTTTCATCAATTGGTTAAAAGTTTTTTCAAAGAACAAACTATCACTGATTTTCTTATCAGTGATATCACTTCAAAATTGAAAATGAATCACTGACCTTCTTCAAGTGATTAAAAGTTTTTTTGAGAAAATGAAAAGACATTTTCCTTATGATGTCATTCTTTTGGATAACAGTTGGCACCATAATTCTGACACACGACGCTTGTTCCAATTCCTTGTGCAATCATACGCGTGCAACATGTTCCTGTCATCATGGAATTCTCTCTCCTCCATCATATAAATACTTTTCTCTCTCCAAATTCAAACTTTACGCGCACAAAAACTTTTTGAGCAAGCAAAATACTCTCAAAAGCACGAAGAAGACCAAGAGCATATACTCTTTTAATTCGTCATCTCCTTCACATCAAAGGTCTATTATTTAGGTGTTTTAGCTCATTTATTCTCAAAAAAAAAGATGTTTGATACTTATTCTTTTCTTAAACAAGATCAAACAGTACGTTTTCATACTTGAAAATCATCTTCTTCATAATTTTTCTAAAAATCCTAAAAACCTGGAAGTTTTAAGATGAAAATAAAACTCAACCTTTTGACTTAATACACTGTTCTTAAACACATTTCAACATGGGATTTTTTTTGAACATTTTCTCCTCCTTCATTTCTCCTTTCTGACTTTTATATTTCTAAAAATCTCCATTTTTGGAAAATAATCACAAAACCCTAAAATACCAAGTTTCAAATGGTATTTTCTTAACTTTTGTTGAATCTTCTTTAAAGCAACATAAATGGCATCTCAGACTAGGGCAACCTCAACGTAGGGCAACCTCAGACAATGTTGTTGCTCAAAACATTCAGATCATACCCGCATCAGTGATGCGCTACTCTCTGGACCCTATTTAGTTTAAACCCAACAACCACACTACTCTCCTTGTTAGATTCGTACTCACAGTAAAGAAGATATATCCAAAGTATATATAAATAATGAACAAGCCAAATATTCATTGGATAATAATGTAGATTATCAAGAACACCATAAAGGTGGTTTAAATCTTTCACAATCTTCTTGTATAATTCACCGTACAAAAAAGTATTTCTTTATACAAGCAGGTAAGGGAAAGCACACTTTTACACAATGAGGCGCACGTCCTATTAATAGAACTAAAAAGGTGAACAATGTACTTTCCTGACAAAGAAGACATGTGTGAACAGTAATATACCTAAAAGGTAAATCTTATCATTAGATGGCGTGTCTTCTAAGCTAGTACCAACACTTGTAAAATCTCAGCATTAACTTCAGAGAGAATGTCTTCAGAGCTCTGATGCAGTACCTCTGATGAAGTTATCTCTGATGTCTTCTACGCTGAGTATTCTATCTTTGAAATGACTTTAGAGGGGGCTTGTTGTCTCTGGTAGATATCTCTAGAAGTCCTCTAGAAAGGACTTAGAATATTTTCAATAATTTTACATTCAGAATTGGAGCTAAAACTCACCCCCTAAGTATTGAAAATAAAAAAAATGCAAAACAACAGAGATTTTAATCTATAAAGCAAATAGGAGAAAGTCATCCTCTGTAAAATAATACTTCTCATACTAAATATTTGAATTACATTACAAGAGAAGCTATAAAAAATTACAATCTATTTCCATAGCAGATGTTGTGGAACTTCATGGTCAAGTCTCTGAAGGCCGTCACTACCATTCATGATCTAGAGATCAAGGAGCAATCTTACTCCCAGTTGAAGGTGACGCCGCCAAATCTAAAGCCGAAGCTGAAGTTGTTGTTGTCATGACCGTTGAAAATGTTGTTGTTCCCTCCTTTGTTTCCCCTGCCACTGAAGCCTCCTCCGTTGTTGATGACAAAGAAAGGGAGATGAACTATGAAGATCCTTCACAGGCTGAGGGGGAACAAGAGGATGATGATGAAGATAAAGAGGACGCCGATATTACTCTAACAGACTCCTCTGTTCCAGCAAGGACTGAACCGGCTCATATCAGCCCACAAACTGTTGATGTTGAGGCTGAAGACGAAAATAAAGATGCTAAAGCAGAGGAAGATGAATAGGAACCACCCATCCCTGATCCAGCAATAGGCTTCCAGGGTGGTGATGATGATGATGAGAACGACAGTTCAGTCTTCATCAACACTCTATTCAAACCTCCACCATCGACAAAGAGGTTTCAATCAAAGAACCAGGGGAGAAGGCCTCAGATCCGAAGAAAAATAAGACCTTTTCGTCTAGAAAAAGGAAAGGTATTGCCACTGAAGGGAATCTGAAGATATTACAACCATTTGAGGGGGAGCTGATACTTCCATCAGACGTATGTCTCGACATCTAACCCTTCTTCCCTATCAATAATACTCTACCCATATACACTCCTCTACCTCTACACTCTCACCTTCCATATTTTGTGGAATTGCCTACTTCTCTCTCTTCCAGCCCATCCTCTCCCCTGCATGAACCTTCGATTCCTGCAACAACTAAATAAGAAGAAATAATGCCAGCTATTTCAACAGTTGATGAACCAATTATCCCAGTCTTTGGCAGAGATACTAATGAACAAAAAGAAGAAATGATGAATCATCCTATAAGACCTTCATTTATCATTCCAAAATCTAAGATTGAAGAATCTAAGATAACGACAGTGTTAATCTCTCAGCTAAACAACTCCAAAATCAAGATTCCTTAAAACACCAACACTACCAACGATAAGCTTGGATTCCTGACAGACGTTGAAAGAGAAGAGTCCATCAGAGTTGAGCAGGCCTTGGAATCTCACAAGAAGAGTATTGAAACAACCATCGCTCTTCCGAACAAACTCTCTCTGAAGGAAACTTAAAAGAAAGAAATCCCATCAACGTCCAAGCTCATCTACTAAAGAAAGTTGAACAAGAAAAGAAGAAGGAACAAGCCAGACAAAACCAAGAACTAAAGTGGTTCCAAGAAAAGATGAAGAATAGGCTCAGTCATCGAAGAATCATAAACACCACCATTACTGGCAAGCCCAAGGGAAATGTTGCTATTGTCAACATAACCATCTTCAGGGATGACTTTAGTGCTGTAATTGATTATGCCTCTCGTCTTGGTGACTACGAATATTATGAAAGGCTTGAAATCCGAGACGCCATTAAAATATCCAAGTCAAAATACAACTAGTATGTGGAGATTCATCTGAACAGGCTCTTTGACATAGTTTCAAAACTTATTGAAGTTCCTCCACCACCTCTAAACCCGACTCGTAAAACAAAGTCTATCACTGCCCCTGATGAAGGACCTTCCCATAAGAACAAACATGAAACAAAATTCTCAAAGGAAGCAGTCCTTGGCCCTCCACGAGATATCTGGAAGTTGAATCTCTCTCTACCTGGCTACGGCGTATTCAGTCCTGATGATGTAATCTAGATCCTTATGGAATAATCTTCATAGATCACAAAGGTATTACCTGATATCAATGATTCACTGAACTGCCTTTATATCCAGTAGAACATCTGGTGAATCTCTTGCTCTAGTGTGATCCTATCTAAGTATGGATCAGGGATGAAGACTTGTATACTCCTAGAGTTGAAAAGGAGAAAGAAGAAAAAAGAAAGGAGATAGTACATGGTCATCTGAATCTGGATGACAACCCTAGATGATAGATTCCCTTTTTCATTGTATTTATCAGTCTTACACTTTCAGTCTTAGTAATTCACTATACTTGTAATTTTCATATTCCCTTGTAATCTGATACGAAATGATGAAAATTTCAGTGAAGTACTTTATTCCATCATAGTACTGAACAAGGTAACAGTAAATGGGACATGTATGTTATGATTTTTTTTTTCTATAAGTTTAGTACTTAGAAATTCTCTTATGTTTCTTTGTCATCATCAGATAGGGGAAGATTGTTGATCCAAACACTCTCTGTGATTTGATGATGATCCTTATGCTTGGTGAATTTTACATTTACTGTTTTGTAACTTAAAGCATCAGCATCAGTGATCACACTGAGTCTGTTCAGTGATCGTTGAAGCACTTTTTTTGTAAACAAATTTTTAACGTAATATCTGAAGACAAGTCTCACACTGAAAAAAACTCATAGCAGAAGTCAAAGACCAAGCTGATGAAGCAGATAATTCTGCTAATGATCTGAAGCAGCACTCAGTGCAACCAAGACTAGTCTACCTTGTATTACAAATCAAGTATAGGCTTCAGCTATAACTGAAAACATCATCAGCGAAAGCTGAGGATGCTCATCAACGACAGCTGATCATGAAGCTTGTCTTACAAGATTTGTTTGTCTTATCTACTTGCACAAAAGTATAAAGGTACAAAAGCAAACATGTTTTTGTCCACAATCGCACAATCACTCTTTCTACCACACTGTTCACAATACGTCCAAAAGCAATCAAGGGATAAAGTCAATCTCATGAAGCCAATACATGGTACACACGTGGATAGTACCTTCTAACTTGCATTAAATGTATAGGGTATAAATAGGACAAAAACCCTTCATTTTGAATAATCCCTTTTCTGTATCCTTGAAGGAAACCCTTTTTCTTCAAACTCTCTTCTCTCTTATTCTTATTCCTTGTGCAAGAAACTTAGTAATTCTTAGATTGTTTAGATTACGTTTACCTTATTTATTTCGGCAACAATCTGTAAATTGTGTTTTTGATTTACTTAATAATCAATAAACAAATTTAAAAGTATAATGTTGTTTGTATTCAACCCCTTCTATAAACTAAACCCTTGTATAACCTTATTGGGACCAACATTACCTCTCTCGACATGGTATTTAATAAAGTGATACCGGATATCAATGTGTTAGGTTTTCGTGTGCTGAACAAGATTGCTAGAAATGGTCAACGGTGATCTTCGAGTCATAGTAGATAGGGATCTTATTGTAATGAACGTCGTAATCCTTCAATTGGGTACGCATCCAAATAACTTGGGATCATCAACTCTCAACAGTTACATACTCGTTGTAGAGGTGGACAAACAATTTTGCTTCTTAGAAGCCCAACTGACGAGCTTATCTCCTAAGAACTGCACATGACCTGCCGTACTCTTCTTGTCCAGGATGCAACCGACATGATCCGCGTCTGAGTAGGCAATTAGTTCATAACCTGTTTCCTTAGGATACCACAATCCAAGATCGGTAGTACCTTTCAAGTATCTAAATATTCTTTTAAATGCAATAAGATGACACTCTTTGGGCTTGGATTGATATTTGCACAGAGACATGTTGAGAACATAGTATCTAGTCTACTGGTTGTCAAGTACATCACCGATTCTATAATTCCTCTATACGTCTTAAGATCCACATCCTTTCCGTTAGGATCAGAGTGAAGCATAGTTTTCATGGGAGCACAGTTTTCCAACTTAAATTTCTTTAAGATGTCGGTAATGTATTTCGATAGATTTATGAAAATTCATGTTGAAAGTTGTTTAAGTTGAAGACCTAAGACAAAGTTCATTTCTCCCATCATACTCATTTGAAATTGAGACATCATGAGGGCGGAAATGTTCTTACACTATTGAGGGTTAGTAGATCCAAAAATTATATCATCTACAAAAATCTGTATAAGAATTATATCATCTATTTGTTTCTTAATGAATAGGGTGGTATCGATCTTACCTTTCGAGAAACCGGTATTTACTAAGAATTTGGATAATACATCATACCTGGCACGTGGAGTTTGCTTAAGACCTAATAAGGATTTTTCGAGAATGTACACGTAATCACGTTCGAATTCATCTACAAGGCCTTCTGGTTGCGAGACATACACCACTTCTTTCAGAATGTCATTCAAAAATGTCGTTTTCACATCCATTTGAAAGACTGTGAAGTTCTTGTGAGCGACATATGCGAGGAACATTCGTATGGTTCAATTCGGACAACTCGGGAAAATTTCTCATCGTAGTCTATCCTTTTTGTTGTCTATATCCCTTAGCAACCAACCAAGCTTTGTTTCAAACCACAACGCCATTTCATATTTATTATTTTTGAATACCCACTTGGTACCAATAATTGTCTTGTTCTATGGTCAGGGTACAACTCGCCATACTTTGAGACTTTCAAATTGATTGAGCTCCTTTTGCATGGTCGTTACCCGGTCGGAATCCTTAAGAGGTTCGGATATTGCCGTAGGTTCAATGTTACTCATGAAAGTAGCAAACAGACACTCATTGGTGGAAGTAGACCTTGTGCAAATAGGAGTCAAAGGATCACCGATGATTTGATGTTGTGAATGATCTTTGGTCCATCGATGAGTGTGGGGAAGCGGATGATATGTAGATTGATCTTGAGCAAGATCAACATAGCTACTTGAGAGGATATATTGAACAGATTTCAGTGTAAGGTGTGAACCTGAAGTAGTGGATACAGGAGTCACCTGGGAAGAAATCTCTTCTTGTGTTGGCGGTGGTTGTACCTTTGATGTATCTGATGTAGAGATGGAAATTGTAGCTTCAGGAGACTTTGAGATAGGTGAATCATCACTTGAGGAAGAAGTCCCGTGATCAACTGGAGAATGAGTTTCAGTGACAGGAGAACTATGCGTTGTAGTAGTGGCTTGTGAATCGGAAGGACTAGATAATGAGACAGCGACTTCCACTCTTGATTCTCCAACACTGTTTGGAACAAAATATTTAGGTTTATAAACTCCGAAATATTCATCATAAAAATGTTCAAACAATAAATCCAAATCATTAGGATGAGATTTTGATGTAGAAGCATGATTTGGTGTGACTGGTTTTTATACAGGTCCTTAACTAACTTGTTTAGAAGCTAATACACCAGATAAAACAAGTTCTGAAGTGACGTATTCATAAGCCAAATCAGGTAATTCATCAACGGATACATTTACACTTTCAACAACAGATTTGGTCCTTTTATTGAAGACTCTGTAGGTGGCGGATTCTGAGGAGTATCCAATGAAGATTATTTCATCTGCTTCGGGGTTGAACTTGCCAAAATCTTCTATGTCATTAACCACAAAGCACCTACATCCAAAGGCATGAAAGAATTTTATGTTAGGGATGCGATTGTTGATGACTTCATATGGAGTTTTACCAAACCGTTTGTTGACAATTGACCAGTTTCTGAGTTAAGCAGACGGGGGCTACAGCTTCGGCCCACATAAACAATAGAATCTTGGACTGAGTGAGCATTATACAAGAAGCTTCCACTAATGTGCGAATTTTTCTCTCAACCACTCCATTTTGTTAAGGCAAACGAGCCGTTGAATAGGTGTGAGTAATACCTACAGAGTCTAGGTATGTACCTAATACCCTGTTCTTGAATTCAGTGTCGTTGTTGGTTCGAATGGACTGAACTGTCAACTGTAAGTTAATCTGGACACTCTTCAGAAATGATATAATCAACTTCGAGATCTCATCCTTTGTATAGAGGAATTTAACCAAAGTATACCGGAAAAAATCGTCAACTATGACAAGAAAGTATTTATTATCGTTGATGCTTTGAATTCCCATTGGCCCACATAGATCCATATGAATCAATTTAAGAGATCTCGATGTGCTTGGAACAACCTTCGGCTTGTGAGAATCTTTTTTCATCTTCCCCATTTCACATGCAACATACAAATGTTCCTTTTCAAATTTTGAGCTCAGGCATGCATTTAACCAACCCTCCAATTACCAGCTTGTTGATATTCTTGAAGTTGAGGTGGGAGAGTCATCTATACCATAACTAGTTCTGCTACATGGAAGCTTTGGATAGTAAGTACATAGCCTTTTCAGTCTTCAGATTTTCCAAATCGATGGTGTAGAGGTTGGAGCGTCGTGTCCCAACTAAAAGTTCCTTACTGTCTTTTGTCCGAACTCTGCATCTCTAGCCTTGAAATTCACTTCTAAATTCTTGTCACAAAATTGGCAAATACTGAACAGGTTGTGTCCTAAGCCCTTAATATACGATACCTTCTTAATCGTGATATTTTCTTGCATAATGTCACCATATCCCATGATCGGGGAGAAGTGATCATTACCAAAACGGACAACCCCACAATACTAATCTGTGTAATTGGTGAGAAGCTCCTTTCTTCCAGTCATGTGTTTGGAGAAACCAGAATGTAACACCCATATTTTCTTCTTGAAAAGTTTTACGTAATATGAAAGAAATTCTCCAAAATACTCTAAAATGACTGCTAAATTAAAATTGTTTTTACTATTTACAGCGGAAAACTATCAAATAATAATTATGTAACTTTAATGCTAACTCGTCCCATACCGGATTGCGTAACAAAATTATCTAGCATATATGTCTAAACATAAAGATTGAACTTAGATGGAATAGGCAAGTCTCTATGTGTGCCCTTTTCCTTTGTCCAAACTGAAACCTTCTATCCTAAGATGCATACTATAGTCAACTTATAAAGCTCAGTGAGTTCATCGTTTGCGTGAATAAAACTCATTTGTCAACTTGTAAACTTGTACCAAATAGTAAGCATTTTCTAAAAAACATGCAAAATAAAGAAGAGAGATCTCATAAACTGTTTCGTCAGGTATGGGTCATTTTGTCACTAGCATTCCCTGGGTTATCTGACTTGCACCTGTCTGGACATAAAAAAGTATCTATCATCCCCTTTTCTAACGAATCATCTATTCAAGTATTCAATCGAGAAATAGGTTTGATTGTCTAAACCTTCATATAGGATTTCATAAAGAAACAATTTGAATTTACAAAAAAAAATTAATTATGTAAATAGGAAGGTCGAATAAAAATGAATAGAATATGATAAATATAATAAAGTAGTCAAAATAAATATGAATCAACACGTTCAATAAAAAATTGCTTCTTTCCAGATTATATTTTTTTTCTTACAACACGAGAATTAAATCTTTACAATGGATTTCATTGGCCTAATTGAAAATAGGAATATTTGGTGATTCAACAGATGACTTATCATTATTCGTGATAACTAATATATTATAACTCATTAGAATGATAATATTATATAGTATATTATAGTTGGTTACTTTTTTATTGGATAACATAGAAATAGGGGATGGTCTAGCATTTCCATTCATTTCAAAATTCCATGATCCCTTACCCCATAGGCTTTCGCTTTTGCGTCTCTCTAAAATTGTAGTCATGGTTTGGGACAGGATTTGAACCCGTGACATTTTGTACCCAAAACAAACGCGCTAAAATTGTTTTCTTTCCAGAGTTTGTGAAACTTTATGATAAATATAAAAAGAATGAAATACATTCTAAGGTACCCATTTGACACTGGAATTATGTATGCTGTATTTATAATAAAGTGCTTCTGAATTCATCTTATATTTTAGTAATTCAAATTGACCCATTACGGGGTTGTGCCACTTGTCGTGTGACTTACTAGTCAAATGCTCTGTTAGAACAAATATTGTTGTATCTGAGATCACCAAATGAGGATACTACTTTGAAGATGAAGAAGGTCAAAGCTTAAAGTCAAAGTCAAAGCCTTAAGGTCAAAGTCAAAAATAAAAGTGAGAAAGTCAAAGTCAAAGTGTTTAATTGTAAATATAAAAGCTAATGTTTTTAATTCCTTGTAATAGCTTAGTATGAATATGTTTCTCTTTGTATATTGTAAGTAAACATTGTAGGAATTCAAAAGAGATTCATTTATATCTTTGTAGAGCTCATGTTCTAGAGAGAGAAAGTGGATCTTAAATCAATTTCTTGTATTTCTCTCAATTTCATAATCAAAGACATGTCATTCATTGTTACTTAAGTTTATATTGCATTATCATCCCTAATCGTTAAAACTAATCATAAAGCTTTCATATGAAAATAGCATGCTAGAGTTATTGATAAAATAAACACATAGCATGCAACTGACCATAAATAACATACATGTAAAATATATCATATCATTTATGAAAACTGAAACATCATGCATACGTACACATCACCATACAAATCATATAACGCCCAAAATAAATTTGTACGTAGGTATGCATCCCTTTGTAAGTCTCTTGAAGACTCACCTGATTGTGTATAGGTCAGCTACTGATAGCTCTTGACGAAGACCTACACATTCCATACCATAATATCCAATTAATGGCTTAAATTCTCCAAAAGTCAACAAAAGTCAACTATGGTTAATCCGGTCCGACCTAAACTCAAACTTCATATTCGAGCATCTTAATATGTCTCAAATAACTCGATTTGACCCCATCATTAAAATCCACGTGGGTCAAAGAGTCAAAAGTCAACCCTTGGTCAACTCGGTCAACCCCGACAAATTTTACTCAAACACCAAGTCTATAAATCAATCTTTCAAAATTAAAGTGTCCTAATAAATATTTAACTCAAATTACAACGCTTTAATCTTATTATTATTATTATTAAATCATCAAAATAATTTAATGAACCCCTGAGAACCATGCTTAAATAACAATTTTTATCGTCGATTGATTCTTTTAATAACTAAAGGAATCAATCAATTTCGACGTAAAGTGTCTCTTAGTTTTAAAATCTTAAAATGACACCTTAAACACGATTATTAAATCATCTATCACATAATAAATAACTTAATAATTACATCTCTCCAAATTAAAGCGTCTCAATAAATCTTAACCCGAATACGACACTAATCTCATTATTATTAAATCATCGAAGTAATTTAACAAATTATTTTAAACATTCCTCTTTAGAAATTAAGTAATTAATATTAATGTTCTAAAATAAGTTAATATATTAATTAAATAATTATTTAAATTAATATATTAATTAATTTAAAAACTAAATTAATTAATTAACAAAATCTAAAAAATACATTTATCAAATTAAAGCCCAAACCCTATCTTAACTAAATACTCTCCCTTCTTTCTCTCTCTCTCTCTCTCTCATCATTAAAACGGACAAGAGGCATTTATTGCTTCATTTCCACTTTGCTATAAGAATTTCTACCATCAAGTTAGAGATTTGGAAGCTAGGATCAAAGGTTCCTCATCTCACCATCTTGCCAAATTCTAAGTTTTGAGATTTCTAGGTTTCATAACAAATCTAGTGAGGTAAGTTCATTCTACAAACCTCCAACTCTATATACATGTGAAAATGCTATTTACACTCATCTCAAGGTTTTAACACACTATTCTCCTCATTTGGGTAACTTTGGAAATTTAGGTCAAAATTAGGATTTGTGGATTTTGATCAAAATGATACTTTGAACAAGGAGCTTTGTTTCATATATATATAAATGATGTTATATTACTATTTGGAGGAATTTTGATGAAAGTTTTGGTATAAGCTAAACCTATGTTGAAATGTTAAAATGATTGATTCCACTATTTAAATGCTTACTTGTACAAAGGTACATGTCATGTTGAATACATCTTGATATATATATATATATATATATATATATATATATATATATTGGAAGTGACAAATGTGTGACTATGGTGTAATGGATCCATAGGCACTTAGACACCTTTTATGAAATGGGATGATTATTCCCACATTATGGCTAAACATGGAAATTCTATTACCGGAAGACTGAACTAAAGACCGTGTGTGGTTGAATTCGATGACCGTGTGACCCATGATGCGTGACTTCTAGTGTAGGTCCCGAAGGTGCTTAACAAGTTTGTAGAAGGTGGGGTTTAATACAAACACAAATTTTCTGTTTAATAAATTTTTTATTGAAGAATCAAATCACAATTTACAGTTTGTTATGGAATAAGATTAAGTAAAACATAATCTAAACAAACTCAAGAAACACACAGTTGTTTGCACTCAGAAATAGAGAACAAGGTTGAGGGAATATATAAATCAAGGGTTTCTATCTTCGGTTCACTAAGAGAGAGAGGAATATATCATCTTGAGAGATAGTCTCAATGTTTCTATTTATACCATATGCATTAAATGCATGGCAGGGTACTTTACACGTGTCACCTTTTGGTTGGTTGCATGTATCTGACTTTTAGAGACATGCTTTTGGCCAAATGGTGAATAGTGTAGTTCTTCAGAGTTGTTGTACTACTTGTGGCAGAAATATGTCTCTTCAGACAATTGTACTTTTTTGTGCAAAGGTAAGACAAAAGAAACTTAGAGCATAAGCTTTGTGATCTTCAGCCGCTGAATATCTCTTCCTTTATTGAGTTAAAAGGAAGTTCAGTGAGTGCTGAAGCATTTCTTCAGATTTCTTCGCGTGATGTAGACTTGTCTTGGTTTCAGTGATATCTGCATCAAATCATGAGTAGAATTGTCATTTGTTCAACAACTTTATCTTCAATTAAGCATTGAACATCTTTGTCGCAAAACTGGTCTTCAGGGATTACGTCTAACAGATAATAATGAAACTATCAGAACATAATCAGTATTTACTCGATGATGGTGAAACACTAATACATACATATGTTAAACATAATTTTCACTAAGTAAATCAGAGAGTCATTATCAAATCACTAAGGGAGTTTGGATCAACAATCTCCCCCTATTTGACGACAACAAAGTAATAAGAAGAAAATTACTTTATCTCAAAATATAAAGATATTCAGGACTCATAATATGCATGTTCCAATTACTATTTTGAGGGATCTTTTACAGTACTGATGATGTAAAGTACTTCACTGAAATTTTCATTGATTTGTAAAAGAGATTACAAAGAAGAATATGAAAATTACAAGTACAAGTACAAGTGAAATTCTATTCTACTGTAAGTCTAATTAATAGATTACAAGATGCAAAAAGGGAATCTATCATCTATGTGGGTTCTTCCATGACAGGGAGTTCTTCTACTTTGAACATATGAACAGGTACCTTTTCTCCTCTCCATCTTCGAACAGCTGCTTCCTTTCAAATAAGAGTTTTGATGGGTCCCTGATGAAGAGTAGTCGCACCATAAGTAGAGAAGATCATGTAGATGATTTAGAGGACAGAAAGGAAACTCTGAGACTCTCTGAAATCTGAGATTTTCATCATAATCTCGAAAGAATAACCCATACGGATTCTTTATCACTTCCCCGCTATAAATGCTCCGCTAGGGAGTAGTGATAGATTAAGAGCTGAGAGGTCAGGAGGAGGTCCGAACAGTGCATCCCTGGAGAATTTGATAGATGTTTCATTTCTGATTATAGCATCATTTTCAGAAGAGGAGGCTTGCTTTCGTCTGACTGTTCTTGGCTTCTGTGGAAGAGTTGAGGGCACATTCATTCTTGCAGTGACCTTGTTAATTAGAATTTCAAGAAGATTTTCAACATGGCCTCTGTGCATTGATCTTGATTTCTTCAGTGCTTCTCTGAACTCTAACCACTCATAGTAACCGAAGTGTAACAGTTTTGATAGGTACATGGCTTTTGAGCTTCCATCCTCTCTGAATATATCCATGGTGACAGAGTCAGTTCTTCTTGCTCCTCCCTGAGATTGTTATAGCTGAGATTTTTAGTGGATCGGATCGATGGTCAAACATCTGTTTGCACCAAGCTAGATCATAATCGTTGATCTCTTTGTGTTTTTTGTTCTTCTCCTTTATCTCCTTTAGAAGAGCAGCTTGTACCTTCACCGGGTTCTTCTTTAGCTTTTTGTCTTTAAACAGGTTTGAGTGTACCTTGAGGTCTAGAGAGGCGTCCTCTTGGCATTTAGCTATTAACCATTTATCCCTAATAAACTCTTCAACTTCTTCTGATGAAAGGAAATCAAGTTCTTTAGTAGAGTATTGAGGAGGGATCTTCAGTCGTAAGCTCTCTAGATGAGAAATCATATCTGAGCGTCTTTAAGTATCATCCCTTCACCGTTGGAGAGGTCGAGAGGGTCTTTGTGGATGGCTCAGGGGTTCTTCTTCTTCTTGAACACTAGGCTCTCCGATAGAGACTAGGATTATTGAGTCACCAACTTGAGTAGCTGGGATTATTTGCAGAGACATTCCTTTAAGCAGGGGAGAGAATTGTCTGAGCAAAAATAAAGGAGTTAGTGTATATATGAGGAAGGAGAAAGATGAAGGCTAGAAGGACAGGGTATATGGTGAGAAAAGAAGGATAGAGGGACAATAGAGAGACATACCTGAGAAGGTAGCTGCCCCTCAGAAGTTGAGAGAAGTCTCAGATTTCCTTCAACAGCAATGCCCTTTTGCTTTCCTTGGGTGGAGGAATCTGGGGCCTTGTCTTGTTGTCTCCCCCCTACTTCATTTATTACTACGCCCTTCATCACTGGGTCTAAAGTGATAGTGGACGCAGGGAACCATGAGGATGGGTCCTCATATTCATCATCATCAATGATGGAGTCTTTGGATCCTTGATCTTCGATATCAAGTTCCTCTTCGTCTTCATCTTCCTCTTTTTATTCCAGAGGTTCTTCTAAGAGCGCTGAAGAAGAGGTAGGAGGTGCCTGTTTTTCAGCGATTGAAGTTTCCGCTGTCTTCTCCCCCTCAGCCTGAGAGGGAGGTTCTTCCATAGTAACCTTTTCAGCCAATGTAACCTCTGCATTTTCTTCAGTTGGTGCTTTCTCCCCCTTTTTGTCATCATCAGGGGAGGTTCGTACAACAGCAGCGACAGTATTGGCATCAAGGTTTGTGGGGACATCAACCTCCAGTGTTTTCAGACGATCTTCTATTTCCGGAATGAAGGAGGTTGCAATGTTGACGACGTCGACTGTTATAGTCAAAAACATCCTGTCATCATCCGTGAAGGAGGGTTGTAAGTCAACTAATCAAGCCATATATGTTAATGCATATATTTATTGGATACAAAATCATAAAGACTGAAAGTCAAAACAAGTCCAAGTTCAAGTCAACACTCAAGCAAGTGAAAGTCTTTGTTTAATACAAGTCAAAGTCAAAAGTCAATGTTTTAGTTTAATTGTTTGTTCCTTGTCTTGTGTTTGAGGTATAAATATATTTTGTCCTTGTATTTGTTTGTATGAACTCAGAGAGCTTATTAGAGAAGATCGTATTGCATATTGTAGTGAGAGAAAGTAGAGAGAGAAAGTAATTGTAATTTGTGAAGTTTGAATCAATGAATATGAGATTTGATTAAGAAATTGTTCATCTTGATAATCTTGCACATAATCTGGGATTAATAATTGGTATCAGAGCAGACAAAGATCAGAAATCAAGATCAAAATCTGAAATTTTGGCCGAATTTTTCAAGAACTCGCATAACATTGTTCCAAGATTGAATTTCTTGATTATTTGTGTTTTTTATCATAATTCTTATAGATTTGTATGCGTTTAGTGTTTTAGAACACATTTCCTTCAAGTCGTAATCACAAATTCACATAATTTCATTATCAATTTTTTGAATTTGTATATGTCTGTGTTTTCGATATTAACGCACTGTATGCTTGATTGATTTGTAATTGTTGTTGATTTTGTTGAAATTAATTGTTTGTAACCAGTTCTAGTTATGATTGAGATCAAATTGACAAAGTTTCATGGCCTAATTCAAAGTATAGGATCGTTTTTGGGTCAAATCTGATGTTTTTGGGTCGAGATCTGAAGAACTCGCATGAAAACGAAGAACTCGCATGATCATAGGAAGAACTCACATGATCAATGTATTTGCAAAAGAATTCGCATAGAACTGGGTTGGTGACAAAGCTAAGGGAAGAATTCGCATAAGAATAGTGAGCGAATTGTGCAGAATTCGCATAGCTCAGTATACGAAAAGTTGGGAAAATATTTCTAAGGATATATTTTGTATAAGGCAACATGCGAAAAGTAAGGAATTCGCAGATAGGCACATACGCATTCTTTGAATTCGCAGATAGGCACATATGAATTCTTTGAATTCGCAGATAGGCACATACGAAATCCTTGCATTTGCATGAGGTTATATATGAATTCTTAAGAATTCGCATGGAAAGTTGAAAAAGTTTCTAAGTATAGCATTCGTATCTCTCTTTTGTGAGAAAAGCTACGTGCGAATTGTGTGGTTCTGTGAATTCTGTTGTGTGCGAATTCCTAAGGTTGTGCGAATTCGTACCTCTCTTTTTTATCATATAAGTCTACTGGTTCTAAGGCTTCTCTCTGTTGTGCGAATTCTTTGTGATTGTGTGAGAATTTCATACTTAGACAAATTTTTCAGAGCTATAATATGTTTTTTCAACCGGGTAGCGGGACCCCCGTGCTAAGTCTGCGGAGGGGGACATAATTTTTGAGTGTGATCAAAATTTCTGATTTTTGTGGACAATTTGTGCAAGTGTTTTCAAGATGGCATATTCTGATGATGAAGGAAAAATTGCCAAGTTTATAATAGAGAACAAAAATCTCAGTTCATCTATTGAATACTATTCGAAAAGATAAAAGAGATATCACGATGAAAAAAGGTTGCTACGTGAAGAAGTCGATGCATTAAAGAAGATAAATGGGGATCTTCTGAAGCAGATCTCTGATTCTCAAAAATTAAAAGATGGTAAGATCAATGAAGAGAAATTACAGAGTTTGGAAGCTGAGAATACGGAGTTGAAAAGAAAGATCTCAGACATGGATGCACAAATTGTCAAAATCCAGCAAGTTGAATCTGTCACGAAGAATGAGGAGACAAAAAAGGGTTTAGAAAGTGCTAATGCGGAGCTGAGAAAGAAGATTGTAGAATTGGAAAAGCAGATTGATAAAGAGAGAACTGAGTTTGAAAAAGAAAAGACAAGATTTGCTCTGAATTTTCAAGAAAGACTTTTGAAGAGAAGAAAGCATTTGAGCTTAAATGTGCCAAACTTTCTCAACAAGTGACTAATTTTGAGAAAGTGATCATCATTGAAAGGGACAAATTTGCAAAAGAGAAGAAGGTAATTGAACAAAAAAATGTTGGAATCTTCAAAGAAATATCTGGTCAGAGAAAGAGTGCGGAGAAGGATTTTGAAGAAGAAAGGAATATTTTTTAGGCAGAAATAAAGAAGCTTACAGGGAAGCTATCTGAACTATCAACAAGTGCTTTGAAAGAACAAAACACGAAGTCTGAATTCCAAAAGAAGATTGACCTACTCACTGTAGAAAGGAACAGTTTATCTTCTAAGATAAAAGAGCTTGAAGATATTGTCTCTATGGTGGTGTTGACTAAGCAAAAGCCTCCAAATTCAATTGTTCAAACACCAAGAGATGATTCAGCTGACTCTGAATGTTCATTCAAGACAGCGTCAAGTTTATATCATACAACTGTTTCAACAAAAAGTTCAGTCAATATTAAAGATCAGATTCATACTACTAACATTTTCTATGATCGAAGTATGGATGGTTCAGGTACATACAGAAGAAAAAGATGAAATGATAATGAAAAGATGGTTTGGAAAGTGAAACTAGTAACTAATGAGAAGAATGATGAGAAGAAAGGTAAGAAATCGTTTGTGCCTACATCAACTGCCAAGAAGAAAATTATGCGAAAAGGTAAACCTGGTCTTGTTTATTCGAGAGATCAATTAATCAGGTTGTCTAAAAAGAAAAGTTGTTGTTTTTATTGTCATACAAATGATTTTATTCATAAAGCATCTGATCATTACTGGTATGGTTATTATTCTATTACTCCTAATATAACTGCAACTAACAAACATGGACCCAAATACCAGTGGGTACCAAAGCCAAAAGAGTCATCTATGTTGCAGGAACCTACAGTCAATGGGGAGTAAAAGAACCTAGGATTCTGAATAAAATCAGTTCAGAACCCGCACTTCAATGTCTAAGGAGTTTGACTTCTAAACATAACAGTTTAGGACTCGTACTTCAATGATTAAATAAGAGAGATACTCCTGTGCATGAATGAGATTGTACTCCAATACATAAATGAGATGATCATCCTTCAAGGGGGAGTACATATTTTTCCTGTGTTTAAATATTCTAAATGAAATATTTTAGGGGGGAGTATATGACTTCTGATTATATCTTATCAGAACTCGTTCTTAACATGTTTTATTGTTTTATGTTTTTTACTTTTCAATAAATTTTTGTGAAAAAAGCTTTGTACTTTGATGACCTTGTGACTGTTTGTAGGTTTGAGAGGAAGCTTACACGATCATATCGTTATGACTTTTGAGCTGACTTCGTGAGATTTAAGACTTAACATAAGGTTTAATTCTAATCTTAATCTCATACGTGTCTGAAAGAAGGACAACTTTCAGATATGAAAACATGTTCTTAAAATGTTCAAACCACTTCTTATTCCTAAAACGATTTCACGACTTTAGAAATGTGATTTTAAATGTTTTCATTTTTCATGGGCTTAAATGTTTAAACAAACCGTGTGTTTCCAATGATATATACTTGTGTATTATCTTTTCCATATACATTCAAGTATTCACACACATCGGTTTAATATTCTGTTGGAAATGTTCTTACCATGTTTCATATTGAAACATATTTTCGATGGTAAGACACCCTGCTTGATATTCAATGTTTGTTGAGCGTGATTTCATTTCAAAATGTTTCTTCCAAGAATGTCTATATTTTGATTCGTATAGACAAATTCCAATTTTTACTGACCTAAGCTTTCATGATAAATCATTCAGATTTTGATATTTTTCATACAATGTCAGATTTTCAAGAAAGTTTCTTGTATTCATTTCATTCATTCAATATACTTGTTTTGAATAATCTTCAATGTTTAAAAATTCTCAAATATTCATGATTATCTCATTGAGCATACAAACATCTGACTTGTATATACGTGCTTTAACTGCCAAGTTAAACCATTTTTGAACATGTTCTTATAGGAATTACATGGGTTCATTGTGTGAGGACTTAACATAACTTCTATGGATTCACGTTAACCAGTGTTTCCTACCCAAGAAGTTAATCCTTAGTGATCGAGAGGCGAGGAGTCAAAAATAACTGAGTGTGGGTATGAGTGATGAGGTAAAATGAAAAGAGAGTTTGGTTAGATGTGAGCTCAATGATTAAAAAGTAAGATGGTGAGAGAACAGAGTAAAAGAATATCAAACTCCACACTAACTTTTTCTGAGTCGGGCAGCCACATTGCTGGTGTTTTACAATTCTTCGTGAACATCATTGAAACAGGCGATTAGCCCATGCCAACTTTTGATAAATAAAAAAAAAACCACCAGCTACTCATCTTTTTCTCAAAAAGAAGATGTTTCATATTTCAAGGGGACGCAACATATAATCTATCTCATTTTCATTTGGAAAATTTGGATATTGAAAAAGAAGGAAGTCTGCCCCACCTTCGCATTTCGATTATGCACAATCGAGTCTGTGTTTAACTGTTGTTGTCTCAATGGTTTACACAATTTTGAGCCTATCAACAGCAATCTTCATATGCTTAATTCTTTCATACACAAGCACGTACACACATGAAATTCGTTTTTCTGTCTAAACGTTCATAGAATAAACTTGTGTTATTCGATGATTGAATGGATGACCTGGGGAAGTGAACATCAAAAAGCTTCTTTCCAATGTGTATTCGTTACACACAGTAACTTCGTGTTACCGATAGGCATTTCTAACTGATTCATTTGTTGATTCAGGTGTTACACTCATAATTTGTCTGAATTTGCAAAGATTTGGATGAATATCTTTTGGATCAATAAATAATCAGAGGCTCAGTGATGAAAGATCAGTGGTAGAGCATATTGGTACATGACATTTCTTGTGAAAGTTTTGATGATTTCAATGCTTCAATCATCAAAAAGGGGGAGAAATTCAAGAAATGGAGAAAATAATGATCAAGAAATGTGAGAGATGTTCAAGAAATGTTATATATGGGAGAATTTTTCAAGAAATGGTTGTGAAAGAAAGATGTTAAAGAAAGTTGTTAAAGAAAGATTGTTGAAGGTTATGCAAGTTTGAAAGAGCAAATTAAAAGATTTCTCAAAGAGAGCAGATTTTACTGATTTTTTCTTTGAAGACAATTTGCTGAAGCAAACTGAGCTGAATTTGAAGATAATTTCTTTCCGGTGTCTGAAAGAGGTTTTACAACCTTGGGGAGATTGTAACTATTTTTGAAGACAGACTTTGGGGAGAATACAAAAAGTTTTTGAAGACAGATTTATCAAAGGAAGGGGAGATTGTTTTGAGCATAAAGAGGAGACTGAGCTTCAATGTCTATTTTGCTAAAGATCAACGAAAGGGGGAGATTGTATTGCAAAATCTTTTTGAGATGATCTTGAATCCAAAGGGGGAGAATGTTAGTGCATATATTTGTTGGATACAAGATCATGAAGACTGAAGACTGAAAGTCAAAGAAAGTCCAAGTTCAAGTCAACTCTCAAGCAAGTCAAAGTCTTTGTTTAATAAAAGTCAAAGTCAAAAGTCAATTTGTTAGTTTAATTGTTTGTTCCTTGTATTGTGTTTGAGGTATAAATATTTTGTGTCCTTGTATTTGTTTGTATGAACTTAGAGAGCTTATTAGAGAAGATCGTATTGCATATTGTAGTAAGAGAAAGTAATTGTAATCTGTGAAGTTTGAATCAATGAATATGAGATTTGATTAAGAAATTGTTCATCTTGATAATCTTGCACATAATCTGGGATTAATAATATCAATTAAACACAAGAATTCAATCAAGATTTAGAGAGAGAAAGTAGTGAGAGAAAATAGGTAGTCGTATATCTCTTGAAGTCTAATGGTTACAATGAAGAACTCTCACAAAGCTTGGTCACACCCTTCTCTCAAACAACTAAGGAAACTATTTATATGGAAAACTCTCATAATCTAGAAACTCACAAAGACTTACAAAACAAAGTCAAACTAAAAAAGTCAACAAGTTGATCTAAACTAATACATTTACAATCTCCCCCTTTTAGATCAACTCAGCAAAAGCTTCATCTGCCCCATCTTGAATAGCTTCCTTGACGAATGCCGATCAGAGACTCAAAAATCCTTATACCTCGCCTGAAATGGATTATGTCTTCTAAAGCATCCAAAACTCTGATCAAAGCAAGTCTGTCAAACTTTCCAAGGCCTTTTTCTCCTTTCTTGACTTTCTTCTCATTATCTTTAAATCTTTGGTTCAGCTGCAGTTTGACCACTTTGATAGTTCCATCCGAAAACTTGGCAATCTCCGAAATTCTGAGAAATATTTTCTTGTTTCCACATTCTTGTAAATCACTCCAAGTTTCGGCTTTTCAATGATCGTGATCAAGTAATAGCTTTCAATATCTTCTAATTCCAGATTTGGCTTGAGCATGTTGACTTTCCTTTGATTAGTTTCTATTGCCAGTTGAAAGTCGTAGCAGTAAGTATAGTTGTTATGCCTCCTCATGAAAATCTTTACAGCTTCTAAGGCAAAGATAATATTCTCTGGTCTGATGGTCATGCTCCTAAATAGATGATAAAGATATTCAATGTCGTCCACATCCAAGTATTGGAAATCAGCTTCAGAGAATTCACAATTTGTCAGATCTCTTCTTTGTACAAAGAAGACTGGATACCAGATTTTTTGAAATTTCCTCATCCTGACTTTTTCACCATGACAATCCCTGACTTATTCTTTACATATTTCTTTGCTTTTCTCACCCAACCAATCATTCTAGCATACTCCTCCTGGTATTCCTTTGGTAGATGAGAAACACCCAAAACCTTGTATATATCCATCCTCCTGAGCCTGTGCACGAAAATCTTCTTCATTTCTTCTTCCAGAAATGGTGCTCTCATAAGATTTCTCATTTGTCTGAGTTGGGATTCATTGAGAACTAAAGGTACTTCAGGTTGGTTTGAGGGACCGGCTTGGGTTTCTACTGGGTTGGAAGGAAAGTGTAGTTCAGTTTCGGCTTCAGTGTTGGTTTTCAGGTTGGTTGTCATATGTGGGTTGGCTATCATGGATTGGGCTAGGGATTCTGTTTGGGCTAGGTAGGTTATCAGGGTTAGGTTGGTTTTGTGGGCTAGGAATTTGTTAGTTTACTAGGCTAGGGTTTTTTTCTGGGCTAGATAGGTTTATTGGGCTAGGTATGTTTTGTGGTTGGTCAACAGGTTCAGAGAGGTTTATTTCTTTAAAGGTTGGGATTTCAGGTGGGGTTCTTGTGGTTTCTAGAAGTTCATGATGTACCGGGCTCAGTTGGATATCATCTGGAGTGCAGGAAAGAATGTCCAGGATGTTCTCATCACCTTCATCATCAGACCCCGTTAATTGATATCTCTCTCTCCTCCTTTATTCTCCAAAAATTCTCATACTTTTCATTTGCTGACTCATCTTCATCTGATGATAAGTCAACAATGTCTATTGCTTGCATCCCCGTTAGCATCAAGATCTCCTCCCTTATAGCAACCTTAGGCTTTTCAACCCTTGGTTCTACCTCCTCTTTTACATATAACACAATCTCCATACTCTCTCCAGCATCAACTCTTTCATCATTTCCAGCATCAATCATCACAACATCCTCTTCAGTTTCAACATTACCCTGAGCAGCTTCAGTTTCTGTGGCAGTTCTTTGTCTTTTGCTCATCTCCCCCTCATGATCTTTATCTGAATCATGATCATGGCTTCTTTTTGTAACTGTCTGAACCTTACAAGCTTGCTGAACTGCTCGAGTTAGCTCTTGAATATGTTGTACCACTTCAGACTTGAATGCATTAAACTCTGTGATTAAAACTGAGTCTGAAGATACTTGAGCTTGTTGAGATCTTAACAATCCAACCAAATATGCATCTGAATGATCAGTTGGAGCCTGGGATAATAACTTTGCGTATAACATAGATTTCATCTCCTCCACATATAAGTCTACTGGTTGTACTGGAGGTGGTGGAGGTGACTGAACAGGCACTTCCACAGCAAGTCCTTTACCCTTCATCAAACTTTTTACTTTACCCAACTCCTCTTCAAATTTCCCATACAAACGATCTTCAATAGCCTTTAAGGCGCCGTTGAGAAATTCCTTTGACACAAAGTCAGGGAAACTAACACCGGGGTCACTTAGACTTCCCGTTAACACAACTGTTTAACATTCAACCGTGTGGCATGTGTTCAAAGTTGGCAAGGTGTAAGAAATGACAGGACTTCCATCTAATCCTTGTAGGTCGGATTGCGGTCCTACAACAGATGTTCCAATCGGGTCACTAAGACGGTCGATGGTAGCAGATTGTACAAGTGTCCTAGGAATTGAAGTTGGTAGTTCAAGTGGTGCTAGACTCGACTGTGCACATAATGGAATTGATCTTTGGGGCATATGAGCTCTATTTTCAATATCTAGACATTCCGAGTGAAAGCTAGATAGAGTATGTGCTAAATCCCCGTGCAAGACTGAGACTACGGCCTGTTGAGAGGCAATAGAATGGGTGGTTGGGATGTGCAATTGCATAAGTGGGCCACTTCTGTCTTGAATACCCGAGCGCAACACATGCGACGGAGTATTTGGTGTGGTTGATGTTATCCCAGTTTAATCTAGTTGATTAACAATCACATAACACAATAATAATCAAGAGATAATAAGATCAAGAATAGCATACCAATCCCTTGAATAAACAGTTAAACCTTGTGTGTTCTGGATACCCTTGAATACAGAGAAAACCGCTACCTCTGTAATATGATTATAAAAGTAATTGTGAGGATTAACCCTAAAACTAAATAACTAAAACTTTAAATACCTAGGCTTTTAAGGCCTAATGGGCTTGGGCCCAATAGCTAATAAACTATTAACCTATTACAATTTAAACCCCAAACTTTAACTATCAAATAAATACAGTTTAGACCCTTTAATCTTGAATACAATTATGATCCAACAATCTCCCCCTTTGGATTCAAGATTAAAAAAAAATTAACAATAATCTTCAGGTCTTCACTTTTCTTCAGATATGACATTGATAGCTTCAAAACTTCAAAACTTGATATCTTTAAATAATCTTCAAATCTTCAAAACTTTGAAAATCTTCAGCAGTCTTCAGATTATGTTCTCCCCCTTAATATATTCTCCCCCTTTTTGATGAGTGGTGAGAGTCATCATCATCAAAACTTTTCAAAACAATCTCCCCCATTGTGTATGATCACGTAAGCACAGTCTTCATGTAACGAGCCCTGTATGGAAATAAGAGCAGTCTTCCCAGATGGAAAGAGTGATTATTTCAATCTTTTCAGATAAAAATAGTCAATTGTAACCGTTTATATCTTTCCAAATTCAAACAGTTTAAGAGTTGTAACCCTGAATCAACAAATGACTCGGTTAGAATGTCTGTCAGTAACACAAAGTTATTGAGTAACACAAAGTTACTATATAAGGAGCTGGTTTTGATGTTAGCTCCCCAGGTCTTCCATTCAATTATCGAATAACACATGGTTATCTATGAACGTTCTGACAGAAAACAAATTTTTGTGTGCTCGTGCATGTGTATGAAAGAATTAAGCATAGATGATTGCTTTTCATTTTAGGTTCAAAGTATGTAAACTTGTTGAGACAGCAACAAATTATACAAAGACTCAATGTGGATGAGAAAGGGTTCGAAGGTGGGGCAACTTTCCTTCTTTTTCAATATTAGTATCTTCCAAATGAAGAACCAATAGTGTATGTGCTGCTTCCCCAGAAAATGTGAAACATTCTCTTTTTGAGAAAAGAATGAGTAGCTGGTGAGGTTGTATGCAAGAGATGGCATGGGCTAGGTGCCTTTTTCAATGATGGTCACCAAAAAAATGTGAACCAATCAGATTATGTGGTTGCCCAACTCAGAAAGTGGTGTGGTTTGGTGCAGAAAGTGCTCACATCTAACCAATCTCTCTTTTTCATTTTACCTCTTCACACACCATCACTCAATTCTTTTGACCCTTCTCCCCTCAATCACTTAGGGAATACTTCCGGGGTAGGAAACATTGGTTATCGTGAATCCATGGAAGTTTTGATAAGCTCTCACACTGAATCCCATGTATTTTCCTAAAAAGAACATACTGTTCAACAGGCTTTTGTACACGTAAGCACAAATACCACTTGTTACATGAAAAATAAGACTTTCGGAGATGTCAAAACAGTTATGTTTGACGATGCAATTCTCCCCCTCAACCTAAAAGTAGTTGGAAATAAGCTCATATCAATTTTTCATGAAGAATAATATGTTGGAGAATCAAAAATGAATGTTGTTTATATGAACAATATATAAACATATTTTCAATGAAAGCACATGAAATGACGTTTGATTCAATCAACAGTGAATACAAAGAACGTGAGTATTACCATAGAAAGATTTAACTTTTGATACATGGTAATAACAAAGTCAAATAGAATGTTCTGAACCGTTATGTGTATGAATACTTGACAAAGTATATTGACAAGATAAAACGCAAGTATTTATCTTCAAGAACACACGGTCAGATAATCTTTTTTTTTAAGATCAAGCAGGAAAAATAAAGCACTGAAGTGCGGGTCCTAATCTGATGTGATTAGAAGCCATACTCCGTTGAGGTACAGGTTCTAAGCTGAGTTACTTATAAGCCTTTGTTCTTTCTCCGCCTTAAACATTGGGTGCCTGCAACACAGATTTAGCTTTTGGTACCCACTGGTATTTGGGTCCTAATGAGTTAGTTGCAGTTCTAGTAGGAGAGATGAAGTAAGAACCATACCAGTTATTTACATAATCTTTACTTACAAAATCATTTGAGCCACAGTAGGAACAACTAATTTTCTTTTGTGCTAACCTGATCAGTTGATTGATAGTGTAAACCAAATCAGGTTTGCCAAAAGTTTTACCTTTTGGTAGCATAGTTCCATTTAGCATTTGATGTATGCACAAATGATTCTACTTTCTTCTTCTCCTCCGAGGATCCTTTAACTCTCCAGATCCAGTTTCCTCTTTCTTTCTCATCATCCCTTCTCCAGAAGCTTTTCTTTTGAGACTTCGTCTTCTTGAAGTTACCTGAACCATCAACATTTTTGTCATAGAAAAGGTTAGAAGGACGAATCTGTTCAGTAGATTTAGAAGTAAGACTATCATCTGAATCACAGAAAGGATTATAGAAAACATTTGAAACATGTGAACTTGAAGACTTTTTGAGTGAACAATCTGAATCAGTTTGATCATCTCTCGGTGATTGAGCTATTGATTCTGGCGTCTTGCGCTCAGTCAGCTTCACCTTGAATACAATCTCTTCAAGTTCCTTTATCTTTGAAGACAAACTGTTTCTTTCCTTTTCAATCAGATCAAACTTCTTATGCAACTCAGATTTTGCATTCTTCTCCTTCATGATGTTTGTTGACAATTCAGATAGCTTTCCTGTTAGCTTGGCTATCTCGGTCTCAAGTATTTTCTTTTCTTCAGAAAAGTCTATATTTGCTTCCTTCAGCATAGCTTTCTTCTTCTCATTCTCAGCCTTTTCTCTCTCTAGAATGATAACCTTCTCAAAGTCTGAAACTTGTTGAGAAAGCTTAACACATCTAAGCTCTAATGATTTCTTCTCTTCAAAGGCTTTTCTGGAGAAGTCAGAGAATTTCTTGGCAAATTCTTTTCTCTCTTTCTCAATCTTCAACATTTCATCTTGAGTTGTTGTATTGTCTCTGTCTTGGGTTTCCTTTTCTTTCAGCATTTTAATCTCAACCTCAAGACTGAGAACTTTATCTTTAAACTTATCTCTGTCCGCACAGAGTTGAGAATTTATCTGTCTTAGTCCTGTACTAGTATCCTTTGAAACACTTGTACTCCTTCTAAGCTCCTCAAGCTCTCTTTGCATTGCATCCTTCTTTGACCATGTAGAGCTTGATTCAGATCTTTTCAACTTTTCTTGAAGATCCAAGATCTCTTTTTCTTTAGACTCAATCATTCCTGCAAAGTCAATTATAGAATCAGAATCTTTTAAATTTTCTTTTAAAGCATTGACCTTAATAAGAAGAGATGAGTTCTGAATCTGTAAAGCCTTGTTTTCAGCTTTAAGAGATGATATCTCGGATTTGAACATTTTTTTCTCTATGTCATACTCATCAACCATGCGAGAAGATATTGATAATCGTCCAGCAAGTTGTTTAGCCTTTGCTTTTACTTCAGAATGTGTCATCTTTTCAAAATCAAGGTTGTAACCTTCAGACATCATTAGCTGATTCGACATCCTAGCTGTATGGTTAGTAATCAAACTTTTCTGTACCAAGATAACCAACTAGATGAGATCGTTAGAATCAAAATAAAAACCACACTTAAAAATTTTCAGAAAAATAAATTTCCAAAAAATAATTAAGTACAGAATTTGCACAGTATAAAACACAAAGAAATAATACTGAAGAATGAAATTAGTAAAATTTTGATCAAGCACAAAACTTTTGTCCCCCTTCGCAGACTTAGACCGGGGATGTGCTTCGACCGGTATTGAGTCGACCGGGGACTTGTAAAGACCGGTAGAGAGTTCGACCGGGACCTTGTAAAGACCGGTAGAGTGATAGACCGATACTGCTAAGGATCGGTAAAGGGTATTCGACCGGTAATGGACTAGACTGATATGGTGCTTTGACCGATACAAAGGTATGGACCGATAAACTATGTTCGACCGATATAATGCTATGACCGGTAAAGCTAAGGACCGATAGTGAGATTTGACCGATAAAGGGTAAAGACCGATAAAATACCTTCGATCGATAATGATTATTCGATCGATATAGCTTAGACCGATAGAATGTTCAACCGGTATGTTCTTGACCAACCCAGAAAGTCGATGAACAGCTCAGATAATTAACCCAGAAATCGCACAAAACACATAAATTTAATGCAAAAACCAGACCTTTGTACTCAAAAACATGTATCGATTACACTTTAAGCAAAATCAACTATCATTTTCAACTTTCATGCAACGATTTTGACAGCACAGTGGTTGAAATTTATACAAACCCAGATATCAAAAGTCACAAATTCCATCACTTAAAGGTGTGCAGCGCAGTTAAACTTATCAAATCATGTTCAATAGCATGGAACACATCTAATCATATCGATTTTAAACATAATAGCACATAGATTCATGAAATCGATTTTTACTTGATGAATAGTAACTTCGATGAACAGTAACTTTAAAAAAAATCGATGAACAGTAACTTTCACAAAAAAAATCGATGAACAGTAACTTCGATGAATAGTGATCGATGAATAGTAATCTCAAAAAATTTTTGATTCTTTTGGCTTTGATACAACTTGTTATCCTAGTTTAATCTACTTGATTAACAATCACAGAACACAATAATAATCAAGAGATAATAAGATCAAGAATAACATACCAATCCCTTGAATAAACAGTTAAACCTTGTGTGTTCTGGATACCCTTGAATACAGAGAAAACCGCTACCTCTCAAATATGATTATAAAAGTAATTGTGAGGATTAATCCTAAAACTAAAGAACTAAAACTTTAAATACCTAGGCTTTTAAGGCCTAATGGGCTTGGGCCCAATAGCTAATAAACTATTAACCTATTACAATTTAAACCCCAAACTTTAAATATCAAATAAATACAGTTTAGACCCTTTAATCTTGAAAACAATTATGATCCAATAGTTGCCCTTTTGGATCTGTAGGTTACAGTACACACTCGCTCACCATATTCTTTTTCTGCAATTTCACTCTGCCTCACATTTTCAGTATTTTCTACTTGAACTACCTCATCCATCCTTATTTCTTCCAAGACATTTTGTATAGACGTTGCAGCATTATCAATGTCCATGTTCTCATGATGTAAAGAAATTTCATCAAGAAAACCAAACTTGTGTCCCATGTCATCATCATGTTCATTTCCTTCATTTGGGCCTGTAGTTGCAGATGGTACTGAATCTGTAGAAGAATTAGCATGTTAATCCAAATCAGTTTCAGAGTTCTGACCTTCATTGGGAATCTCTCCCTGAGGGCTCAATTGATGAATGATAGCTCTCTCAGGTTGAGATGTGGAAACTTCAAGATGAGTGGCATCATGTGCCTGATTATCCACAACCTCAATTCTAGAATCCGGACCCCCTTGTATTCCCCTCTCAGCTCTTCCCGTTCCTGGACTCCCATAGCCTCAGGAACCCTCACTGGCTCCTCTCTTCTAAGGTTGGATCTTGGGTAGGGATAGTCGGTTCTGGAAATCCCATAGACTCTCTGTATTTTCTAACGCACTCGGAGTTCGGATCAGCGTAGGCTAGTAGAGTTGCAGGGATAGGCATTGAGTAGCTGAATGATTTCTTTTTCTTCTGAAGATATCTCATTTCACATTCAGGAGCCACTTTATGATGGGATCTTTTTGGAATATCTATGTTAGAACGGATCATACTCCGGACAATCAATTGAAGGAACCTCTGATAAGGAACATACAATGGTTTCTTGGAAGTGCGCTTGCTAATAACCTTCTCATATAGTTTTGTCCAAAATGCCATCGAGTAATCCACGTGTAGATCATACACAATGGCATGAAATAACCTCAAGGTGTGCATGTTGGTGTTGTCGAGGCCTGAGTGCATTGAAGTCAAGCAACAATTAATAACTGAGAACATATGATAATAGAAGGGTGGAAGATTTGTCTTACGTATACTTCTTCATGTAGGATACCGTTGAGGAATGCTGACTTGACATCCATCTGGTATACCTTGATATTTTTGTATGCTGCATATGCAAGAAATATCCTGATAGCTTCGATCCTTGCTACGGGTGCGTAGGTTTCGTCATAATCAATGCCTTCTTGTTGATTGTAACCCTTCACAACTAACCGAGCTATATTCCTAACAATTATTCCCGCTTCGTCCTTCTTGTTTCGAAAAACCCACTTAGTACCGACGATTGTTTTGTCTTTGGGTCTTGGTACTAATCGCCATACTTTATTTCTCTTAAATTCGTTGAGCTAGTCTTGCATTGCGTTAATCCAATCTGGATCTTTAAGTGCTTCAGACGACTTCTTTGGTTCCATGCTGCTTAAGAAGTTTACGAACATGCAGTAGTTGGCAGATGTAGATGCAGTGGAAGATCGAGTAGACACCTTAGCATTCGGATCCCCAATAATATTTTCTGGAGGGTGACTCTTGGTCCATCTGTGAGTGTTTGGCAGTACATTAGTTTATGTCTAATCGTTTGAGTTATCAAACTCATCCTGAATTGCAGGCAGATCAGCTTCTGTTACAGTTGGATTCTTTGCACTTGGTGATGGATCAGTTCCTCTGATACAGTTTCTGGTTAATGCTATCCAGATACAGCTGATGTAGATCATGGTTTAACCAATGGTGAAACCATTTCTGTTGTGCTGTCTGGTGTAGCTTGATCAGAAACAACTTGAGTTTTGCTTGTTGAAGCTTCGCCAATTTCTTCAGAGGGTCCTGAGATGTCTGCACTTGTAGTAGGTGAGTCAGTATTTATTATATTTTCTTGATTGTTATCTTCAGCAGTTATATCATTAAAAGCATCTAAGAATAACAAATCAAGATCTGATTCAGTGAGGGTTTGAGAATGCTTATTTTTCTGAAGATCGGGTTCTACACTGCTTGATGTAGAAGCTTTATCTTTAGATACGAGTTCTAAATTGTTGTGTTCAGAAGTCCTTGTCATTAATTCATCAAAGGTTACATTGATACTCTCAATAACAGTCTTTGTTCGCGTATTGTAAACCCTGTACGCTTTGGATTGAAGATAATATCTGATGAATATTCATTCGTCAACTTTGGCTTGGAACTTTGACAGATTCTCTCTATCATTCTGCACATAGCATATGCAGCCAAACACACGAAAAAATTTAATACTAGGTTTTCGACCGTTAATAATTTCATAAGATGTTTTATTTAAACACTTATTTATAAAAGTCTTGTTCTGTGTAAAGCATGTTGTTGCTACTGCTTCAGCCCAGAGGAACAGAGGTAGATCAGAATATGCAAGCATCGTCCGTGCAACTTCTACCAAAGTTCTATTCTTTCTTTCAACAACCCCATTTTGTTCAGGTGTCATAGCCGCTGAGAAGTTGTGTGAAATGCCAACAGAGTCAAGAAAAGACTGTAACGTTGCATTCTTGAACTCAATACCATTGTCACTTCTCAACTGTTGAACCAGGCTTTGAAGAAGAACTTGTATTTTCTTAATGAATTTGATGATCAGATCGGGAGCCTCAGATTTCTTTCTTAAGAACTCTAGCCAGGTGTATCTTGAATATTCATCCACCATGACCAGAATGTATTTCTTGCCATTGATGGATTGAGTTCTCATTGGTCCGCAAAGATCCATGTGAATAATCTCTAAACATTTGTTGTAGTTTGATAACATCTTCAGCTTGTGAGAACTTCTCTTCATCTTGCCCTTTTCGCATGCAGTACAGAGTGAATCTTGATCTATTTTCAGATCTGGAAGTCATGTGACAAGATGTTAAGTTCTCAACTAATTCAGATCCCGGAAATGCTGATGAGATAAACGGCGATGCCACAACCAACTTTCTTCAGATGAAGTCTTAGAGATAAGACATACAGGCCTTGAGGCTTTTAAAGTCGGAAAGTGAACATCATACAGTAAACCCATTCTCCCAACTTTAATTAACTCAGCTCCACTTTGATCTTTGATAAAGCAATAATCAGCATCAAATTCTACTTTGCATTTCTTCTCAGTAAATTGAATGATAGAGAAAAGATTATATGCCAAACCCTCCACGTACAAGACTTTTGACATTGAGATCATATTGTTCTTGATTGTACCATAACCTCTGACATATCCTTTCATTTCATTTCCGAAGTTGACTGATCCTGCATAGTGTTCAACATAATCGAATAGCAGGTGCTTATGTGTTGTCATGTGTCTTGATGCACCGCATTCTATGATCCACACATGACAAGCCTATAAGCAACAGTCACTTCGATTTAGGTACCCGTATGAATATGGGTCCTTTCTTGTTAGTATCTTTAAAATTCTTTAAATCAGTTGATGACCCTTTAATTCGCCATTCAAATCTGGGTCCTTTTGGTAAAGTTTATGCTTTAATTTCAGATTTTAGAATCCATTTCCACACAAATTTTACATCGGCTATTTTATTTACTTGAAAACTTTTGTTTTTCTTGTTAACAGAGTAAACTTCAGCTTTTCGATTGACATTGGAATGAGCAGAAGTTTTCATGTTTTTAAGCTGAATTGTTTTTCTTTTCTTTTTTTGAAGACTTGGGTTTCAAAGAAAATGAACTTTCAAGATAGTATGAACATTGCAACTTAGTAGCAGCTTGCATCAACAACTCATTTCGAGAAAGAGTTTTTGTTTTATTCAAACAGTGTTGACAAACATCAGTACAAGTCTTTACTACTCTATTACATTTTGTACTATCAGGAACTTTCACTTTCTTGTAAACATTTGTCATCTTTGGCTTCTTCTGACTTTCCTTCTTCACTTTTGTATCTGTAAAACAATCAGAGTTAGAAACATCAAAGAAAGAAGATTTAGAACATTCACTTATCTCATTAACACTTACCACCTTTTCTGAAGATTTAAGAACTTTTAATTCTAATTTCATAACAGGAGTTGTAGTATCTATTATGGAAGATTTAGACTGAGCCTTAGCACTTGAACTTACAGAAGTTGGAGTGTCTTTATTAATACAAGCCTCTTTTCCTTTTGAAATTTTGAAAATTTGGGATTTTAGACTTATGGTCTCCTTTTGTAAAATTTCCTTCTGACTTAAACTGGAGCCTAGTTCCATCCCGAAATTTTCATTGGCCTCTTCCAGTTCAACAATGAGCGTGTTGAGAGATGAAAGTTGCCTTTCTAAATCAGAAATTTTATTCAAGGTTGTTTGATGTTTAAGGTCAATGAATTTTGAATTATTTTCAGAAGCAGACGAAGTTTGAGAGTGAACTTCTTCATCTTTGTCCCCTATAATTGAACAAGAAATAACTGTTTCAGTTGTATCAGAATTTGAACTTGATTCAGAAGACTCATGTTGTTTTGAGAAAGGATTTTCAAATTCAACGAATGTTTTCTTTTTATTTTCATGAGAAGAATTCAATTCGTCATATTTGAATTTAACATAATTAAAACCATGTATTTCTGAATCAGTTTGTGTTCCTGGATAAACTTCCACAGATTCTTCCATATTCATTTTATGAGTCTCGGGTGAAGAATTCTCTGGCTTAACAAAAGTCTCTAGGATGCGTGGTATAATCACATTAGAAGCATCACCCGACTTTTTGAAATTGTACAGGTTTTCGGGTGCTTTCTTTAAAACATTCACATCAGAAAGACCTGAGTCAGGTTTTGCTTTATAAAACCGAGTATCTATTTTATTGTTCGCTAAAATCTTTAACGCCTGTTATGTCTGACCTTTCTTGAAATTTAGGTCCTCCAACTCTTTAATCTTCGTATATGCTTCAGTCCTGTCTTTCAATACAATATCATACTGAAGTGTTAATTCAAGATTTTTGTCCTTTAATGTAACTACTTCCTTTTGTAATTCAGATATTTTGGCTTGAAGGTTAGTTTTGTCCAGCTTTAAAACATTTTTCTCTTCTTCTCTTTTCGCTGCCAATGTCTTATAGATTAATGCTTGATCTTGATGTCCCTGAATTGTACTCTTTTGTAGCTTAAAATTTTCTTATAGCTTTAAAAACTCAGAGTTCATTAAGTTCAATTGAGACATCAAGTTCAACACTTCTTCATTTTCAGATAAACAATCATAGTTGTCAGAAATAGAGTTTACCTCAGAATCAGACTATTCGTTCAAATGTGCCATTAGGTTGTAGTGAACCTGAGTCAGATTAACCTTGACCTCTTCTTCTTCATCATCGGAGTACTCGAACCATATTTCTTCCTCAGCTTTCAATGCCTTTCCTTTTTCCATTGCTTTGGCAAGTTGGGCTTTCTTCACGTAGTACTCGTAGTTCTTTACCCTTTTGACTGGACAATCTCTGATGAAGTGACCAGTTTTACCACAGTTAAAACATTTATCTGATTTCTCTTTCTCTTCTCTCTTCTCTTCTTTCTTCTCCTCTTTCTTTTCCTCTTTCTTCTCTTTCTCTTTCTCAAACTTTCCTCTATACTTTCTTGACTTGTATGAATCATACTTTGGCTTGTTGTAAAACTTCTTTCTGCCAAACCTCTTGTGGAAGCTTGAAGTCAAAAGAGCAAGTTTCTCAGCAAATTCTGTCAATTCATCATCCTCAGATTCATCTTGAACATCCTCCACAGAACTTTCCGAAGACTCAATCAGGTTTGTCATTAAAGCTTTATTCTTTCAGGCCTTAGCAGAGACTGAGCTTCCTTTGACCAACTTGCCCTTGCCTTGTGCTAGTAGTAAGGCTAAAGAATCCTCAACCTTTTTCTGCTTGTCTTTCAGTTGATGCAGTTTTTTGTTGATGACATCTTGTTCTTTAACCTTCTCTTCATGTTGGTTCAGAGCACAGAACAAATCATTAAGCTTCTCCTCGTCCATATCTTTGTTGATTTGCATCTGAATAGTGTAGACATCCCATTCGGGCTGGAGATTCTTAATAAATTTGAAGTTGGTCTCTGATTCGGACTTTTGCACTCCATTTCTCCTCAAGTCATTCAGAATGATGTTATATCTGTCATAGGCTTCCCTTAAAGATTCCCCTTCCTTAGCTTTGAAACCCTCGTACGCGTTTATACTATGATTTCTTTTTGTCTTCATGGATTTAGCAGAACCTTGAAACAATTTCTCTAGCTCATCCCATATGTCTTTAGTTGATTCTCTGCTATCAACTCTGTTGAAGATGTCATTAGGAATGGCCATGATCAGAAAAGTTAAGGCCTGAGCATCTCTCTCCACCAATTATTTATCAAGTTCACTGTACTGAATCGGGTCTCTAGCTACTTGTCATTCTAGGATCTCAGGGTTTGTATCTGTAGCTGGAATTCTGGCTACTGTGACGTGAGGGAAATGAGGTCCATCAATAATAGAATTCATTAACTTCTTGTCTTGATTATTCAAGAAGCTAATCATTCATTTCCGCCATTGAGGATATTCGTCCGCTTGTAGAACCAAAGGGTTTAACTTGGAACCCATACTGACAAGATCACGAGACATTTTTGCATATTGATAAAGAGTACTGATTATAGGCTTGAAATAAATGATCATCCCAAAATATTCAGAAAAAGTTGACTGGAAGAGTCAAACTTGGATCAACACTTGAAACAGATCAGAGAAAGTTTCTAACTCCAAAACTCGTAGAGTACTAGAACTCGCAAACCACTGTTCACTGAACTTCACGCAGATAGACTTGTGGGCGTAGCTAGTTCTCGCAGACTACTACGTGCGCGTTCAAAATTCTCGCAAACTTCAACGTGCGCGTTTGGTGTTCTCGCAAACCAACACGTGCGCGTTTTGTACTTAGAAATTTTTTATCAGTTTAGGTTCACGCAAACAAATGCAAACTCGCAGATCAAGGAATCGAATCAAAACTCGCAAGGCACTTTGCGTGTTCCATACTTAGAAAAATTTCGAGAAAATGAGAACTCGCAGAATGCAAACTCGCAACCCAGTACTTCTCGAAGAACTAAGAACTCGCAGATTAATCAAGAAACTCGCACCACGTGATTAGCGCGTTTTCACTTCTTACAAATCACTCTATGCGCGAATCAAACAAAAACTCGCAGAAACCATGAAAATGCCAAATCTCTTCATCGTGTGTGTTCTTCAGACTAGTGTGTTTAGAGATGTGTGTGTGTTCTTCCCTTGCGTGTTTTACAGATCTAGCGTGTTCTTCACTGATGAACACAAGATCGATCACAACCTTTGTAAACCTACAATTGTATTCAAGATTGAAGCAATATGATCGATATATGATTTTAATCACTTTTCAAACACATAGAAATGGCTAAAAATCCAAAAATACAGTGCGATCCATGAGAATACAGTGTTCGACTATTTTCTTGAAAAAATTCAAAAAAAATCCAAAATTCAATCCGATTGAGTGAAAATTTCGAAACAAATTATGAACAAGAAATTGTCTAATTCACCCAACGATCACTGTAGAATCATTTTCGAATCCTAAAATCGATTATCAAATGCGAATTTTATCAAACAGTGAATCTCGTGCATGTTCTTCGTGAAAAATGAGAAATTGATCAAAAACAAGTGAAATCAAACTCTTTGAATGATTCTGGGTTTTCTCTGATACCAAATGTAAGACCACTAATCAAGTCATATCAATCAAACACAATAATTCAATCAAGATTTAGAGAGAGAAAGTAGGTAGTCGTATATCTCTTGAAGTCTAATGGTTACAATGAAGAACTCTCACAAAGCTTGGTCACACCCTTCTCTCAAACAACTAAGGAAACTATTTATATGGAAAACTCTCATAAGCTATAAACTCACAAAGACTTACAAAACAAATTCAAAATACAAAAGTCAACAAGTTGATCTAAACTAATACATTTACAAGGGTTCTAAGAATGGAGCTGGTTCTATCAGCTTGGCCAAAATATCGGCAAGCAGTTTGTTGGAACTGTTGATTTTCTCACTGAGAGTATTCACCTCTCCAGTGAGTGTCTTCACAACCCCAGAAAGATTGTCAATGTGGCCATTTAAGGATTGCAGCTGAGAAGTATTTGTGGCCACGTGTTTTTTCAGATCGTTCACATCTATTTGTAGTGAGGAGAGCTGAGATGCATCAGCCTTGGTGGAGATGGTGGAGGAGAGGTTCTGCAGCTTTTCACCAGCAGCATTGACTGTTGAGGTGTTGGTGTTGATGGAAATAGCGAGAGATTCCATCTTATTGCTGACTTTGTGGAATGAGGCATCAACTGTGGTCAAACTAGAACCTGTAAAATAAGTTATTTTTTAGTAAAGGAAGGTTCTGGTTTACTTAGAAGGGTTGGAGAAGTATATAGGGATGTAGTGATACCTGATGTGTCAAACATGTTGTAAAATGCCATATCCCCTTCAAAAGAAGAGGGTGGCAGGTTTGTTTAAGGAATATATCTAAGAGGGAGGGAACCAGGTCCTAGTTGTGCAACCTGAAAAGTTGGTTGTTGTAAAGTTGGTATATTAGAGACCAAAGATATAGATGGAGAAAGGGATGAGAATGAGAGAGAGAGGCATCGTGGATTATATGAGTTACCTCAGCGGTGTTCGGAGGCATTGTAGTAGGAGTTGAAATCATCACAGAGTCTGTGGTAGGAGCACTGAGAAAGTTGTTGAGGGTGCAGTAGTAATAGAGCGGCCCACGAAACCATCCAAGGTGGTCTGTTGAGAGACGACCCCAGTTGTTGGTAGCTGAGAGGTTGGCTCTTCAGTTCTCTGGGCCTTTTTAGAAGGTCCAGAGAGAGCTGATGATTTGCGTTTTGAAGAGGTTGTAGTGGCGGGAGTAGTCGATGAAGGAACCGTCGACATAGCCACTGAAGGAGAAAAATATTGAGAAAGAAGGGAACGTAAGGTGCGAACACTTACCTCGTTTGCAGCAGTGGGGACATCGAGGATTTTGGAGCCTACTTAGGAGAACTTGCAGTCACTTTCCGTTGGGTAACGATCCTTCAAGAAGAAGTGAACGATGGCTGAGATGAACCGGATATAGGGAATTTTGATTTCCCTATCAGGTTTCTCAATCTTGGACATCAAATCATAAAAAATGATACCGACATAGTCGATGTGGAGGCCAGCAATCACTGAGTAGTCCATTTAAAGTTGTACTTTGCTTTCTTGATCAAGCGAACCCATCTGCCACTTATGCATTGAATTATGTGGGAGTAGACATAATTCAATTTAGAGGGCATTTTTGCCTTCAGAATCTTGGTGAGCTTCTTGTCAGGGATGGAAGTGTGAGGTTTGTAGTCCCATTGATATCCCATATTGTCAAGGAATTGAATGAGTTGTTCATCAGTGGGCAAGGAGTCGAAACCAACTTTGGTGCGAGAAGGAAAGTGAAGAGCGATGCGAATGACCAAAGGAGTGATAACACCAGGTCCATGGTGAGTCTGGAAGGTGATAGCAGTGATAGGCTTTCCTTGTTTGTTCAGAACTTCTCCCTTTTCAGTAGTAAACCATAATTCCTAAAGAATAGTCTTGGATGGGAGAGGAGCAACCTTCAGCGCGTAACCAAGAGAGGATGCCTTGAGGAAGTCAGTGGCATACTGTAAATGAGGAGAAGGTTTGTTCTTGGGGAGGTCCAGAAGTCCAAGTGATTATTTCCAATGAGTTGGGATGCTGAGAGTTCAAACTTCACGTTCTTGGACTTGATGAGAGTAGTTTGGGAAGCCATTTCTATACTGATAGAAAATTGTAGAACAAAGAAATTCTTAGGAATAAATGAAATGATTAGAAATTTTAGAAGTTTTCTTTCTAAGAATAAAGTTTGTAAGGAAGTTTATTCAAAAAGTCCAGTTTCCTTTTTAACAAGGTGGCATGAACAGTCGTAAAAACGAAAAGGTTTTTGCAAAAAAATCATGAAGAAAGTATGATTTTAAGAAGCAAAACAGTTTTTTAATCCAAAGAGATGCAAATTTTAGGATTAAACAAGTGTTTTTAAGGTAAAAGAGGTGAAGAACAAGAACCTGGAAGTCTTGAAGATTTGAAGATTCAAATGTTCTTGAGTTCTTAGTGTGCTTGAATGACGAGAGCAATTTTTTGCTTTTTGATGCTTTGTGAGTGTAAAAGGTAAAAATTATGAATGGCAAGCCTTTTATAAGAGAGATGGAGGAGAGATAAAGGATTAAGAGTGGGAAAAAAATGCTCATCATGACACGGATACGTCCCATGAAGTTGATTGGACAAGAAGTGCAATGGAAGAACGTGTCAGAAAAAGGTGTGTCATGGATTGTCGGTTCGAATGACATCATATGAGAGAGAGTGTCATTTCATTTTTTTTTGTAAAGTATCTATGATATAAATCAGGGATATGTTTTACTTTCAAAGGATCACTGATAAGAAATGTCAGTGATAAGTTTAATTTTTCAAAAAGCTTTTAATCACTTGAAAAAATTCAGTGATTAAGTTTTGAGATTTTGGAAAATCATCTCACTTAATATGATTAAGTGAGGAAATATGTAAAAGCATACCTGACTTTCAGAGAGATTTTAGTCATAGATGATGAGATGAGAGAGAATTTTACAACTGACTTAAGGCGTGAATGCTGAAGAGTTAATCTTCAAAATTCAACATTCCAAGCTCACTGATGAGAAAGTTGAATCTTGTCTCATCAAGAGGTTTGGTATAAAGATGAGCGAGCTGATAGTCGGTGGGAATAAATGAAGTTAAATGTCTCCATTTATCTCATGATCACTGATAAAATGATACCTGATTTCAATGTATTTCGTCTTTGAGTGTAGCATTGTATTGTTTGCTATAGCGATAGCACTAGTGCTGTCGCAGTAGATTGGAATTTTGGAAAACTGAAGGTCATAGTCTAATAACTTATTTCTCATCCATAAGACCTGAGCACCATAACTTCCAGCGGCTACATACTCAGCTTCAGTTGTGGAAGTGGAAACTAAGTTTTGCTTTTTGCTCGTCCAACTTACCAACTTTCCACCTAGGAGTTGACAACCTCCGGTGGTGCTTTTTCTATCTAGTTTGCAACCTGCAAAATCACTATCTGAATAGCTAGTGAGATCGAACCCTGAGTCTTTGGGATACCAAAGACCGAGGTTAGGAGTTCCCTTAAGATATCTGAAAATTTGTTTTACAGCGATCAGATGAGATTCCTTGGGTTCTGTTTGATATCGTGCACAGAGACAAGTAGAATACATGATATCAGAGCGGTTTGTTGTAAGATACAGCAGTGAGCCTATCATTCCTATATAGGCAGTGACATTAACGGTTTTCCAGAGGGATCCTTATTTAATGTTAGTGGAGGTGCCATAAGAGTTTTCATTGCTGAGGTTTGAGTAAGGTCAAACTTTTTCAGCATGTCTTTAACATACTTACCTTGATGAATAAACGTACCTTTCTCAGATTGCTTGATCTGTAGTCCAAGGAAGTAAGTTAGTTCACCCATCATACTCATTTTATATTCTTTCTTCATTCTTTCAGCGAATCGAGTACACAAAGATGGGTTAGTAGAACCAAATACAATGTCATCAACATATATTTGAACACGAATAATATGACCTTTTATCTTTCTGAAAAATAATGAGTTATCAATTTTGCCACGTTCAAATCTTTCAGAGATAAGGAAAGAGGAGAGAGTGTCATACCAAGCACGAGGAGCTTATTTTAACCCATAGAGATCCTTATCCAACTTATATACACAGTGTGGATGCTTAGGGTCAGAGAACCATAAGGGTTGTTCCACATAGACTTCTTTATTCAGCTTTCCATTTAGGAATGCTTACTTGACATCCATTTAGAATACTTTGAAATCTTCGTGAACTGCATAGGCTAAGAATAATCGAATTGCTTCGAGTCTAGCCACAAGGGCAAAGATTTCATCATAGTCTATGCCTTCCTCTTGTCTATATCCCTAAGCAACTAGCCTAGCTTTGTTGCGGGTTACAGTCCCATTTTCATACAACTTGTTTCTTTACACCCATTTGGTGTCAATAACAGATTTGTCAGATGGTCGGGAAATGAGATTCCAAACTTTGTTTCTATCAAACTCAGTCAGCTCTTCTTACATAGCACTGAGGGCATCATCAGTTCTTTTTGGCTCTATGAGAGAAAGAAAATTAACAAAGAGACAAATATTACCTGAACTTCGTCATGTCTAAATACCTGCATCTGGATCACCAAGGATTTGATTTATGGGGTGATTTTTGATCCATCTCTAACCAGGAGCATGATCTCTTAATTCAGACACATGATCAGTGATAGGAATGTTCATTGATGAAGAAGCTTCAGCTTGAGGTTCATCAGTTATCAATTGTTGTGTTTCAGATAGAACATTATTCATTGAGAGGTCTTCAGAGATGTTAGGTGATTCAGAGGTTCGAGGATCTGATGGAGGGAAAATGTATAAAGGAACAGCTGAAACCCATGAGTTGGATTCAGTGTTAGAATGTGTGATGGTTGGATCATCAGTGTTAATAGAATGTGCATGATGATGTGAGTTGAAGAGAGGTTCAGTTTCCCCATGATGAGAAAACATGCAATCATTTAGTTCATAATTATCAGCGATAGATTTAGAACTTGTTGATTTTGATTCATCAAACGTAACATGAATTATTTCTTCTACAGTTCTTCTTCTCTTATTGAAGACCCTGTAGGCTTTGGAGATTGATGAATATCCGAGAAAAATTCCATCATCAGCCTTTGGATCAAACTTTCCGAGTGTATCTTTGTTGTTTAAGATAAAGCACTGACAACCAAATATGTGGAGAAAGCTGATAGATGGCTTTCTTCCATGGAATAGTTCATAGGCAGTCTTATTGAATCGTTTAACAATCAGTGACCTATTCTGATTAAAACAGGTCGTGTTAACAGCTTCTGCCCAAAACTGAGTTGGAAGATGAGAATCGTTGAGCATTGATCTTGCAGCTTCGATGATTGTTCTATTTCTTCTTTCATCGACTCCATTTTGCTGAGGGGTTCTCATTGATGAGAAATTATGTGAGATGCCCTTGCTTTCAAAGAAGTTGTTTAGGGAACTATTTTTGAATTCAATTCTATGATCACTTCTTATTAAGAGAACAATTGAATTGTTCAGCACTTCCATCTTTCTAACAAAAGATATAAGTTCTTCTGGGGTGTCACTTTTAGAACGAAGAAAGATTACCCAGGTGTAGTGAGAGTATTCATCAACTATGACAAGAGTGTATTTCTTTCCAGCAATGGATTGAATGTTGATAGGACCAAACAAATCCATGTGCATGAGTTAAAGAGGATTTGTCACTGATGAGACTTGTTTAGACTTAAAACTAGCTTTACTCTTCTTTCCTTTTTCACATGTTGAACAAAGAGATTCTTTTGCATATGACTGTTGAGGAAGACCAGAGACTAGTTCTTTTGAGGAGAGAGTGTTCAATGTTTTGAAGTTGAGATGAGAGAGCCTCTAGTGTCATAGCCAGTTGACATCTGATGAGGCTTTGGATAGAAAACTTACATTCTCAGTGGTTATAGAGTCCATATTTATTACATAAACATTTTTCATACGATAACCGCTGAGAGCAAGCTTTTTGTTTTTTCCAACACTGAACATGCTTTCTTGGAAAAGCATACTCATAATCTTTATCACGTAGTTGACTGATGCTAAGAAAATTGTGTTTCAGTCCATCTACATAAGCGACTCTTCGGAAGGTAGTTGAACCATTGTTGTGTTTCAGTCCATCGTTCTCGCAGTTATAGCAAGTAGTGGTAGCCTTATCAATAGGGGTTGACTTAGGCTTGTCAAATAGGGAGAGAGGCTTATTTCTTATGAAGTTGCTCTTTCTTGCAAATATATTAAAAGAGTTTGTCAAGAGTGCTAGAGATTCATCAAACTCTGAAAGGTCAGTGTCTAATGTACTCTCTGAGTCAGAATCTAACACTAGGTCAGTGTCTAATGTACTCTCTGAGTCAGAATCTAACTTAGTGATAGTGAGATTAGATCGCTGAGATGGGACAATCTATGAAGAGACTAGAGCAACAAGGGTGTTCTTGGAGTCTTTATAGTGCTAAGAGAAAGATGATTTAAGTATTTGGTCAGCTTGAGATACATTGAATAGTTGTCCCAGCTTTCAGAAAGACATTCCAAGAATTTTGTTAGGACCTCAGAGTTAGAGTATGTCCTACCAACAGTCCTTAGATCAATGATTAAGAAGTTAAATCTTTGGTGAACATCAGATAGAGACTCATTCTTACCACAGTTGAAACTTTCATATTGTCTTACCAAGTTGATCTTTTGGGTTTCTTGGACTTTAGTGGTACCTTCGTACTGAACACATATAGTGTCCCACATTTCTGTAGCAGTTTTTAGATGCATGACGGAATGGAAAGCTTCATCAGGCAATGCCATAGAGATAATGGTTTTGCCTTTGCATCTAATCCTACTTTCTTCTTATATTCGTCACTCCATTATCTAATTTCTTTTGGAGCGTATCTTTCAAGGATAGCAGGAGTGGTAGCTATGGCAGCCAGCAGGGACTGCGGCTATAATCATAAATGGTTCATTTGGACCATTTGCCACATACTCAGGTATAATAGGACCATTCCAGAGAGAAAAGTTATTTGTGCTAAATCGAGGAGGTTTAGAGAGTGAACCATTGTCATAATAATTTGAGTTTGTGTTTAATGCCATTTGAGAATAGTAAGGAAGAGAATAAAGAAAGATCTTGTCTATGAGATTAAACAATCTGCTCTGATTCCACTTGTTGGTCCTGAAGGTGCTTAACAAGTTTGTAGAAGGTGGGGTTGAATACAAACACAAATTTTCTGTTTAATAAATTTTTTATTGAAGAATCAAATTACAATTTACAGTTTGTTGCGGAATAAGATTAAATAAAACCTAATCTAAACAAACTCAAGAAACACAAAGTTGTTTGCACTAAGAAATAGAGAAGAATGTTGAGGGAATATATAAATCAAGGGTTTCTATCTTCGATTCACTAAGAGAGAGAGGAATAGATCATCTTGAGAGAGAGTCTCAACCTTTCTATTTATACCCTTTGCATTAAATGCATGGCAGGGTACTTTACACGTGTCACCTTTTGGTTGGTTGCATGTCTCTGACTTTTGGAGACATGCTTTTGGTTGCATGGTGAATAGTGTAGTTCTTCAAAGTTTTTGTACGACTTGTGGCAGAGGTATGTCTCTTGTGACATTTGTACTTTTTGTGCAAGGGTAAGACAAAAGAAACTTGGAGCATAAGCTTCATGATCTTCAGTCGCTGAATATCTCTTCCTTTAGTGAGTTAAAAGGAAGTTTAGTGATTGTTGAAGCTTTTCTTCAGATTTCTTCGCGTGATGTAGACTTGTCTTGATTTTACTGATGTCCACATCAAATCATGAGTAGACTTGTCGTTTTTTCAGCAGCTTTGTCTTCGATTCAGCAGTGAACATATTTGTCACAAAACTTGTCTTCACGGATTACGTCTAACAGATAATAATGAAACTATCAGCGATACTGAATATACTCAGTATTTACTCGCTAAAGGTGAAACAATAATATATACATATGTTAAACATAATTTTCACTAAGTAAATCATAGAGTCATTATCAAATAACTGAGAGAGTTTGGATCAACATCTAGCGAATGAGTATTTCTTAGATCATTGGGAGCTTGAACTAAAGATTGTGGATGGTTGAACTCGATTACCAATGGTGCTATAATAGAAGCTCTATAACGTTGTATTGTGACTTACTTTTATGTTCCGTCACTATCAATGGCAAACCGGGTCTCCCACGTTTCTTGGTGAAAACTTACTCCCTCCCAAGGGTAAATGAGGGTTGAATTAATTATAAACTCTTGTTAATGTTGTGCTTGGTAATAAATACTTCCATTGTTGTTTTATGCTTGTTTGAATGGCATGTATATTCAGGTTCTTTAGACGGAGGGGTTTCCAAGGATTGATGGGAGCATGCATTGTCGTCTTTGGAATTTTTGGGGATTAATAGTTAGTGATAGCAAGCGATACTTCGTGACGAGATTCTTTTAGTGATGATAGCGACACCCATCATTAATCTAGATTAGTTTAGTTGAAATTAGTAGATTGTCGTTTATCATTCATATTTGTTTGTAAACGCTTTTACAATTTCCCTTTTTGGGTGGTGATTCATATATTTTGTGATAGTTGGTTCATTAGATCCAAGTTTTAAATTACCTCTATTTTTAGGGGTGTCACAATGTTAATAATTCATGTCCAGCGGTTGCAATCGACCATAGCATCGATATGTGGCAAAGGGAATGGATCTTTTGGGCATGCTCTGTTGAGATCTGTAAAGTCAATGCACACTCGCCACTTTCCATTCTTCTGTTGTACGACAACGACGTTAGTAAGACAATCAGGATATTTGACTTCCCTGATCTTGCCTATTTTCAACAGACTATCAACCTCGTCGTTGATTACTTTATTCCGTTCCGGAGAAAATTTCCGATGTTTTTGTTTGACAGGCTTATATGTTGGATTGATGTTTATGGGATATAATTTTGGGATCAATTTCAATCATATCTTCATGCGTGCAAGCAAAACAGTCGGCGTTTTTTCTCAAGAATTCAATGATGCGATCTTTAGTGTTTTGGTCTAGAGATGCCCCGACAAATATTGTTCAATCAGGATTACTGGGATTGAGGATGATTTCTTGTAGCTATAAATTGTCGATCTCGTCCGAGTGATTCCGATTCCGTAATTGCTATATACTACCCTTTCATGGCTTCATAGATGTCTTATAGCATTCCCGAGCAGTCTTCTATTCGCTTCTTATTCATGATCTGGCATGTACAGAATGAAAACTTCATTCTCGATAAGGATTCATAAAATACCGGATCTCCCTCTACACAAGCAAATTGTTGATAAAACTCCAAAATAACATTTTCTTTTTACCCGATTTTTTTTGTATCATGACACGATTCCGGTTAAAAATCCAACCTAACCCAACCCCAATCAAATCTAATAGTAATTTACATCGGTATTGCAAGAGTGGAGCTCTACCAACTGAGTTATATCCCCCCGAGCCAAGTGGAGCATGCATGAAGGAGTCAGTGGCTTCTTCTATTCTTTTCCCTGGCGCAGTTTATGGTTTGATAATATGTCGAGGGAACTGCCTTCATGTCCTGGATCCAAGTTCGTCCTAGGATGACAATGTATGATGAAGAACACTTCATGACGTTGAACTTGGTTTATTTATTGACACCGTCAGCGTACACGAGGAGAGTAAATTTCTCGACTGTACTAACAGGATCGCCATTGAAACCAACAAGTATAGTCTAACGATGTATGATTTCTTTTTCATTGATTCCCATGGGTTTTAGTGTGTCGAGGAAGATGACATTGTTGAGCTTCCTCTGTCGAATAACACTCTTTTAGTTGAATAGTTTTCAATAGTCAATTGGATTACTAGACTGTCATGATGTTTATCCATGTATCGTAGATATCATCATCGTTGAAGAAGATGGTCATTGCATCTAGATCCCTTTCCAGTTTACATCTGTCTGTCCTGCAGAAGGAGGACCTGTTTGGTACTTGACCAACATGTCGTTTGGTTGCAAAATACATTAGTCTACATATATCAGATCCACTAGTTATGCAGTTGATTACCTTTCAGTTAGTAGGGGATGGAGGTCGAGTGTTCTTGTTAACAACATCTTTGGATATGAAATCCCGCATATGTCCTTTGGGAGTTATCCAGGCTATTTCCCTTGGTAGTTCCAGACAACCTTAGATCGTGTGTCCATGGTCGGTGTGGAAATCACACCATTTAGACTTGTCTTTTGAACTGTCAGGCTTGTCTCTTTTCTTTGGCCAACGGATCATGGATTGTATATTCTTGATTGCTTCGATCAAATCCTTATGGGTTCCTTTAAACCAATATTATGATATTTTAGGGTGTTATTTTCCCTTTCAGTACGTTGATACATCCCTCTTCTTGCCAAATCATACGTTATGAGATTTGACGTGATTGATTCGTCCTCTGAGCATTCCTTGACTTGAACTCAGGTTTGCGGACACTGAGTGGCGTTTGTCGTGGGAATGTTTTTGTCTAAAGACTACGTCATCTTCCAAATGCATGTGAGCCAATGTTCTAGCTCTAACATCTTCGAAGGTTTCTTCTAGATACTTGGTCAAATCCAAGTACAACTCTGAATTGTCGTACAAACCTCGTTTTTATGCCTTGATCGTTGTTCAGATGTCACATTTCTTCACGCTGATCATCTCGGGGTTAAATATGTTAAAGTAATTCCTAACAGATTCACCAGGTTTTTGTGTAATATAATACAGGTCGCTAGTTTGTTTCTCCATCTTGCGACTGCGGGCAAATTGCTGGAAGAATTGATTGACCAGATCCGTGAAATAGTTGATAGTCTTGGGTTTGAGGTTAATCAACCATTGGAGAGTTGCACCAGTAAGAGTTTCTCCAAAGCTCTTACACATACATACTTCCTGATTATGTTGTGGAATAGAAGTTGTCCATATCGAATTATCAATTGCTTATATTGAACAACATGCTCATTTGGGTCTGTCACACCATAGTACTTGGGATTGAATATGGGTATATAGTATTTCTTTGGTATATCGATGAGGGCAATATGATCAAGTAATGGAGAAGCTTGGAATCCAGTTAGGGGTTCAACATCGATGGGCACTGCTGCTCCGGGTAACTTGGACAACAAGGATAACACATGTGGGTCCATAATACTATATCAAGTTCTTATAAAAACAACACAATATGATTACCAACCTGTATTGATTAATAGAAATGGTTACAAGGTTGATCGATTCAAGCTTTGAATGTGTTTTCTCTGTTTTCTCTCTTTTACACCTCAAGTGTGTGTTCTAATCTGATCTGTGTTAGAGAGAGTTGTTGAGATCTGATATTAGATCTAGCTTCTACAACACACTACCTAATCAACCACTAGCAACATTAAACAATAATAAACTTAATAATATCTAATATTTAGATATTATATCTAACTAATAACAAACAAACTAAACTAAACTAACTAATAACATTAACAAACAACTTTGACATTTATTACAAAGAAACATTAGACTTTAATATCGAGAGTCGACGTTTCCGGCTTTAGCTTCAGATTGGATCTTCAGATTGGATGATCTTGAATCCAATAGATATGTGATCTAACAATCTCCCCCTTTGGATCAAGATCATTACTAAAAAGATTTTAGCAATTCAGTCTTCTTGTTCAGCTCAGAAGATGCAATCTCTTTCTCTAGCTCAGAATGCTTTAGCAAAGTATCTTCAAAGAAAATTTATCTGAAATCAACATGTCTTCAGAATACTTTGATCTCGCATTTCTTTGTTAGCTTTTCTCTTCTTTCATCTTGTGATGTAATGGACTGGACATTTCTTCAAGCTTTAGATTATCCCCCTTTTTGATGGAAAGTGCACCGACTTCATCAAAACTTTGAGTAAGAAATGTCAACCACTTGGAGCCTCTGATCGGTCAATTCAAAAGATATTCATTCAGATCTTTTCAAATCCAGAAAAAATAGTCATGTAACACCTGAATCAACTAATGAATCAGTTAACGTGCCTGTCAATAACACTAAGTCACTGTGTGTAACGAATACACATTGGTAAGGAGCTGTTTGATGTTGACTCCCCCAGGACTTCCATTTAATCATCGAAACACCACTAAGGTAATTTCTATAAATGTTATGACAAAGAAACTAATTCCTTGTGTGTTCGTGCTTGTGATAGAAAGAATTAAGCAGTTGATGATTGCTTATAGGCTCAAAATTGTGTAAACCACTGAGACAACAGTAAGTTAAACACAGACTCAATGTGCATGATTGAAGTGCGAAGGTGGGGCAGACTTCCTTCTTTTCAATATCCAGATTTTCCAAATGAAAATCAGATAGCAAATGTGCTTCTTCCCCTTTGAAAATGTGAAACACTTTCTTGTTAAGAAGAAAATGAGTAGTTGGTGAGGTTTCATCAAGAGTTGGCATAGGCTAGTTGCCTGTTTCAATAATGTTCACCAAAGAATTGTGAAACACTAGTAATGTGGTTGCCCGGCTCAGAAAAAGTTGGTGCAGAGTTGTGATATTCTTTTAACTCTTTTCTCACACGCTCTTTCTTTTAAACATTTAGCTTACTCTAACCAAACACTCTTTTTCTGTTTTAACACACTCATTTCTTTTGACTTTTCACACTCAATCCCTATGGATTAACTTCTTGGGTAGAAATCACTGGTTAAGGTGATTCCATAGAAGTTGTGTTAATTCCTAGCATACTGAAATCATGTTTTCCTATGATGAATATGATGCTCAGATTGGTTTAACTATTTCAGTTAAAGCACAAATATGATCTTTGAAAACATTTAAAGTCACACTTCCAAATCATGAATTCGGTTTAAGAATCGGGAAGTGGTTTGAACATTTAGAACAATGTTTTCTATGATTGAAAGTTGTCCTCTTTTCAACCATATATGAGATGAAGATATAGAATTATACCTTTACGTACGATCTTCCATCTCATGAAGCTAAGCTTAAAGTCATAAACATATGAACTTGTAAGCATCTCTCAAAAATTCTGCAAAAGTCTTATGTCAAGTCAAAGTAAAATTTATTCACTTAAATTGAAAAGACAAAAAGCAGTAAAACTGTTAAAGTACGAGTTCTAATCCGAAATAATCAGAAGTCATATCTAAACTCCTTTGACTTGAAGAGCTCCCCCTAAAATCTTGCATTACAAAAATTTGACATAAAATGTAAATGCAGAAATCTTATGAGCTCCCCCTTAAAATAAGATTGACCACATGTCAATTTCTTCTCATACTCCCCCTTGGATCATGAACAGTATATAGAAGTGCAGATATCTTGCGGAAATGAAGAAATGATGAAAAAGTATACAATTAGAAAACTTTGATAGGTAACTACTGATTAAATCTTTAGATTTAGCATACCAAGATTAGAGATAAGAAAGTTAAACCTCTTTTCCTCTAAAGGTTTGGTAAACAAATCGGCAAGCTGATAATCAGTTTATACAAAGAAAAGTTCAATTGTTCCTTTTTCAACATGATCTTTAATGAAATGATACCTGACGTCTATGTGCTTAGTCTTAGTGTGCTGAACAGGATTCGCTGTTATTGCGATGGCGCTCTTGGAGTCACAGTATATCGGGATTTTGTTGAAGTGGAAACCGTAGTCGCGCAATTGAGTTCTCATCCATAAAACCTGATAACAGCAGCTAGCAGCAGCTACATATTCTGCTTCGGCCGTGGAAGTTGAAACACAAAGTTGCTTCTTCGATGCCCAACTTACGAGTTTATCACCGAGGAACTGTACATGTCCTGACGTGTCTTCCTGTCTAACATACAACCTACATGATCTGCATCTGTATATGTTGTTAGTTCAAAACTTGTATCTTTAGGATACCACAGACCAAGATCTGCAGTGCCCTTCAGATACCTAAATATGCGCTTCACAGCAAACATATGGATTTCTTTAGGATTGGCCTGATATCTTGCACATAAGCATGTTGAGAACATTATATCTGGCCTACTAGAAGTAAGATACATTAAAGAACCTATCATCCCTCGATAAGTCCTAACATCAACAGCCTTACCCGAAGGATCGGTGCCAATCTTAGTACCTGGTGCCATTGGGGTACCAATCGGTTTTGAATTTTCCATTTTGAACTTCTGAAGAATATCCATAATGTATTTTGATTGATTGATAAAAATCCCCGTAGAAAACTGTTTGACTTATAATCCCAGAAAGAAATTCATCTCTCCCATCAAATTCATCTGAAATCTAGACACCATAAGCTTTGAAAAATTCTTACAGTACTTAGGATTTGTAGAGCCAAAAATAATATCATCTACATAGATTTGAATTAAAATGATATCGGCTTTTTCCTTTTTGATAAACAAAGTGGTATCCACCGTACCTTTTGAAAAACCAGACTTAACTAGAAATTTGGAAAGGACATCATACCAGACTCGAGGAGCTTGTTTCAGACCGTAGAGTGATTTGTCGAGAATATAGACGTGATTCGACTTCTCTTGATTGAAAAAACCCTCTGGCTAAGAGACGTAGACTTCCTCCTTCAGAATGCCATTCAGAAAGGCAGTCTTCACGTCCATTTAAAAGACCGTGAAATTCTTGTGGGTTGCGTAGGCTAGAAACATTCTAATTGCCTCTAATCACGCCACAGGAGCATATGTCTCGTCGTAGTCGATTCCTTCCTCTTGTCTGTATCCTTTGGCTACTAGTCTTGCCTTGTTTCGGATAACGGTACCACATTCGTCTTTATTGATCTTGAAAACCCACTTCGTACCTATAATGGTTTTACCTTTAGGTTTTGGTACGAGTCTCCAGACTTGAAGTGCATCGAACTGATTCAGCTCTTCTTTCATTGAGATCACCCATTCTGGATCAGCAAGTGCCTCTGATACGCGAGGTGGCTCGAACTTGCTCAAAAAGGAGTCATGCATGCACAAGTTTATTGATGCTGACCTAGTTTGCACCGGTTTCGATGGATCGCCAATGATCTGGCTTATCTGGTGCTCTTTGGTCCATTTATGTTCATGAGGTAGTGGATTATATGAATGTATGTCAGTTGTATCATCTATAAATCCACTTGTACCTTCTTGAGCTTGTGTCAGGAGGAATGATGATTGCAGTTGAAGTGATAGGTGCAGAAGGCATAGCAGGTACAACTTGTTCTGGCTGTAGATTGATCTGTACAGAACACCCTACTGATGCAGCTACTTCTGTCTCTTCATCATTTGTCACTTCTTCAACTGTTGGAGTCGGCATTTGAATTGGAATTTCTTGTTGAATCGGGGCGTTGGATTCAATAGGAACATCTGAACTGGTTGGATGAGTAATCGTTAAGTCTTCCATCCTTTCAACCACAACAGATTTCTTTACATTAGATCCAAGAAATTCATCATAAAACAATTCAAATAATAAGTCTAAATCAGATAAATGATTAGTTGACATTGATGCTTCATCTGATTTATTCTGTTGAGACGCAGGTTCTGGACTGATTTGCCCAGAAGCTGGTACTCCGGTTATCACGGGTTCTGAACTGTGTTGTTCGAAATCCATCTCTTCATCAAACGTGACGTTGATGCTTTCTATAACCGTCTTTGACTTCTTCAGATATATACGGTATGCAGTTGATGTAGAGGAATAACCAATGAAGATGCCTTCGTCCGCCTTGGCGCTGAACTTGTTGAGACTCTCCCAATCGTTTAGAACGAAACACTTACACCCAAATATATGGAAATATTTGATTGTCGGTGTTCGGTTGTTAATTAACGCATAAGGAGTCTTCTTGAATCTGCGATGTATCATGGAACGATTTTGTGTATAACACGCAGTTGATACAGCTTCTGCCCACAAAAATAGAGGTAAGTATGATTGACTTAGCATAGTACGAGCAGCCTCGACTAGCGTACGATTTCTTCTTTCGACCACTCCATTTTGTTGAGGCGTTCGAGCAGCAGAGTATTGATGTGAAATCCCAACAGATTCGAGATATTCTTCAACCTTCTTGTTCTTGAACTTTGTGCCGTTGTCTGTTCTTAGAAGCTTGACCGGTTTCTGCAGATTCACCTGGGTCGTCTTCAAGAATGTGATGAGAACATCTGGTGTCTCATCCTTTGAACGTAAAAACTTGACCCATGTATATCGCAAGTAATCGTCCACGATAACGAGTATGTACTTTTTTCCGCCTAGACTCTGAGTTCGCATCGGACCGCATAAGTCCATATGCAATAACTCTAACGGAGCGCTTGTACTTGGTTCAGGATTTGGTTTATGTGGAGCCCTCTTCATTTTTCCCTTTTCACATGTTGCACAAAGATGTTCTCTTTCATATTTGAGCTCTGGAAGTCCTTTAACGAGCTTTCCACTGACCAGATTGTTGATGTACCTGAAGTTGAGGTAAGAGAGCCTTCGATGCCATAGCCAACTTTGTTGCATCGAGGCTTTCGTCAGTAGAAAAACTTGCTTGTCAGTCTGGACATTTGACAGATTGATTGTGTAGAGGTCTGATTCTCGAGTACCGACCAAGAGTTCCTCGCCTTTTTCAGTGCGAACTAAACACGTCTTGGCTTTGAAGTTGACCTCTAAATCTTTGTCACAGAACTGGCCTATACTGAACAAGTTGTGTTTTAAGCCTTCAACATAGCTCACCTTCTTGATCATGACATTGTTGTGTACCATATCACCATAACCCATTATTGGTGAATGCTGGTCGTTGCCAAATTTAACTGTTCCGCAATACTTATCTTTAAAATTGGACAACATCTCATTTTGTCCAGTCATATGCTTGGAACATCCGCTATCCAAGTACCATAAATGACGGATCTGCACAAGAGAAATAATGAATTTAGATATTCATATGACAACATTGGAATAAACTCTTTGAGTATTGAAGAGCGGGTCTTGAACTGATGCGTTCAAAAGCCATATCCTCTTCTTAAGCACGGGTTCTGAACAGACGTGTTCAGAAGCCATTGTTTTATCTTTGAAATGCGGGTCTTGAACTGTTGTATTCAAGAAACTAGTTTCTTTGAGGAACGAGTCCTAGACTGTTTTGTCTATAAGTCATATCCAAAAGCTCTCTTAAACTTTGTGTGCCTGCAACACAGAGTTAGCCTTAGGTACCCACTGGAATTTGGGTCCTACTGACAAGATTTTGGTACCCATTTAAAATTGGGTCCTCTTTTCTTTTGAAAATTAAATGAATCAGATGAATGATATGAGTGCACATGATAATTGCCAAACCAAGCTTCAGAATCTTGACAAGAAGTAGAAACATGTTTATCATAAATAGAAGACTTTCTAGCAGATAAAGATAACTGAAATAATTGCTTCATTGTATATTGTTTACGAGAAACAACAAGTTTTGAGTTCAAAATAGCAACATCAGCAATTAAGACATCTTTACTAGGCGAAGTCTTACTACAATTAACACTACAAAAAGATTTAACGGTCTTGTCAAGCTTCTGTTTCGGTTGCCACTGAGATTTAACTTCTGGCCTTTGCTTGCTCAGATCTGAAACATGTGAAACTTGTGAGTTAGACTTTTGAGCAACAAACGAATGCTTCTTCTTCGGATTACCAGTAGTGTTCGATTTCTGTGAATGCTGAGATATATTCTTACCTTTAACATGTTTAGCTTTCACAGAGACTGAGTTATCAACTTTCGTTGATTTTGCACTGTTAACAGGCATACTGGTTTTTCCCAAAGAATTTTGAACAAAAGATGAATGGTTAGGAAGTTTCGCATTAAAATTAAATTGTTCAAAACAACCACCCGAACCACCGTTGGAGTTAAGAAAATCAAACCCTTTATTTGATGAACCAAACATATCCTCAGAGTTTGAAGCCTTTGAAATAATAACATTTTTCAGCACGGTTGAAAAAACTTTTTGTTCAATATTCATCAAAAGTCTTTCATCTGTTAAAGAATTCTCGAGTTCAGAAATTTGACGTTCTAAAACGAGAGGAGGGACATATAGTTTACCTTGAATAGGCTTCGCCTCCATTTCTTTTTTAGAATAACTTAGAAAGAAATCATTTGAAAGAGATTTTTCTTTTGATATATTGGATTTTCATTATAACTATTATTCATCTTCGCATAATAAAATGGAAGATGAACTTTAGATGATTTCAAACGTTTTTCAGTTTCGTTGGCTTCATCCTTTTCAGATAGTTTAGTCCAGAAAGTTTTAAACTCAGGGATTCTTCGAGCTAATTTCAAAGAAAGATGATCATAAAGTGCAGGCACTTCAGATATTCCTTTTTGAAGACATTGAGGATTCTTATATCCTATTCCCCATTTTTCTATTTCCTCTTTGGGTTTGTTCAGATGAATAGTCTGTTCAGTTTGACCCATTTTGTATAACTTCTCTTCCAAACTTATTAATTTACCAAGTAAATAAAATTTTTCTTTGGTAGATGAAGAATGCAAGTTCATAAGCTCATATAAATCAAGCTCACTTTTTCTCAGTTTAGACTTGAGTTCATAATTCTCTTTAAGAATTATAGTCTTTTCTTTGGCGTTGGTGTCATTGTTTGTATGTAAAACCTCAACCAATACTTTCTTCTCAACAATTTCATTGCTAAGTTTATGTATCAATTGGTTTTTGTCAGTTATAACACCATTTTCTCGCTTAAGCTTAGACTCTAACTCTTGTTGTTTTACATTCATGGCATTCATTTTATTCATGAAATCTGAATTCGATAAATCACATACCTCATCTGTTGCATCCTCTTATGTATCTGCTTCATCGTCTGATTCCTGCTTTCCCATGAAGCACATGTTGACTGTTTCATCTCTCTCTTCATCCTCGTCATCCTCGTCTGAATGATCAAGCCAGTACTCATCCTCAGCCATCAGTGCCTTACCCGCCTCCTGTTGCTTTGCAAGAAGCATCTTGTTCTTGTAGTAATCGGAGTTTCTGACTTTGGGTTTGCGGCAGTCTCTGGCATAGTGACCTGTTTTGCCACAGTTGTAGCACGTTGGTGGTTCTGACTGACTGGATCCTTCAGCTTGAAACCTTCTCTCTTTAGGTTTCCTCTCCTCTATTCTCTTCCCTTCAGCATGATACCTTCTCTCTTCCGACTTCTTCTCCTCTAGTCTCTTCCCTTCAAACTTCTTTCCTTCATATCTACTTCCTCCAACCCTTTCCTTGTGGACATAGTTGTTAGGACCAGAAGAATACCTCTGACTGTTTGATGTTGGCTTTTTGTAGAACTTTTTCTGAAAAGCATTTGTCAGTAGAAGCATTGCTTGCTTCAGTTGGTCATTTTCATCCGAGTCAGAGTTTGCATAAGCTTCATTTTCTTCTGAATCATACACAATCGTCTTGTTCTTCTTCTTCCTGACAACAAGAGCAACTGTGTTTTCAACTGTCTTTCCTTTCTGCCTCTTCTCATCTAGAATTTCATCCACCTCTTCTTCATTCTGTTTGAGGGTTTCATACACCTCATGAAGTGGAATCTCATTCAGATCCTTGATCTGCTTCATCTGCCTGGCAAATCTTTTCCATTCCGGCTGTAGAATACTCAAGAATTTGACGTTCAGCTCTATTTGAGATTTGTGGACCTTGTTCTTTCTTAGTTCATTCAGCAAGGTCACAAACCTTTCATAGGTTTCTTCTAAAGTTTCTCCGAATCTGCCTCTAAATTCTTCATAATTATTTAGGCAGTTGGAGATTTTCAGTTGATTCCCAATCTTTGAACCCAGCATCATCTTCTCTAGCTGATCCCACATTTCTTTGCCCGAGGCCTTGTAGCTGTCAATCTTTACATAGATTTCGTTTGGAATTCCTTGTAGTATGTATGACTTAGCTAACTTATCACCTTTTGCTCTTCTTAGGTTATCATCTTCTAGCTCATGATACTTAAGTTCAACCTGTGTCGGCACAGTTCCAACCAAACGAGTCGTCAACAGTGGTTTCATAACCCCTTCTTCTATAGATTGCCTGATGAATTCACCCAACTCATGTCTGTCAACAAAGTTCAGGAACCGATCTTTCCACTGTTCGTATTATCCTTTAAAGAGAACTGGTGGCTTGGTGTCAGTTCCGATTGCAAGGGCTTCTCTGGATGTCATTCTGAATAAAAATTCTATGTCTGGAAAAACTTTGCGTTTTTAGAAGGTCTACGCGAAGAGATGATTGCGAGAACTTTTGTCCCCCTTGGCGCAAAATTCAGGTTTGTGTTGGAAGAAGGTCGCGCAAAGTAGAGGTTTGCGTATTACGTGGGTCACGCAAACCTCAGTTTGCGATTCAAGAAGGTTGCGCAAACTGAGGTTTGCGTTTCAAGTGGGTTGCGCGAAGTAGAGTTGAGCTTTTCGTGAGGAGTTGATCACGTGTACTAAGGTTTTCATGATGTGTTGGTAGCGAGAAGTGAGCTTTGCGTTTCAAGGGAGTTGCGCAAACTGAGGTTTGCGTCTGCAGTTGATTGCGAGAACCGAGTCTTGCACGAGATGTTCGTTGCGCAAAGTGAGCTTTGCGTGATTAGTGCGTTGCGCAAAGTAGGATTTGCGTATCACGTTGGTTGCGCAAAGTAGCCTTTGCTTATTGAGTTGGTTGTGCAAAGTAGGTTACGCAAAGTGGGCTTTGCATGAGTTCTTCCTCTGGTTTGCGCAAGTTCGTCTGTACTTCGATAAAATCGACTTTTCAACCTGTTTTTCCAAGATTAACAGTACCAAACTCTACCAATATGTCTAAAAACACTTCTAGAATAGATTGTGACCACTTGATCTCGATAAAAATCACTTTTTCGAAAATAAATCGATGGCACAGTAACTTTTGAAAACTCGAACTCAGACCACAAAATCACCAAAATGGAACTCGATTAAAGCTCTATACTGAAATTAATCACTCACAACTCGATCTAGCATGTATATCGATCACAACCTGATAGATTTTAACACCTAAAACACTCTAAATCTAGAAATGGATTTTCAAACAAGAACACAGAGTCGTTTTTCCTAAAACTTGATTTGGATCTATTATCAGGCTCTGATACCAATTGTCGATCCACAATACTTATCAAGTTTTATAGATTAACAACACAATAACGATTACCAACCTGTATTGATTAATAGAAATGGTTACAAGGTTCGGTATTGATCGATTCAAGCTTTTCTCTTTGTGTGTTCTCTATGTTTTACACCGTGGTTGTGTGTGTTCTATATGATCTGATAATAGAGAGTTGTTGAGATTAGATCAGATATTAGATCTAGCTTCTAAGACACACTTCCTATCAACCACTTGCAATATTAAACTATAATAAACTAACTTTAACTAATATAATATCTAACATTTATATATTATATATCTAACTAAACTAAACTATTAACTAACTAAGTTAACTAACTAAAAACAATAAACATTAATTAACTTCGACATTTATTACAAACGACATTTAGACTTTAATATCGAGAGTCGACTTTCCGGCTTTAGCTTCAGATTGGATCATCAGATTGGATGATCTTGAATCCAATAGATATGTGATCTAACAATTGTCGGTCCACAATACTTATCAAGTTTTATAGATTAACATCACATTAACGATTACCAACCTGTATTGATTAATAGAAATGGTTACAAGGTTCGGTATTGATCGATTCAAGCTTTTCTCTTTGTGTGTTCTCTCTGTTTTACACCGTGGTTGTGTGTGTTCTATATGATCTGATAATAGAGAGTTGTTGAGATTAGATCAGATATTAGATCTAGCTTCTAAGACACACTTCCTATCAACCACTTGCAATATTAAACTATAATAAACTAACTTTAACTAATATAATATCTAACATTTATATATTATATATCTAACTAAACTAAACTATTAACTAACTAAGTTAACTAACTAAAAACAATAAACATTAATTAACTTCGACATTTATTACAAACGACATTTAGACTTTAATATCGAGAGTCGACTTTCCGGCTTTAGCTTCAGATTGGATCTTCAGATTGGATGATCATGAATCCAATAGATATGTGATCTAACAACATTTTCACTTTCTTCTTCTAGTAGTTCAACCTTCGTGTGATCGGTTCGTCGAAGGTTTGGATGGGATTTTGAGGGGAAAAGGGCACAAAGGGTGGTGAGACTCTTGAATCTTGAGTGGTAATACCTATAGTAGAATGTACACAATGATGGTGAGATGACTCTGCCTCACCATTAGTAGAAGTAGTTGATAAATTGGCCGTAGGAATAATAGGTATTGGTATTGACGGAAGCGTCATGGGTGGTGTAAATTGTGGGAAAAAGACATGTAGTGGTAAACTGGATACCAATGGTGTTGTCGAAGGTATGGGTTTTTGGAAAGGAAACCCAGTATATGTTGGCATTCCAGTGGAAAACGAGGTAGGAGGTCTAGTTACGGATGAACTACCGACTTATGTGGTTGCATTAGTAAACTGCGATCTACTTATGAACGAACCGGATGCATCAGTAGGCACATTCGTGAATTAGAGTCCACTCACAAATGGATTATTTACACCAATGGTCGTATTTGTGAGTTGCGGTCAAGGAATGTGGTTCTACCCATTTAGTCGAGCTATTTCCATTCTTGTAGCAACCAGTTCATCTTGCGCCCTAGCGAGTTGATCATTTCCAAAGTTTTCCATCCTGAAAAAGTAGGTTGTTCTACAGGAGAATAAACCATTAGTTACCGGTGTTTATTTCAAAGGTGATCTCTAGTTGGGGGCCCACGGTGGGCACCAAACTGTTTATGCCAAAAATTACACTATATAATTTAAGGTTTGTTCGTGGAACTTTAACAACTAAATATCAATCACCTTTAAATAAACACAAGAAAATAACAAAACATAGGAACAAGGAGACAAGATAGTTGGTGACGGGGAAAAACCTTGAAATGAGAGAAAAACCACGGACGATAGAAGAGATCGTCGATGCACTATGGACGCCAATTAGGGATGTCGTCCTTTAGAAAAACTACAACGATGTAAGTAATTTAATACGTTGGTTGTGGAAACTAGTAAATAACACAAAATGCTTCTGTTGGTGATCTTTGATTGCGAATACATTCTAATGAATCTCTCCTATTTTTTTGTGATCTTCTGGTCTTTTATAGATGATCTGTGAGACAGAGCCAATGGTCGACTTCAATTGCCATTGAATGAATAAAAACGTTGTCATTGATTTGTCTCCAATCTTGGGTTTATGTTATGATCTTATGTAGTTAACAATCGCATGCATCTTTATTCCTACAATAAAAACCATATGTAACGGTCGATGTAATAAATGTATGTTGTTAGTATAGTGCCGTCGAAGGAAATTTCGATCGTAGATACATAATCATCGATCGAGGATCGAAGGTAAATAATCTTCGACCATGGGTCGAAGATCATGTTTGTCGAAGTTAACCACGATCATAGGTATTATGACCATTGGTCATATGAACCTTGCTTACTGACGTTGTGATCGAGGGATATATTGTCGTTGATCGAGGGTGTGAATTTTTACTAAAACACCAGACAAGGCTCAATTTTTCTTAAGTTATAATCATTATAAGTCTACGATATACATTTAGTCGCCCGTAATTGGCCAAAATGTGGAAAACAGTTATGGGAGACAAAAGATTGGCACTTGTATTAATATTGTTTCACAAAACTACAAGTGTTGGCATGACCATCAACTGTTGCCCAAAACAAAAACAACTAAAGAAAAAAAATTCTAAGCTTGAGGAGGGGGGTGAACTTCTTCAGTCGCCTTCTCTACCACCTCCTCCCTGACAGGGACGCTCTCAGGAATTCCCTCGATCACTCCTCTTCTTCATCATCGGATTTAAGATCCTCCTACGATCTGATGTTTTTCAAGAAGTAACTGAGTTCTTCTTCGACGTCCTTGAACGGGTTCTTCCCTGCCAAGTATTGGTGCATAATTGACCCCCTTGCCTTTAGACGAGTGAAGGCCTCCAACTCTTCCTTCAGACTGGAGACCTCCTCCTTTGCCGCCCCCAAGGCCGACTTAAGACCCCCAACCTCCTTTTCATTCTCAGCCAGGGCGATCTTAGTCACCTTTCCTTCCGCCTCAAACACAGACATCTTCGACAAAGCCTCGTTCAGGCGACTACACAGCTCTTTCTTGGCACGAATCTCTTTCTACAATTGACAAAGGGTGTCACCTAACTTAACCTCTGTGGCACTCTTGGCCACCTCAACTTCCTTCATCTTCTTAATAGCTTTTACGTTCAAGCGACGAACTGACTCGATCCACTGATGCATGCCCGGAGAAAACTGAAAAGCCTATAAAAGAAACAAAACTGATTTTAAAATCCATCAAATGAAATATAAAACTTAAGGAAAAAGAAGTCGTGGAAACTTACCATGAAGGAAAGCCCCCACCGAGTTCATGTCTACCTCCTCGATAGGGGCGCCTGCGTACTTCTCCTTGTTCTGAGGAATCAAGAAGGAATTCATGTAGGGGAAGATATCCGGATTAATTTCATTCCTTGCATGAAGTCAACAGGGACTATAATCGTCATGGACATTGTCTAGGGCCCTCTCTAACTTTAACTTCATTCCTCTTCTCATAGGAAGTAGAGTCATGTGTTTGAGACACCTCCTATGGAGCCGAAGATGTCAGGCCAAGAAGATTTGCCACCTTCACTTTCTCCGCATCAACGACCTTCTGTTGGTCGTTAATATTCAAATATTGTTCCCTCCCAATCACCTCTATCTTCACTTTTTTGGTGTCAACCCCCGATACCTGGGTCTTCCTTTCAGTGACTTTCCCTTGCGGGCAAACTCAACATCTCTTTCCTTCTTGGAGAGAGCAGTGGTTGTGGCCTTCTTGGGAGTTGAAAGTCTTCCCGAAATATCTCCTTCAAACAAAGAACAAAAATAAAAGGTCAAGTGACAAAGATGTTATCTTTGATTAAACAATCCATGACGAAGAAGACTTACTTGTCATCTCTTCTTCTTGTCCCTCTTCTTTTTCTTCCCTCTGATCAGAAGGACAAATCGAACCTAAGAACTCAACTTCTTCCTATCCCTCATCCCCGTTTTCTAAAGACCGACTCTTGTTTTCTAAGCAAACTTTTGGTTAGGCAGACAAAGGAACTTCTCAAGCTTCTCTTAAGTATCCTCTAAAGGCGACACTCAATAGAAATCAATTTTTGCGATCATAAAGAAAATGTTAGTTGTCAAAAATAACTCCTACAACCAAATAAAATAATAAAAGCACTTACTATTGGTGTTCCAGCCAGTAGCCAGATGTCAGCCATTGATCCTCATCCTTCAGCGAAGATGTAACACCCGTAATTTTCGGTAAGTAAAGGACACCCGGATGTTTTTGGAACTTATGAACGGCGGGACTTTTGTTGAGAAATCATTGTTTGAAGTTCCTTGGAGTATCGGGGGTATTGGCGTTGAAAAATTCGAGTTTCGGAGCTTGGTACGAGCTTGGTTCCAATGTCCGGCGACTATGACAGTGTCATAGTCGCACCGGGCAAAGTCGCAGCTTGAATCAGAAGTAGTGGGGCACCCAGCGACAATGCCCAGGGCATTGTCGCATGGTAATGTCGCCCAAAGAGGGCAGGCTGCTGATAAGTCACGAATTTCAGCCTTTTTCCTCATTTCCTCTCATCCAAACTTCTTCTATTCTCTCCCAAAACGTTTTCCTTCTTTCCCCTTCGAACCCTAACTTATCTTTGGCTCAAATCCTTGTATTTTATGAAGATAAAACACCATCAAGTGGAAAAATTGAAAGCTATGGTCAAGGATTCACCATCTCCATTTTCATCTTCATCTTCAACCTCTAGCTCACTTTAGGGTTTCCTAGGTTTTCACCAAAACCTATGCAATAAGTTTACTTTCTCCATCTCTAAACCTTATTAGGTGATACAAATGCTCCATTGATGGTTTCCTAGTGTTTGATTCCTTCAATTTCGGTTTGGAAGATTTTGGAGAAATTTAGGTCAAAATTAGGGTTTTGACCAAAATGGAGATTTTGATGTAAAGTGTTTGGGGATCGATTTTAAATGGTTGAGTATGATTATTTATGGGTGGAATTTATGCATATAGGTTTATAGATGTTTTGACCTTGAAGATTCAAGTGTTTTTCAAAGGAGCTCAAGTTGGGATAAAATCTAGATTTAGCCTAAATCTAGTGAGGTGAGTTCAAGTTGATTTGTGAAAACGGTGTACATGCAAAAATGTTCATTTTAAAGTGTTTTGTGTTTTACATGAAGATGTTAACTGCTGATCACCTGATAAGTTTTGGTTATTTTGAAATGTTTAGTTTCATAAACATGGTGAAACACCCATTTTGGGATTTTTGAGAATTTTGGTAAATAAATCATGTTAATATGTTTCATTGATGATTTTACATATATATATTTGGATTTCATTTGATGTAAGTGTCATTGTGTGTATTTGATCTTATAAACCTTTTCGGAAAATACATATTATTGTGTTATGAGGCATTTTGGAAATATAAGGGTATGATTTCATTTGGAAAATGGTTTGCCTCAACCAATGATGAGATTCGAGTTAATCATATTTTCAGTCGGGTGTTTGCATAATAGTTGGTCAAATGTGTTTCAATGTTTATACTGGCTTTCATTTGGGGATTTACGTAAATTGTTGGGCCTTTGGCTCGGTTTTGACTAAATTGAGTCTTGAGGACATTTTTCCAGATTAAAAACCGTTGTGGGGTTTTGAGTATGATGGCGTATATTTCGTGTTCTTTGAGAGTTGCATGTTTTGGGAGCTTTGGTCTTTCATTTGGAGTCATGTAATTTTAGACAATGTTGTATTGGATCCATAGGAACGAAAGTTTGTCTGTTTTGGAAAAGCGGGTAATGTTGGTTATGACCGTTGACCGCTTGGGTTTGCTAGCGAGTAGGCAATAGGTGGCTCGATCCTCCGAGTTGAAACTCGTCTAGATTGGATAGGCACCCATGTCTGTAAGTCCTTGGGGTGGAACTCGACGGAGTATGGCCAGAGGCATAATGGTCCGAGGGTTGTGATGTCGGTGGTGGCATGGGAACTAGGTCCGGGATATGTGGTGAAATCCAATAACATCACGTGTGGCCCCATTCACGTGTTCTCGCCACCCAAGATGGAAACGTTGAGATGACATGCTAGTACGTTGTATGGGCGGCCTACTCGTGTGTTTCTCTACTCTCAACGTATACGGGTCTCCCCGTCGTCGATCCGTGGTATTTTAAATGTTAAAGTCGTATATTGCTAACTTTGGTCTTTGGTGTGGTCGACGGTAAATGATGTCCTTAATATTGGGTTTTCCCCGCGTATATTAAGGTTTGAATGAAATATGTCATTTCCACGTTTCGGTATTTGATTTCATCCATTTTATGGTCGTGTGAGTTTTGGGTCTAACTTCTGTGTTCACGGCGATATTTATTTATATAGATTTTCATCTATGGTTTATGAGTTGTGTATCATGTTCCACCCGTGTTGGGTATTTCGAGATATAACATTTTACCCGCGTTTTATAAGATTGGGAGTCCTCTCTCTATTCTCATTTTGAGCAAGTTTTGGGTTAAATCGAAGTTTACGAAAGAACGTTTTATATTGGGATCTTAGCCCTTAAAACAGTTTGGTTTGGTCAACGATTATATTGGTGTCTCTTTCGTTTAAAATGCATATATATTAGTAAACGAGTCGTTTTCATGATTAAAGCATATCATTTTGAAAGATTATGATTTTAATTGCATTCTTCCTTTTTAACGATTCATTTATAAATGTTGAAAACTCTTGAGCTCACTAGGCGTTAAGCCTAACCTTTTTATTTGTCGGCATGTGCATCAGGTTCCAGTTGGTGTTTGGTTCTAGCAGCTATGAAGAGTTGAGCCTTAGCTTTGTGCAAGTGTAAGTAGTTGGTGAAGTCTTCCGCAGTTTGGAGATAGCGACTATTATTGGGTTTTAGTAGCACCCGTCCTTGTTATAGAATGTATGTAGAGAATAAATTATGTGTGTTGAAGTTAAACCTTAAATTTGTGATTGTAGATGAATCAATTATCGACGTATTTAGAAAATTTTAAATTAATTGTTATTTCCAGAATTTAGGGTGTTACAGAAGATACCCATCCAAAAACGTAGTGGGACTTCCACTTTCGGTCATTGACGAAAGTCCCTAGAACAATGATCTTTTTACCCCTAGCCTTAAAGTAAAGGTTGTAATGGTGGTTACCCTCGAGCTTAACGGAGTAAGCCGCGTTAAGCTTGTGGATGGAAAAAGGCAATTTTCACCCACTCGTCAGCCTCTTAATGACACTGACGATCCTCCAGAACTAGGGCATCATATTGCCCCGGAGAAAGGTCGAATGCATCCAAGAATGCCCTCAACAAGGCTATAAAAGGCCATGTAAACCCAATCTTGAAGGGGTATTCATATAGTATGAACCACCCTCTAGGGCACTCATCCGGGCGTAAATTTCCCAAACAGAAAAGCTCAATATCCAAGGGTATCCCGGATATCAATCGGAAAGCATCGATATCTCCTTCCTCCTTGATCACACTCGCGGGGTCCTTCATCTCTCTACAATATGGTAAGGAGACAAAAGAAATATAAAGATTCCTAACATCTTGGTATTTCCTTGGTTTCTTAGCAGAATGTTTTACGAGGGGAATATAAGATAAAGCAGGGTCGTACCTTTTAAACTAAACTTGGAGGATCAACTGATGGAAAAGATATCTTGCATATTTCATGAACTTCAGTTTGGTAAAGAATTTGCCCTAAAAACTGCAGGGAATTCGTATATGTGAAAAGGAAACAAATGCAAAAAAAATCCATATTTATATGGATTCTCAAGGATTCGCCATAATTACAACCATGGAACTGTCTCCTCGATGCACAACACCTGTCCCAGATGGTTCATGCTTTTCACTCGATTGACGACGTGTGTCAAAGACAACTGTCCAGATACACGACGTCACGACCATGCGTTCCTGCACAGTTTCAGAAACCGTCGATTCGGTTTCCAGGGAAAACCGATTCAGTTTCCTTCCAATGAAATCAGTTACCAAACCTCATACGTTTCACCTTATCCACTAAAACCGAATTTTTGGTGCGAGATTTGAAATTCAAATGAACTTTTTGAAATCCGAATCTCGGGGGCAAATTGTTTGGGTAAAATTTCAAAAGTGCGACTGTTGAATATATTATCCTCGACTGAACATATTGTCTTTGATTGGACGACCGAACTCCCTCGACATCGGTATCTCCGACCTATGATATTTTTGCGACCGACTAACAGTCAATTTCTTATGACAAACTGTTAGCGTTGTATTATGTATTTATTGTGTGTATCACTTTAATATAAGATTTATGATCAATCAATAATCAACACATAACCGACGACCAACGTTAAGACATGACCATTTCGCCATGAACTCACATAATGAAGACAGCGGTATAAGACATTTAAAGGACAATTACGTAGATCACCTGACACCTATAAAAAGGTTTCAAGGAATTCGAAAGGATACAACAAAAATCAGACAACAACAACACGGAAGTTACTACCAGAATTACTCTGAAGTTCTCTCTACTGTTCACACAAAAATCGCTCAAGATTATCCACGAAACATTAGTTAATTTACGTTTATTTCATATTATCCACGTCTTGTAATAACCATTGTTATTATTAAGGTCGACGTCCCTGATTGAATTTTATAGTGCATCAACGATATTCATTATCATCCGTGGTTTTTACCCTCGACGTGATTTTTCCGTGTCACCAAATCTCTTATGTTGTTTACATTTACTTCCTCATTTTACTTGTTTATTTCGAAGGATAATTTGTAGTTGATTAGGCTATGCAATCCAAACCTTAGATCGTTCTTATACGATTTTTAGCATAAACATGTACCTTAAACGAACATCAACTACACTTATTCAACCTCTCATGTTGTTACATATAATATAATGTTGTTGCCACAATGGATGCCAACAATTCCTAACATTATGACAATGAGGGAAAATTGTGTAGGGCTTATTATTATACTAGTAAACTTATAGATAGCAGCCTCAGTCATACTTATGTTCGATAAGATAATGATCATTGTGTATAATAGACTTTGTAAGATTTAATTGGTCCATTCACAAAGTGACTTCCAAAGGATATGATCTTTGGAACTACAAGAAAAATGGGTTTGAATTTTATAGGGTAGAGTCAAACTACAATAGAAACCCAATCTTTATCTAGATTAAAATCTATTTGAAGGTAACATGATAAAAAAATATGTTTTTGACTATTGATTTGGACACTAGCAAACTATTGGTTGACGGTGACTGGTATACCCCTAATGAAAGATGTCTATGAGCTTTACCTATGTATGAACATAAGGAGTTGTGCCACTTCTAATAAACCTACTAGTGAAAAACTAGTTTGTTTCGCTTTCCCATGCTTGTTGGAGCTTTGTGCTAAGCAAACATCTAGTCTTTGAGTTTTGTTGTAGGCTACCGACTACCCAAGTCATAGAGAAAGCAACCCGAAGGTCAGAGCAAGAGGGGACACAAGTTGAGGAATGCTTTAGATTTGACAGAAGAGAAAGAGTCAGTTTCCCATGCTAGTAGGAGCTCTGTGCTAAGCAGAAGGTTGTGATTGAGATGCAGACGAGTTAGGACCACACAGCCAAACTCATGCTATTAGGGATGGGTCTTGTCTATCCTAACTTGTAGCTCGGAAGATCCTAGTGATAATAACTTATTACATATCCATGAAAACGAACATCAATAAACACATTAGGAAATTTGACCAAAATAGTCAACCTTTCCGACTAAATTCACTTTTTAGCCACTTTTTCAATTGAATTCTCATTTTAGTCAGAGTTTACGCAAATGTCTTATGCATTTGCGTAAACTCGATTTTCAAATTATATATATTTTTTGTGTAAGAATTTAAATTTTTGTGTAAGGATCCCATTTGTGTAAAGAATTTATATAATTTAAAAAAAGTCTGAAAGTAGGTTTTACGCGAATGCCTAAGGCATTTACGTAAACTCTAGCTTAAATGGGAATTTGGTTCCAAAAGTGGCTAAAAAGTGAAGTTGGTTGGGGAGATTGATTATTTTGATCAATTTCCCAACATCTTATGCGTCTAATTTCTCCACATCACCTCATAAATAATTCGCTATTCTTAAACGAGTTACGAAGGATATAACAAACACTATCTCATTAGGAATCATGGTTCATATGTTGCAAGACGCCTTTTATTTTACGGATTTAATCTTTTAGAAAAATGTTTATAAATTCAATCTAGGAGTTGAATAGTACATGATTTAGGGCCCCTTATCAAATGTTCACAACAATAATCATCACATTCACTTATCTTATAAGATAACATTCTCAATCATTAGATTTTTGGATAAACGTTGTTAGAACATAAAATGTTCTAAGTTTAGAAGTTTTGTAAAGGCCTCGTTATTTGATATTGGGGTTTGTTATTAGCATTGGGTTTGGGCTTAATTGTATACAAGGGTGATATGGTATAAATAGGAGTTGTTTTATAATTTGTTTGAAACTTCCATTCACAATGTAGTCGTACATGTAACTGAGTGTTTCTAGAGAGAGAAACATTTTTCCCTCTCTAGACTGTGTGAATAAACAATTCAATTCCTCCCAATTCATCTCTTATTAATCACACTATCATTGATTTAATTGTGATCATGGATCTAACAAGTGGTATCATAGTTTAAATCGAAGATCTATTCATCGATTCGATCAAGATCATATTTTTTCAATGGAACAGTAATTCTTCGCATGAACAGTACTCTGAAATTTTCGAATTCTTTATTTTGGTGCTAATTTGTTCGATCTTTGATGCAAAATTGATTCAGAGGTTATAGACGAATCATTTGGAGTCAATTACAAGTGTTAATCTCAATCAGATTAGAAGAATTTGTCGATTTTGAGAAGATTTGGTTCGAAATACTTGTTTTACTGTGTGATGATCGAGTTTGGATTTAGAGACGTTCTTGTTGAAAATCATCTACAAAAGTGCTAAAGATGATAATTTCGAACATGTGTACAAAGCACTACCTCAAAATTCGAAGAAATGAAGAAGATAGATTGATTTTTTGGCTTCCAGATGCAAGAATTCGCAAGATCCCAAGAACTCGCAAGTTCTTGAAGAACTAGCAAGCTTCATCCATGGATACAACATTTTTTCTAAGTACGGAATTCGCAAGTAGCTATATGCAAAAAGTTATAGAATTCGCAAGCTACTGTGCTAATGTTGTATGCGAAAAGTCAAGAATTTGCAAACTACACCTTGCGTAAAGTGAGGAATTCGTAAGCTACCTCCAGCGAAAAGTAGGAATTGGCACATGGTACTCTATGAAAAGTGGCTTCCAGGATGAAAGCTAAGTATAGAATTCACAAAAAATTTTGCGAAAAGCTTTGATGTTGAATATTTTTAAGTATAGAATTCGTATTAAAGGGTCTGCGAAAAGCCAGAATTCGTAAGCAGTACCCTGCGAAAAGCTAAGAATTCGCACGTAGGCGCTTGCGAAAAGTAAGAATTCGCATGCAAGTCTCTACAAAAAGTGGTGTTACGGCTTATGCCACTTGTTGCAAGTTGTGGACTTCAATGAACAACGATCTGCGAAAAGATTGGTCTGTGAAAAGTTATGCCATGTTGTCTACGAAAAGTGACTGTTCAGAACCTAAGTTGCGACAAGTTTGCCCTGTTCCCGAGATTTTCCGCGTAATGCATATGTGACATCACTCCTATTATTTACTGGTCACATATTTTTAGCAACTGATCTGAATTTTCACGAGAGCTCATGTTAGTCAAGATTTTCAGACGTTGGGTGTTTGGACTTGGTCTCAGATTTGATTGGATTAGCAGCTTGAGTATCTGCAATCATCATTCTGGAGTTTTCTCTACGATGTTAGACCTTTGAGTGCTCTTAATCATTCTTCTGGCCTAATCAATTAGAAGTGTGAGTGATTGCAGTCATTGTTCTGGTGCTTTTTATTGTGATCTAGGTTTTGAGTGTTTATAATCATCCAACTGATTCGTGAAGAAACAAGGTCAGAGTTTATTCGTTCAGTGTTCTGGAAAGCAGTTAGAAAATGAGCATCTTTCATCAGTTTTTGAACATATATCAGAATTTTCTTCTAACCCTTGCCTAGTAGTGTTTGCTACAAGATGCATCTTCCTACAAGCTGATCAGATTAAGTTCTTAAGTTGAATTCCTATTCAACTCACGGTCAAAGACATATTTGTTGTTATAAACTGAAGATGCATTGTGGTTGTCACGCAAAGTTCACACATTTCTTTCTTGTGTGCGTAACGAATGCGTTGAATTTTCTAGAGATACAAGTTGTCTTTTGTGCACTCGGCCGAGGTTATTGTGTACAACATCGAATCTGGTATTAAAGTTGAAACTCCAAAGGATAAGAGTTATTTTCAAGGGGGGGGGGGGGGGGGGGGGGGGCATAGTTGTTTTGAAGTTTAAGCAGCGCTAAAGTTTGCTAAAAAATCAAGGAGGGGAAGAGTTGAAGCTAAAGAGGATGATTCTTTTACAAAACGTAGGGGGAGAATGTTGGAACATAAAATGTTCTAAGTTTAGAAGTTTTGTAAATGCCTCATTATTTGATATTGGGCCTTGTTATTAGCATTGAGTTTGGGCTTAATTGTATACAAGGATGATAAGGTATAAATAGGAGTTGTTTTGTAATTTGTTTGAAATTTTCATTCACAATGTAGCCGTACATGTAACTGAGTGTTTCTAGAGAGATTAACATTTTGCTCTCTCTAGATTGTGTGAATAAACAATTCAATTCATCTCTTGTTAATCACTCTATCATTGAGTTAATTGTGATCATAGACCTAACAAACGTATTCTCCCTCACTCAACAGATAAGAACTCACCGTTAAAAATAAGTATTTTGGAATTTATAAAAATAAGTGTTTTGGAGTTTGTTGAAAATAAAAGGTTAATGGAATTAATTTGACCACAAAATCACCTTGAAACAAGAAAAGAAAGGCACGTGTCTTTTGGCAAGGCAACCAAATTCTTAGAACCAACCCATTCCCTATCTCATTTTTCTTAGCAAAACAAACCCATTCATTTATTTAATCATGGCCTCCCCATCGCCGGCCATCCTCCCCGTCTCTAACTCAAAAACAGGTGGCGCCGACGAACCTCAGCCACCCGTCGCCACCCCTGCTTTCCGATCATTCATCAATCACATTACCGGAACCATTCGCTCCGGCCTCTCCGAACGCCGTGCATGGTCCGAACTCGTCGACCGTACCGCATTCTCAAAACCTGAATCCATCTCCGACGCCACAACACGAATCCGAAAGAACTACGCCTACTTCCGCATCAACTACTTCACCGTCGTGGCCGCCGTCATCGGCATTTCCCTCCTAACAAATCCCTTTTCTCTCCTCACCCTACTTGGCCTCCTAGCCGCCTGGCTCTTCCTCTACCTCTTCCGCCCCACCGAACCGCCGTTGGTGATTCTCGGCCGTACATTTTCCGAGCGTGAAACCCTAGGCCTGCTGATCGTTTTGAGCATCATCGTGGTCTTCTTAACCAGCGTTGGATCGATTCTGATATCGGCATTGCTTGTTGGAACGGGTATCGTGTGTGCTCATGGTGCATTCAGGGCTCCCGAGGATCTGTTTCTTGATGATCAAGATCCAAGTGGCTCCACCGGATTTCTATCGTTGCTGGGCGGCGCCGCCTCCACTGCCGCAGCCTCCGCCGCTCCGGTGATCGCTCCAACTCGTGGTTGATTTTGGATGTAGAAAAAGTATATATAATAAATGGTATGAAAAAATTGATTAAAATAATTGATATCCTTGTAACCTTTGGTGCATAATAGACCCACCCAACCTATGAATGTAAGGAAAACCTTGTTATTCAACACCAACATTTCCAAAAAAATTCATGAACTGAATTAAAATATTATATAATCATGTTTTTTTGGCAATCTTTCCACAAATGCATTTAAAGTTCCTGCCAATGCAACTTCAGTTTATAAGGTGGAGCCATTCCATCCAAAGAAAGAACCCTGCAAACACACATATACACACCAATCCATAAAATGCCCAAAAACAGTCTTCATACCATCAAACAGCAATACATTATTCATATAATACAAATACAAGGAACAACGGTTTCTATAAAATATACTCCCTCTGTCTTGAAATAAATGCAACGATTTTTCTTTTATCATATCTGAAAATAAATGCACCATATCAACACGAATGTGACATTTTCCCATTTTCATGGATAGAATAACCACTTTGTGCGTTTCTATTTATACAAAATATTGTTAATACGAATACAAGGGGTTAGCTCGCTGGTAAGTCAATAAGATCTTACTCCTGGTTTCCATTCCCATTGGCATTGGGTGCAAAAACCCTTGTAGCCACTCCAACCTCCCATAGGGTGATAAGGTACGGGTGCTAGGACACAATGGTGGTAAGCCTACACCACATGGATTAATTAGTGGCACCTTCAGGTTGCTGATACCACTTTCCCTGATTTTGATTTTAGTCCATAATGAAGGGTGTTTTAGATTTTTGGCTAATAGTTAAGCACTTAAAATCCTTTAAGCGTGTCTTGTCAAACATTGCATTTGTTTGTTGCAACTGAGGGAGTATATGAAAAGCTTGCAGATGCTTTTCTTGATTCTAAAATAGTGAAGGGTGATTTACATGATCTAGGACTGGTGTAAAGCATGCAGACACTGTGCATTTTCTTGACTTTGATGAGCCTAAATACACAGGAAATTGAAATGAGAAGACACAAGTGCAAGACAAAGAAAGACAAGTATTCAGGATATTGTGAATAGCTTGCCTTGGTGTCGTAGAATTTCAGGAAAAATCGCGACTTGGGAACAGACAGCTTGCTCTCAAGAATTTCCGCAACCTCAGCACTTAACTTTTTGTTCACATCAGCATTAAGCCCCCCAATCGACACCAACTCGCCATAGGCCGCTGGGTCCTCAGTACCTCCAAAAGCAATGGGTACAGAACCCTTCAACACAATCATCACATACTGTGTGCAACACAAAACCACAAGATCAAAGGCAGCATAAATGATTGTCAAGTAATTGAATCATGTCATACATTCACAACCTTTCTTAAAACTTAAATATGAAGACGTGTTCCAAACATATTAAACCATGAATCTTCATGTTCCATAACCATTATTAAAACCACAGAAATTTACATCTTAAAAGTACGCTAACGCTAGGATTTACCCATGTAATTAGTACAATTGGTCTCTTCTTTACCCCTCTTTGGAAATGGAGAATTGGGGATTAAAAAGTTTCTATATACATTTCATCAAAACTGAAGTGTAAATGATGTTTAAGCCAAGGTAAAACAGATGACAGCGTGACTGTACTTTCATGTATTCCCAATTACATACTCAAAACAAACAGATTTATCAATCACATGCTTAAACTTTCAAAATTATACCAATGACATCGTTATCATCTAATTATAATCAAATTAACTAACATCAATGGTAAATTTGGGACAAGAACAATTTGATGGAAGGAATATTGGCATCTTAAGATGATTTATGACTTGTATTTGATAACAGTTGGGCATAGATGAGTAATTGACAAAATTATTTGTATAAATATGTAATTGATAAATCTTGTGATTCATATAATAAAATTCCATTACTAAAAAATGCGTTCCTTCTACGCGATGTCCCCAATCGGTGTATAAGATTTCATTTTCTTGGACTTGGGAGTGCAATAACTTTACTCAATTGGCATTCGCGGGTAAAGCGTGAAGATAAAATTTAGTAACAAGTCTCCGATCGAGAATACCACAATAAGTTTACTCAAAGTGACGTTGAAATTTGAATCTGCACTCGTAAACCCCAAAAACTCAGAATTTCCAGCAAATCAAATTTATCGTGAATTTACAGAAAATCAAGTTTAGCGTGAATCGATACATACACATGAACTGATAAACCCAACAACTTGAATAACAACTGAATACGTATGGAGCACACACACAAAGACAGAGAAAGAGAAAATTATACAGCTTCTGGTTTTCCGATGACTTTGGCTACGGCGGAGGTGGCTTCAGAGAGGATGGAGGACGTGTCAATGGCGTCCAAGTTGACGTTGGTTGACAGATTCAGGCACGGCATCTTGGACACACTCACAATTGGCTCCCTTCACACACAGCAAAACCCTCGAAACACACACCAGCTTATTACAACAGACTGCTGCCCACCTACTTACCAACCCTAACCCTTAACTTGGCCGTCTTTTTGAATTTGGCTACTAATCTTTACTTGTTTCAATTTTATGCACTTAACATTCTAATTATATCAAATTTGACACCCATACTTACATACATCGACATTAACCTTCCTCTTCTTACATTTTCAATGCATAAACGACACCGACTTTACAGATAAAAATATTTATATTAGAAACTTTGGTTGTACCTCTCCTTACAAATTTGTGACAATCATAATCTACTTTTTGAACTTCAAATACTGAAGATCCCGAAACTTCTATAATACAATGACTGGAACCCATTGTACAACCAAAATAGCCCAACAAATAAATTTATTGGAACGTAAAGCATGTACAAGAACAAGTTCCAAGTTAAAGGGTAAACATATCACCTAAATAAGTCGAACAATCTATAGTAAAAAATGGTATAATAGACAGTATTTTTATTATGATTGAACTATGAATTGGACCAAACAATTTGGTGTGATTCTTGATAACATGGTTCAGATCTTGGGATTATAAAATATCAAACCTATTTAACTGATGGCAACCATGGTCCAATATCACTAACCGAGTTTCTTGAATGGATGGTTGTGGTTTTAGATGTGTCGATAATGAACTGTGTATGTTTTAATTCTTTAAAAACTAATTGAAAAATAAGTTATTTAAAAAAAACTAACAAAATTTAACCAATTATTTAAATTTGTTTAAGAAAATGTCATGGTCTAGTTTAGTCGACAATATATTCAAAGATAGAGAACTTTACCATGTCAAAAGACATGGTCCAAAGACATTGCATAAATGTATACATTTATTAGTCGGCTAAAAATTTTAGTTTAGACTTTGGCCAAATTACCGGTCATAAATGTTTTTAGAGTAAATTAGGAATTTGGTCCTTAAGATTTGTGACTTGTCATGGATTTGATCATTTATCTTCATTTATTACATAACAAACCTTTAATTATATAATTTGTTTTGAAATTGGTACCTCACACGAATAGCAGTTGACTATCTCTATTAACATTGAGAGCAAAATAGTCATCGCACTGTTACCTTCCACAGGCTAGGCCAATTCGAGAAGCCCCCAACTCCAGAGAACTTAGAGAGAGATAAGAGAGTTAAACAAATCTGGGTATCTCCCCATCTTCATCCATTCGATATCTATTTAAGCAAAGGTTTATCCAAAAGATTTAACCAAATCCACTCCTACATTTAAGGACTAGCATAACATAAAATAAAACATAAAGTAAGATAAAAAAAAAATAGATTGTATTTCCTTGTGCCTATCCATGAAGAAAGTCTGTGTGCCATGTTGGAACTTTCTTTTCTCTTACTGATCTTCTTCTCTTCCCTGTTCTGTCCTCCAGATTCGTATCAATTTGCTCCTCGTCCGAGAAAAAGACCTTGCCCTCAAGGTCGAAGTGAGGATAAAGTCGAGTGAACTCTGACGACGAGATCCATGAGGAATCTTCAACAGGTAAGCCTTCCCATTGAACAGGAACTTGTGGTTCCAAACGGTTGTCTTTGATGACACGACGAGTTTGTATAATCGCAATAGAAGACACCAAGGGTTGTCCATCCACGACCAGTGATGGAAGGATTGGTGGATGAAAGGCAAGATTTTCACGAAATAGCTTGAGGCGGGAAACGTGAAATGTTTGATGGATCTTTGAACCCGTAGGTAGATCAAGCTTATAGGCTACTAGTCTAATCCGAGCAATCACTGAAAATGAACCATAGTAACAACGATTCAACTTTGAGTATTGTTGGCCCGTACAAGAAGTTTGACGATACGGCTGCAGTTTTACCAACACTTGTTAGAGTATATATTTGTTGGATACAAGATCATGAAGACTGAAAGTCAACCAAGTCAAAGCTCAAGTCAACTCTCAAAGAAAGTCAAAGTCTCTTTGTAATAAAGTCAAAGTAAAAGTCTTGTATTTGTATTTTTGTTTTAATATTCTTGTGTCCTTGTCTTAAATAGGGATATGACTAGTTGTTTAGTTAGGCTTAACAAGCTTGTGGTTAGATTTGAAATACGTAGAAACAGTTCTAGAGAGAGAAAGTTTGTCAGAGAGCTTGTAATCGAAATCTTTCATTTGAATTGAAACAAGTTGAGTAATTGATTTCTGTTTTGTCATCTTGTTAATTGAATTACATTTAGAACTTGGAATTAGGGAATAACAATTGGTATCAGAGCAGAATTCAAGTTGAAATCATACGAAATATGGGTTTTCGGCACTTCATATCAAGTATTGATCGAATTTTGAATTTTTGTGTGAATTTGGAGTTGTGATTGATTAGATTGAGTTCGTATAGTGTATTAGAACAATCTTGTTTAGGTTAATTGAATTCTTGCACTGTAATTTTGGTAAATTCTTGGATTTTACGATTTTTTTGTTCACGAGTTCTAACACACTGTAATTGATTCAAATTGTACATTTGAGTGTTCTTTGTTGAAATTCTCTGTTTGTAATCGATTCTAGATGTACTAGTGGTCGAATTGTCAAAGTTTCAGATCAAAAGTCGAAGATTTGATGGATTGTTGAAGAGATCAAAGTGAATTTTCGACGAGATCTCAAGAACTCGCATAAGAACCAAGAACTCGCACCAAGAACTCGCAGATTATTGGATTTCGCATAATTATTGTGTTTGAAAATTTCATAAGTAAAGAATTCGCACATGTGTGTTATGCGAAATGCGTAGAATTCGCATGTGTGAGTGGTGAGAATTCTTCAGAATTCGTATAGCCTTGTATGAGAAATGCCAGAATTCGCATAAGTCTTTATACGAAAAATTTTCTTGAAAAAATTCTAAGTAAAGAATTCGCATAAGAGTGACATACGAATTAATCAGAATTCGCATAAAAGTTTCAAATTATTTTTCTAAGTGTAGAATTTGTGTGAGTCTGTTGTATGCGAAAAGTTCATGCGAAAAACTAATTTTTCAAAATTTCCAAGTCTAGATTTCGCATAAGTGTTGTATGCGAATTCCTAGAACTCACATATAACTGTGTGCGAATTCTGTGCGTGCGAATTCTGAATTGTTCTTGTATGTGAATTCTGAAGTTATGGGTGTGCGAATTTGTTGCATGCGAATTCTGTATGCAAATTCTCTGTGTTTCACAGTAGTGTGTGAATTTCATACTTAGGAGATTTTTGGAAATTTCTTTTCTAAAATTTCTTTCTAAGATTTTATGTATTTTTTATTTCACTTGGACTAACGATCACTTTCAAGTTCTTATTGTGATCCCAGATTACTAGCATACAATCAATACAGATTAACACAAAACAAGTTTATTCATTTAATCACAGAATTACAATGAAGTCACAGATCTCACAAGTGCCACAGATCTCACGTTGAATGCTATGAGAATTCTCTCTATGTTCTCTCTGAATGTGTGTGTGTCTTATGACAGAAAACACTTAGACTTGCTATTTATATGTGGTCAACATGACCTTTAGCAAAGTCAACCCTTTTACAACATTTACACTAAACACTCACAACTTTACAAACTTTATAAACTAGACCTTCTATTTTAATCTTGAATACAATTCTAATCTAACAATCTCCCCCTTTGGATTCAAGATTAAAAAAAATTACAATTATCTTCAGGTCTTTTGTTCTTCAAAACAATCTTCGGTAAACAATCTTTTTCAGCTTTAAAACTTGAAATCTTTGACATTCTTTACAAACTTGGTATCTTTAAAACTTTGTCACTTTGGTCAAACTTTGACTTGACTTCGATTTGACTGTGATAGCACTTTCAGATTTCTTTCCCTCTTTGGATTAACTTTTAGAAGCTCTGAGTAGTCAACCTTTTCTTCAATCTCTGACTTTTAGATCAATCAACCATCTGACTTTAATATCTCTCTTTCATTACTTCTATCTTGACGCTGCTTTCGCTTTGAAATGCTTTCGCTTTGAAATGAATCTGACTTTGAAATCTCTGATAATCACCCCTTTTCTGATAAGATCAACTTTCATCTGACTTGAACTTTGAAACTTCTCCCCCTTTTTGATGAATTTTGAGAATCAGAATCATCAAAACTTGTTCAATGTCAGGTCCGTCTTTGAATGATCTCCCCCAAATAATCAGATAAGCACAGTTTCCATGAATAATAATCCCCCCTTTTTTGGTAGGATATGAAAAATCTCCCCCAACTGATCTGATAAGTTTCCGTCAATTCATAAGATGTATTCATTCGAATCTTTTCAAATTCAGACAAATTATGAGTTGTAACCTTAAATCAACGAATGAAACAGTTAAAATGTCTGTAAGTAACACGGAGTTACTTAGTACAACAGATGTACTTTATAAGGAGCTTGGGTGATGTTCACTCCTCAGGACTTCCATTCAATCATTGAAAAACACAAGGTTAATCTATGAATGTTCTGACAGAAAAACAGATTTTATGTGTGTTCGTGCTTGTGTTATGAAAGAATTAGTACAATGATTGCTTTAACAGGCTCAAATATGTAAACCATTGAGACAACAACTGTTATACATAGACTCAATGTGCATGAGAAAGGGTCGAAGGTGGGGCAACTTTCCTTCTTTTTCAATATCAGTATCTTCCGAGTGAAGAAACAATAGAGTATGTGTTGCTTCCCCAAAAAATGTGAAACATTCTCTTTTTAAGAAAAGAATGAGTAGCTGGTGGGGTTTTATGCAAGAGTTGGCATGAGCTCACTGCCTTTTTCAATGATGGTCACCAAAGAATGTGAACCAATCAGATTATGTGGCTGCCCGGTTCAGAAAGATCTGGTGTAGAGTTTAATATTCTTTTACTCTGATCTCACACCCTCTTTCTTTTAAACATTTAAGCTCACTTCTAACATCAACACTCAATTCTTTTGACCCCTCTCCCCTCAATCACTCTTAGGATTACTTCCGGGGTAGGAAACACTGGTTACCGTGAATCCATGGAAGTCATTTAAGCACTCACACTGAATCCCATGTATTTTCCTAAAAGAATATGTTGCTCAATGATTTTCTTGACAGATAAGCACCATAAATCATAGTCAGTGTATGTATGCTCATTAAAGATAAGAATGAAATTTGAGCATTTTAACATTTACGATTTCTCAAAACAATTTGAATAAATGAATATCATGAAATGAAAAGAAATGTTTTGAAAATCTGACAATGATTTAAATCAGATCAAATATTCATGAAGAATAATAATTTGGGATATCAAAAATGTAAGATGTTTATATGAACAAAATATAAACATATTATCAATGAAAGCACATATAATGAGAAATGACGTCTGATCTCAAACAAATTTGAATAGCAAACGGGAGTATTACCATAGAAAGATTTATCATTTGATACATGGTAATAACAAAGTCAATAAATGTACTGAACCGATGTGTGTATGATTACTTGACAGTATATAGACAAGATAATACACAAGTATTATTCTTTTAGAAACACACAGTCAGTTAGTCATGAAAGTATCTACATGAAAATCATTTAAAATCACATTTCGAAATTCATAAAACATTTTGAGAATGCGAAGTGGTTTGAACATTTTAATCCAAAAAAAAAAAGATTTTCCCAAGTGAAAGTTGTTCATCTTTCAATAAGTGATAAAGATTAAGATATAGAAAAATATACCTGTAAGCTCCCCATAAAATGAATATGATCATTTAAGTATCCTTGACAAAAACTTAAGATATTCTCCCCCTTAATATCTGTAAAAATTCAACTTATTAGAAAAATATGACAATCAAAGTATAACCGACGTTTATCTTCTCCCCCTAAAAGATATGACAGTTAAATTTTCATTCACTCCCCCTAAAAAAAACTCCTTGAAAAGATGTAATATGATAAGCATCCTTCAAAAGAAAAACATTTGAGTACGGGTTCTGAACTGTAGTATTCAGAAACCATTATTACGTATTCTCCGGTGAGAATAGTAATATTCAGTTTTACCATCTAAGAACGGGTCCTGATCTGATGTAATCAGAAACCATAGTTCTTTGACTTTGAAGTCCGAGTCCTGATCTGATTTACTCAGAAGTCATTGTTCTTTCTCCCCTTACTCTTTAGGTGCCTGCAACACAGATTTAGCTTTTGGTACCCACTGGTATTTGGGTCCTGATTTGTTACTTGCAATTCTATTAGGAGAGATATAATAAGAACCATACCAACTATTTTCATAATCTTTGTTTACAAAATCATTTGAACCGCAGTAGGAACAACTAATTTTCTTTTGTGCTAACCTGATCAGTTGATTTATAATATACACAAGATCAGGTTTGCCAAAAATTTTACCTTTATGAGCATTGTTCCTTTTAGCGTTTGATGTATGCACAAATGCTTTTTGTTCCTTCTTCTCCTCCGAGGAACCTTTCACTATCCAAATCCACTTTTCATTTTCTTTTTCATCTTTCCTTCTCCAAAATCTTTTCTTCTGAGACTTGTTTTTCTTGATGTTACCTAAACCATCAACATGTTTATCATAGAAAATATTAGAAGGAAGAATCTGATCTTTAGATATGGAAGTAAGACTATCATCTGAATCAAATAAAGGATTATTAGAAACATTTGTAAAACGTGAACTCGAAACTGTTTTGAATGAGCATTCTAAATCAACTTGATCATCTCTTGGTGATTGGACAATTGATTCTGGAGTCTTTGACTCAGTCAACTTCACCTTGAACATGATCTCTTCAAGTTCTTTTATCTTTGAAGACAAACTGTTTCTCTCATTTGAAATCAGATCAAACTTGTTTTGCAATTCAGACTTCGTCTTCTTCTCCTTCAGAATAGTTGATGACAACCCAAATAATTTCTTTGTAAGCTCCTCTATCTCCATCTCAAACACTTTCCTTTCTTCTTCAATTTCTTTCTCCACAGATTTTCTTTGACCAGAAATTTCTTTAAAGACTCCAACATTCTTCTGTTCAATTTTCTTCTTCTCTGTCTCAAACTTATCTCTCTCCAGAATGATAACTTTCTCGAAATCTGATACTTGTTGAGAAAGCTTCATACATTTAAGCTCCACTGATTTCTTTTCTTCAAAAGCTTTTTCTTGAAAACTCTGAAAACTTTTGAGCAAAGGCTTTTCTTTCTTTCTCAAAATCAATTCTTTCTTTCTTCTCTTTCTTCATTTGATATTCTAATTTAGAAATTTTCTTTTTCAGCTCAACATTATCTTTCTCCAATTCCTTTCTTTTCTTCTCAACCTTCTTCACATCTTCTTTGTCTCTTGAGTTGTCCTTTTCTTTTATCATATTGATTTCAACCTTAAGACTGAAAATTTTATCTTTCAGATTGTCTCTTTCAGCAAAGATTTGTGAATTTGTCTTTCTCAGCCCTTCACAAGTTTCACTGGAAATATTTGCTCTTCTTCTTAGATCTTCAATCTCATTTTACATTAACTCCTTCTTTGACCATGTAGTATTTTCATTTAGACCTTCAAACTTTTTCAGCTTTGTTTGCAGATTAGAAATCTCTTTTTCTTTTGATTCAATAATTCCAGCAAAATTAATTTTGGAGTTAGCTACACAGTCTGAGCAAATGACATTCTCTGAAACTTTAGAATTTCTTTCAACTTAATGATCTGAGCTTGAAGAGATGAATTCTGAATTTTCAAATCCTTGTTCTCAGCTTCGAGTGCTGGAATCTCTGGCATATAAGCTAAAGCACAGTCTCTCTTGGTTAGAAACATATTTCCCTTCTCATCTGTATAAGGCATGATTAGTGTTTATCTGAAAAATATAGCTTGAAAAGATCGTTAGTCAGAAAATCAGAAAAATCAGTAGTAAAAATACAGAAAAATCACTAAAAATTGATTACACGTACATAATTCGTATGTCTCACATAATTCGTATATCACTCACAACACAAATTTCGCATGCAAGAATTCGTATGAAACAATTCGCATGGCACTCACAAGTAAGAATTCGTATGAAATTTACAACAATTCGCATAAAAACACAATTCGCATAAGAAAAGGATACGAAGTCTTCACTTTTCGCATGAACTTATGTGCGAATTCTGAGCTTTTCGCATGAAGGAGTATGCGAATTCTTTGAAATTCGTATAAGACTCATATGCGAATTCCACACATTTCGTATGTGTCTCTTGTGCGAATTCTTTACTTCTCGTATGTACCTTTGTGCGAATCCTTTGCCTTTTCGTACACTACCTTATGCAAATTCTTCAACCCTGCGAACTCTAACCTTAGAATCAATAAGATAAACTAATCTGTGAATTCTTCAGCCCTGCGAGTTCTTTGTGCGAGTTCTTCATTGCTCGTGCAAATTCTTTAGATCTTGGACATTTTTTCGAAAAATATCACTGAATTCCATCCAAAAATTGATGTTTGACTCTGAAACTTTGTAGAATCAATCACTTTGACATCGAGAACAACCCTGTGAAGTGAATTTTCAAAACAATAACCATGATTGTGGGATTTGATTCTTGACAGCTCGAAACTAGAAACTTTCTAAAACTGGACAGATTGATCAAATTATATCAATCTGATAGTCAATTGAATTTCTAATTCAAACAAGATTTGTTCCACTTCACTAGGCGATCACTGTGAACTCAAATTTACATCAAAATCACCATTAAATCAAAATCTTGATTTCAATGGAACAGTAACTTTCCAAAACTGAAAATTCGTATCTTTCTGCTTCAAATAATGATGTTGATTTCTCTGATTGAATCTGATTAGGCTCTGATACCAAATGTGATCCCAGATTACTAGCATACAATCAATACAGATTAACACAAAACAAGTTTATTCATTTAATCACAAAATTACAATGAAGTCACAGATCTCACAAGTGCCACAGATCTCACGTTGAATGCTATGCGAATTCTCTCTGTGTTCTTTCTGAATGTGTGCGTATCTTATGACATAAAACACTTAGACTTGCTATTTATATGTGGTCAACATGACCTTTAGCAAAGTCAACCCTTTTACAACATTTACACTAAACACTCACAACTTTACAAACTTTACAAACTAGACCCTTTATTTTAATCTTGAATACAATTCTAATATAACACTTATTGTACATTTTTGAAATAGGATGACTTCCAAAGACGTACTTTCAATCGGTACAGACGTGAAGCCTCCAGTTCTGTTCAAAGGGGAATACGAACAATGGAAGGATAGATTTCTTGACTTTGTGGACAGACATGCTAACGAGGATAATATTCTGATGTCTATTATGGAAGGTCCGATGGTACCCCTCACTATGGAAATACCGGATGACGAATCCTCGGATAGCGAAGATGGAAACATGGACAGAGCTCAAAAGACAAAGATTGTTCCGAAAGACCTTTCTCAATATACTGAAGAACAAAAGAACATATACAAAGCTGATAAGCAAGCTAGATCTCTACTCTTACAGAGCATACTCAATGAGATCTACATCAAAATCGACAGCTACAAGGTAAACGCAAAGAAGATGTGGGATCAACTTCAAAAGATGATGATGGGATCAAAGGTTGGAAACCAAATGAAGGTTGCTAACTGCATAAACAACTACGAGGAATTTAAGGCTAAGGAGAATGAGAGCCTTGAGGAAACTTACGAGCGATTTGTTCTTCTACTGAATGAGCTTGCGAAGAATAAAGTCAAGAAGAAGCAAATAGAGAACAACGTTAAATTCCTCAACATCCTTCAAACAGAGTGGAAGAAACACACAAGAAGGATGAAACAGATGAAAGACCTCAGTGATATCCCTCTGCATGAAGTGTATGAAACGTTGAGATAGAATGAATTTCTGATTACATCTGATCAGAACTCGTACTTTTAAACGTTTTATTGCTTTATGTCATTTTACTTTTCAATAAATTTTGTGAATAAAGCTTTGTGCTTTGACGGACTTGTGATTTTTGCAGAACTGAGAGAGAGCTTACATGATCATATCATATAAGACTTAGAGCTGACTTGATGAGATTTAAGACTGAGCAAAAGGTTTATTTCTAATCTTAATCTCATACGTGTCTGAAAGAAGGACAACTTTCATATATGAATACATGTTCTTAAATGTTAAAACCACTTCTGATTCTTAAAAGATTTCATGAATATAGAAGTGTGATTTTAACTGTTTTCATGTTATATGTGCTTTAATGATTAATAAACCGTGTGTTTCCAAAGATAAATACTTGTGTATTATCTTTTCCATATACTTTCACGTATTCACACACACCGGTTTAACTTTTTGTTAGAAATGTTCTTACCATGTCTCATATTGAAACCAATTTTCGATACTAAGACACCCTGATTTAACTTCAAAGAATTTTGAGCGTGATTTCATTTCAAACGTTTCATTCAAGAATGTCTATATTTTGATTCGTATAGACAAATTTCAATTTTTCATGACCTAAGTTGTTGGGTCATCTAAGATTTGAAGATGATCTCTCCTTTAGTTTGTGTTTACTCCTCTGTAAATGTTTGTACATCTTAGAATTAGTATGGTTCTTTGTAATAGCTTAGTTACACATGAACAGATCGGTCAGTCGAAGACCTACCGAAATCAACATGAAAGAAGTCTCTTTGCGGATTGAGGTAAACTTCAAGGGAACTAAGTCCTATCTGCCGAACTATATTCGGCACCTCCCCATCTGCCGAACCCTCTTTATGTTCGGCATCCTTTTGCCACTCTTTCGGCAAACTCTATCCTTGTCGAACCCTCTTCTGTTCGGTAAACAACCCTTTATGTCAAACCCTCTCGATTTGACATACTTCATCATTCCCAATGTACTTATGACAATGGGAATGGAAACTTCCTTCTCCTACAAGATATTCACTTGAGTTCTGATTTGATTGAGACGTTTATTTCTTAAAAGATCTCAAAAAAATTTGAATTAAGTATATTTTATTAAGATATTGTACTTTCATATTGCAAAAGTTACCTTTTGTGTTGTGATAAGTCACCTCAAATATCTTATAATTTATTGACAATATCTCAACCACCCATGCTTTAAATGATCAATGTCCTTTGCACTCATTGCTTTGGATAGTATATAAAGGGTGGAGCTATCTACTTGCTCCTCACGCTTTCAGCTCAAGATTTCTCCTTTGCAAGATATCAAACAGGTTGTTAGCCATTCTCTCTCTAAGATTTAGTCTTTGTGTTCTTTAAGTCTTCTTTGTGTTAGATTGTTTGAGTAGTTCTTAGCTATTCTGTTCCGCAACAATCTTTGTTTCCTTTGTGTAATTCTTGATATTTATATCAATAAAAGAATTAAAAATTAAGTAAAATTTGTGTATTGTATTCAACTCCCCTTCTACAATACTTGTTTTGCTAACTTGGGACCAACAAGTGGTATCAGAGCGGTTGATTTAACTTGATAAATCAGATCTGTGATGGCATCTTCGTCAAAAGTTGATCCTTCTTTTTCTTCTCAAAATGATAATGGCTCTATGGTCAAACCTCCTAGATTTAATGCTAACAACTTTTCTCTCTGGAAAAGCATAATTATGCTTTTCCTAGAAGGAGCTGATAGCCGTTATCTGACCGTTCTTCGTGAAGGTCCACTTGTTCCTAAAGTATGGGACAAATTTATCAAATCTTCTAAAAAGAAAGACAAAGAAAAATATTCTCTTTTTCATGTTTTCGATGACTCTTCTGATGAGAAACGTAGTTCTGCTATTGGTAGATATATTCTAAAGCTTGAAAAAGAATACACTGATGAAGATAGATGCACGATTGGACTTGATTCCAAAGTGTGAGCAATTATTGCTCAGTTGCTTCCAGATGAAGTGTACCACTCTCTTGTAAACTTTACTACTGCAAAAGATATGTGGACTACCCTATGTGTTCTGTATGAAGGTACAGATGAAGTCAAAAAGTCTAGAAAAATTTCTCTAGTTCGCGAATACGAACTCTTCTCCCATGAAAAGGGAGAATATATTTCTAACTACTACAATCGTTTTAACAGCCTATTAAACGATCTAAAACTTCTCGGAAAGCTTTATGATAACGAGGAAATCTTGTGCAAATTCATGGACGGTCTTCCCGATTTCTAGGAAAACCTCAGTACATGCATTAAGACAACCAAAGACTTGGAAAGTCTTCCACTTACTTCTCTGTAGGGAACTTTCTTCAATTACGAGCAAACTCGTCTTCAAAGGAAGACCATCATTAAAGAAATAAGAGCTCCTTCTATGGCTCTTATCAGTGATGGCTCCAAGAAATCTGTATGTATTCCTCGAATAATCTACCCGTCTGATGACTCAGAAAGAGAAAGTCATGATGACATAGATCACTCTTCGGAGGCTTATCTTAGTGAAGCCGATGATGAAGGAGAAGACATCTATGTTGATCAGATGACGGAGGAGATGAGCATGCTTGCTAACTTCTCTAAATTTAGAAAGAACCCTTCTTCCAACAATTTTCGAAGCAACCGGAAATTTTCTTCTTCTTCCTCTAGAAATTCTTTGAACAAATCAAAAGAGGATTGCTACACATGTGGTAAGAAAGGTCATTTTTCTTCTGAGTGTAGAAGCAATCCTCCTAGGATCTCTCAATCCAACTCCTCTAATTCTTCTAAGAGAAGAAATCTCAGATCTGTTTCTACAGGTAGGTCGCAGCCTCAAAAACCTTCTCCTTCTACTTCCTTCAAAGAGCTCTCCGACAAAGCCGATAAGTACAAGTCTAAGTACAAAAGAGAAAAGGAAAGAAACTTCCACTCTCAACAACGAGGAAAAGGCTTAATGGCAGAAAGTCTAGACTGGGCTGATGAGCCTACCTCCGACAACGAAAAGGAAGTGTCAAGTAAATGCCTTATGGCAAAACTTGATGAAGAAGCTAAATACTCCTGCTCTAGGATGGACTTTACAGCTGAATGTTCTTCCTCCTCTTCTCAGGTACATCCCTTCTACTCTCTCTGTGATGAAGAAAAGATTGAGGCATATGACTCTCTAACTGTACTTTTTCATAACGAAAAAGATGCAAAGAAAATAGCCAATGCGCAAATCAAGTCTCTCTCTTCTCAACTCCAGGCTTCTCTATCTTAGCTAAAGCTTTTTGATAAACTAAAAGCTGAGTTAGAAGACTTGAAGACGATAAACTATGTGTTAGCTAAAGAAAAGAACAAACTTCTCAAGCGTCTTCAAAAAGAACAAGAAATTGTAAGCAAATGGAACACCTCTTCCAAAAACCTTGAGAAATTTTTTAAAGACCAAGTTGTTGGTGATGAAACATTTGGTTTAGGTTACTGGAAAGAGGATGCTGACTATACTCCGTCAGAAGACATTCCTTCTCCTTCTCAAAACCTTCCTCTGTCTTCTAAACTACCCTCATATTCTTCTGACTGGAATGACTCTAACTCAGAAGATTCTAACTCTATATATTCCATGGATTTTCGCGATTCAAGGAAGTTTGGCATCTTTGTGTCCGCCAAACCGTCTAAGCCTCTTCTGAAAGAAGATCAAGACTTAAACGACTTTGTCAAACCTGTAAGTGATCTTCTTAAGTCCTTAAAACTAAAAGAGTTTTCTTCTTCCTCTTCTTCTTTTTCTTCCCCTTCTCCTAAGAAAACTCCTCTCCTTGCTAAAGGAAAATCCGTTGTTATTAACCTTCCCAACAAAAGAAAGATTACACCTTCTTCAAAATGTAAATCTCCCATGAACACAACGGAATTTATCCCTAGAGCTTTAAAAATAAAGAAGTCTAAAGGAATCTCAATAAACCTCCTTCCTTCTCTGAAAAGGGAATCCTTGGACCAGTGCCTCATAACCCTCACGTTCCATACAGCTATCCCATTCTTCCTCACTCTTCCAAACCCCTAAAGTCGAAAAACCAAGGAAAAGTGAAAGCCTCTTCTCTTGAACCCAAGCAAAAGTTCATCTACAGAAAGTGCTACAATTGTGGTGATACTTTTCATCTTGCCAAGGACTGTATTGAAAGATATGGTCAAAATAAACCTTCTTCTTCTTCTTCTAACCCTAAAGGACCCACCTCAAAACGGGTTCCAAAGGACTAATTTATTTGTGTCTACAGGTCTTTTGGCATCATCATACATGGTATCTTGATAGTGGATGCTCACGACATATGACATGAAACAAAACTCTTCTCCTAGACTTTGTGAAAGAAAAGGGACCAACTGTAACTTTTGGTGACAACTCTCGTGGTTCCACTAAAGGTTATGGAACTCTTTCTAATGGATCCATTACTTTCAACAAAGTAGCCTATGTGGAAGGACTAATACATAATCTTCTGAGCATTAGTCAACTGTGTGATTTAGGTTACTACGTGATTTTCAGAGATCACGATTGTCTCATTTCTGATAAACAATTTCACACTGTCCTATCTGGCTTTAGAAAGGACAATGTGTATGTCATCAATATGAGTGTCAAATCATCTGAAGACGAAAGCATATGTTTCATTTCTGAAGACTCAGAAAAGAAGAACTGGCTCTGGCATAAACGTCTCTCTCATCTCAACTTCAAGACATTGAATGCTCTCTCTAACAAAGAGCTAGTTGTCGGCTTGCCAAAAATCTCTTTCTCTAAAGAAAAGCTATGTGCTACATGTGAGAAAGGAAAGCTGACAAAATCCTCTTTCAAGTCAAAGCAGTGTTTCTCTATCTCTATTCCTCTTCATATGTTGCATATGGATCTTTGTGGGCCAGTCAGCACACCTAGTCTTGGTGGTAAAAGGTACATTCTTGTCATTATTTATGATTTCACACGTTACACTTGGGTATTCTTTCTCAGGTACAAAAGTGATACATCTGAAGAAATCATCAATTTCATCAAGAAATCTGAAGTTCTCAACGGTCAACTAGTCAGATCTATCAGAAGTGACAACGGGACCGAATTCAGAAATGCTACCTTAGATGCCTTTCTCAGTGACAAAGGTATCTCTCAAAAATTTGCAGCAGTTAGAACTCCGCAACAAAATGGTGTTGTGGAAAGGAAGAATCGTACACTATGTGAAGCTGCAAGGTCTATGCTAAGTGAATCAAATCTACCTACCTACTTCTGGGCTGAGGATATCAATACAACCCGCTTTACTCAAAACCGATCTATTATTGTGAAAAGACACAACAAGACTTCCTATGAAGCCTTCTATGGCTGAAAACCAAACATCGTTTTTCTTCATGTTTTTGGCTTCTTGTGTTTTATCTTAAATGATCGAGAACATCTTGGGAAATTCGATCCCAAGGCTGATGAAGGTATCTTTATGGGCTATTCTCTATCTTCTAAAGCCTATAGAGTCTATAATCTAAGGAGAAAATATATTGACGAATCAATACATGTGAAGTTCGATGATTATAAGACATCTTCCTTATCTTGTGATGATAATGAACTTCATGAGTGGATCACTTCGTGTGTTGGAGAAGATTACCCAAATCTTTTGTCTGTAGGACCTCCCTATGTTCCATTTTCAGCAGCTTCAACTTCCTTTAACCATAGTTCAGCAGTTCCCCTACCGACTGCCAAACCTATTGCCCCTGTCGAACCAACCTTGAATTCTTCTCCTCTTCATCACACTCATCCTATACCTACCAATCCTTCACCCTCATATTCTCCTAGCCCATTTCCTGCACCTCTTCCTCCAGCTCTAAAATGGACCAAGGATCATCCAATTGATCATATTATTGGTGATCAGCAAACAGGTGTCCAAACAAGAAGAGGTATTGGCAACATTTGTCTCTATGTGAATTTTCTCTCCATAATTGAACCAAAGAAAATTGAAGAAGCTCTAGCAGATCCCTGTGGGATCACTGCCATGCAAGAAGAGTTGTCTCAATTTGAAAGAAACAAAGTATGGAGACTTGTGCCTCGTCCGTTCAATAAGACTATTATCTGCACTAAGTGGGTCTTCCGAAATAAGATGGATGAAGTCGGTACTGTTATTCGAAACAAAGCCAGACTTGTTGCTCAAGGATGTAGACAAGAGGAAGGTATCGATTATGACGAAACCTTTGCTCCTGTTGCTAGAATTGAAGCAATAAGGATCTTTCTTGCTCTTGCTGCTCACAAAAACTTCCGAGTTTTCCAAATGGATGTTAAAAGTTCATTTCTCAATGGAGAACTTGCTAAAGAAGTCTATGTGAAACAACCTCCTGGTTTTGAAGATCCAACTCATCCTTTCTATGTGTAGAGAGTAGACAAAGCTCTTTATGGTCTGTAACAAGCTCCTCGTGCCTGGTATGACACTTTGTCAGATTTCCTTCTCTCAAACCGATATACCAGAGGTAAAATTGACAATACTCTCTTTCTCAAGAAAATCAAAGGTAATATCATTCTTGTCCAAATCTATGTGGATGACATCATCTTTGGTGCCACTGATGAATCTCTTTGTCAGGAGTTTGCCTCTCTCATGAAAAGAAAGTATGAGATGAGTATGATGGGTGAGCTTACTTTCTTTCTTGGTCTTCAAATTAAACAAACTTCTGAAGGAATTTTCATAAATCAGAATAAATATATTCGTGATTTATTAGAGAAGTTTGATTTTGAAAATTGCTCTCCCATGGAAACTCCAATGGCACCATGTTAAGTCTAAATATTGTATCCAAGATTTAATAGGAAATTCAAATGTGTAAAAGTCAACATTGACCTTGTAATAGTTTGTCAAAGTAAGTTTAGTTTCCTTAGCCGTTAAGGCTTTGTTTTAGATGTGTGGTATATATAGGTTTGCCTTTGTAATCTTGTAGTAACGAACTAGTAGCTAATGCATATTGTAATAATCTAGAGTGTGTGTAATACAAGATCTACTTTCTCTCTCTAGATTCTCTCTCTAGTTCTTGAGCTTATTTGACATATATTGAGTAATTAGCTTGTTGTGATTGGGATTTATGATTTACAATTGGTATCAGAGCTGAACCAAACTTTTCAGAAAAGATTTTATCATGATTTGAATTGAAATTTGGTGTTTTTGGATCGAAAATTTGAATTTTTCAAAAGTTTTTCAAGAAAACGAGTTTGTTACTGTTTCATACGAATTTCATGTGAAAAATCGTTTTTAATGCAAGAAATTGGTTTCATTGTGATCGATTAGTGTTGGTGATTGTTTCTTGTTTTGATTCTATATCAAAATTCATTCTAATTCTATGTCAATTTTCGATTTTTGTGATTTTTTTTTAAAATGAGTTCACGCACTGTTCTTGAATTAAAATTGTTGATTTCTGTGTTTTTAATCAAAATTTCTTGCTAGAATTGTGTTCGATTTGTGTAGGTGAGTGAATTGTCAAAAGTTTCAGATCGAAATTTGAAGTCTAGATGAGTTTTTGGTGTGATTTTGATCGAGTTTAGAGGTTTGTGTGTGTTCATCAAAGTATGCGGGTTATTCATATTCTTTGCGTGTTCTTCATGAAATCAAGTGCACACGCATAACATCAACTTGCGTGTTCTATTGGAAACGCATAGCATATCTTGCGTGTCATTCTGCACTCGCATAACATCAAGTGCGTGCCCCGTTGAACACGCATAGCATATCTTGCGTGTCTCTCTAAACCCGCATAGCATCAAGTTCGTGTCTTACTGAACCCACAAAGCTCATTGTGCGTCTCAAGTGACACACGCAAAGTCAAGCTTCTCGGTTCTAGTTTGACACGCAAACCTTCACTTTGCGTTCCTCAAGTCACCCGAAAGACTCATTTTTGCGGCTCTATTTGCACAGCTTCACTTTGCGTATCACCTATTCACCTTGCACCTGCAAAGCCTACTTTGCGTCTCCCAATTCACACGCAAACCTCTGTTTAAAAAAAAAAATCTGGAATTTTTTTTTTTTTAGTGTGTCATATATTTTTTCTGTTAAACTTTGTGTCATTTCTAGTGTTTTTCAAATTTTCATTTTTTAATTTTTTTTTTTCGAAAATTTTCAATTCTATCTGATTGTTGTTTTTCTGATATATAGTTTGGGACGGTTATTCACTTCAAGTTGATTATTTTTTCAAGATGTCCATTCTGTACAAGCCTGATATATCTGTAATAGAAGCTGAACGAAGGACTCTGCAATTTAAAAATTCAGAGTATCTCAGAAGAATTCAGGAGTTGGAACTAAAATTGTACAACTGTGTTAAAACTCCTAAATGTATAAATTGTACTAAAAATAGTTCTAATTTTTCAGGTATCCTTTATGAGAGGGATAAAGAGATAAAGGAGAAAGAGAGAGAGATTATAACTCTTCAAAGCCAACTGAAGACAATTGAACAGAAATCACCTGAGCTACAAGCAGAATCAGTTGAGCTTCAAAACGAGTTGAAGGCTTTCAAAGAGAAGACTGAGGGATTGGAATCTGAGAATGCTGAGCTTAAAAAGAATTTATCTGATTTGGAAAAACAGCTTGTTGCAAATAAAGCTGATTTTGAAAGTGAAAAGGATAATTTTTCAAAGAAGTTCTCAGATTTCTCAAAGAAGTGCTTTGAGGAAAAGAAGTCAGTTGAGCTTAAATGTATAAAACTTTCTCAACAAATCTCCGATTTTGAGAAAGTACTGGTTTTAGAAAGAGAGAAGTTTGAAAAAGAGAAGAAGGCCATAGAACAAAAGAATGTAGGGTTCTTTAAAGAATTATCCGGCCAAAGAACAGAGTCAGAAAAAGGATTTGAGGAAGAAAGATCCATTTTTGAATCTGAAATCAAGAAGCTAACTTCAAAGTTGTCTGAACTGTCTGCTGTTGCGCTGATAGAGCAAAAGACGAAGTCTGAATTCAAGACAAAGATTACCAGCTTGTGAAAGAAAGAGACAACTTCGCCTCAAAGATCAAAGAACTTGAGAAATCTATTTCAAGTTCAAATCAAAAATTCATCTCTTCAAACAGGTCAGTCAAATCATTTATTCAAATTCGTCATACTAACCTGTTCTATGATGATTATTTAGATGGTTCAGATACTTATCCAAGGAGAACAAGTTTCAAGAAAGAGAAACTGGTGTGGAAAAAGAAACCAGTCAAAGATGAGAAGGAAAATGAACTTAAAGAGAAGAAATCATGTGTACCTGTACTTAAAGCAAAGAAGAACAAAGCATCTAACGGTAAGAAATTTTATTGTTCTATTTGTTGTACACATGATCATTTTCACAAATCAAATGATCATTACTGGTATGGTTCTTACTCCATAACCCCCACACGAACTGCAACTCACATTTCTGGACCCAAATACCAATGGGTACCAAAGAAGAAAATCGATTATGTGTTGCAGGCATCTCAAGCCAAGGGGGAGTAAGAGAACAATAGCTCTTTAATAACACAGTTCAAGACCCGCATCTCAATGTCAAGATTATGGCTTCTAAGCACATCAGCTTAGGACCCGTTCTTCAAAGGAGTTTGACTTCTAAACACAACAGTTTAGGACTCGGACCTCAGTGATCAAAAAGACCTTACTCCTGTATGCTTGCATCCGATGGATATTGATGGTCTTCATCCCAAGAGAATTGATCTGATCTCTATCCTATACTTTTTCTTTGCTAGATTTTTCTGATATTGATGGTTTAACAATTCAAAAGGGAGTGTTTGATCTCTATCCTGTTTTAACTGACATATTTCAGATGCTTAATTTAAGGGGGGGGGGGGTAAAGGTGATGACTTCTGATTACTTCAGATCAGAACTCACTCTATAAACCGTTTTACTGCTTTCTGTCTTTTATTTTTGAATAAATAAAATGAATAAATTGGCTTCTGATCAAATGACAGATCAGGATCCGTTTTTCAACGATCAAAGAAGGATATTATGCTAATATCCAGGGGGAGCTCAAAAGATATAAATCATTTGATCATGATTTGAGGGGGAGCCGAAAAGGTAAAAATCTTTTGATCCTAGATCTCTGATTGTTTGAAAGAAGAACAACTTTCGAACATGAAAAACAGTTTCTTAAATGTTCAAACCACTTCTTATTCTCAAAAGATTTTATGAATCTAGAAGTGTGATTTTAAATGTTTTTCAAATTTTGAGCTTAATGTTTAACTGACCGTGTGTTTCCAAAGATCAATACTTGTGTATTATCTTGTCCATATACTGTCAAGTATTCATACACACCGGTTCAGTATTTTATTTGAAATTGTTATTACCATGTCTCAAATTCAAACAATTTTTCGATGGTAATATCCCCGTTTGAAATTCAAAGTTGTTGAGCATCATTCATTTTTTACATATTTGTGCTTTCATTGATAAACTGTTTATATTTGTTCATATAAACAAATATCCAATTCCTTGATACCCGAACCATTTGATTTGATCTGTTTGATTCATTGTCAGATTCTCAAAACAATTCTCTTGACTTCATTTCATTCATTCAATATTATTGTTTTGAGAAATCTTCAAAGTTCAAAATGCTCAAATTTCATATCTGATTTTTGATGAGCATATATACACTGACATATGATTTCTTGTGCTTTACATGTCAAGAAAAATCATTGACCATCATGTACTTTTAGGAACATGGGATTCAGTATGAGTGCTTAATAGATCTTCCATGGATTCACAATAACCAGTGTTTCCTACCCCGGAAGAAATCCTTTGAGTGATTAAGGGGAGAGGGGTCTAAAAGATTTGAGTGTGGGAGTGAGCAGAGGTAAAATAGAAATGAGAGATTGGTTAGATGTGAGTATAATGATAAGAAGAAAGAAGGTGTGAGATCAGAGTTAAAAGAATATCATAACTCTGGACCTACCACTTTCTGAGCCGGGCAGCCACATTACTGATTGGTTCACATTTCTTTGGTGACCATCATTGAAATAGGCAAATAGCCCATGCCATACCTTGCATACAACCTCACCAGCTACTCATTATTTTCTTAAAAAGAGAATGTTTCACATTTTCTGGGGAAGCAGCACATAATCTATCGGATCTTCTCTTGGAAGATACTGATATTGAAAAAGAAGGAAAGTTGCCCCACCTTCGACCCTTTCTCATGCACATTGAGTCCATGTACAATCATTGATGTCTCAGTGATTTACATACTTTGAGCCTTATGAAACACAATCATTGTGATAATTCTTTCAAAACACAAGCACGAGCACATAGAGAATATGTTTTTCTGTCAGAACATTCATAGAATAACCTTGTGTTTTTCGATGATTGAATGGAAGTCCTGGGGAGTCATCATCAAGCCAGCTCCTTAAAATGTACATCCGTTGTACACAGTAACTTCGTGTTACTGACAGGAATTTCTAACTGTTTCATTTGTTGAATCAGGGTTACATGCTCATTATGTTTGAATTTGAAAAGATTCGGATATATATTGTTCATGATTCGGCTCTTCAGATCAAAAGTACAGCAATATCAAGGGGAGATTGTTTGTTGTTCACAAAGGGGGAAATCAAAGCCTATGCTGAAATTGATGATATTTTGATGATAATGATGCTCACATCATCAAAAAGGGGGAGAATTATAAAGATTCAATTTCAGAGTTCAAGTTCAAAGTTCAAGCCTAAAGTTCAATTTGCTTTCGCTGTTTCAAACGCTGTTTCAAAGGATGTTTCAAACGCTGTTTCAAAGGATGTTTCAAGGGCTGATTCAAAGTCAAAAGCTTCTTTAAAAGTTTCTTCAAAACAAAATTTCAAGAATTCAAGTAGGTTTGTTCTTCCGAAGACGATTCAGAGATCAAAGTGATGAAGATACAATTTTGTTTGAAGACGAAAGATTTTTCAGAAATGAAGTTTCAAGTTTCAAAGAAGTTTCAAGAATTTTCTGTTTTGTTCAAGGCATGTTGACTTTCCAAAGCGTTAAAGATTAAAAAGACTTTCCAAGATTCTTCAAAAGCTGCAAAAGAGCAAAGTTTTTGAAAGCTTCAAGAGACAAAAGATGAAGAATCAAGAGTTGAAGATTTGCCTCAAATTTTTATTAAATCTTGAATACAAAGGGGGAGATTGTTAAGTCTAAATATTGTATCCAAGATTTAATAGGAAAGTCAAATGTGTAAAAGTCAACATTGACCTTGTAATAGTTTGTCAAAGTAAGTTTAGTTTCCTTAGCCGTTAAGGCTTTGTTTTAGATGTGTGGTATATATAGGTTTGCCTTTGTAATCTTGTAGTAACGAACTAGTAGCTAATGCATATTGTAATAATCTAGAGTGTGTGTAATACAAGATCTACTTTCTCTCTCTAGTTCTTGAGCTTATTTGACATATATTGAGTAATTAGCTTGTTGTGATTGGGATTTATGATTTACACACCACCTCTTAAGAATCATGTTGATCCAGCTGGTAAGTCAGTTGATATCACGAATTATAGAGGGATGATAGGTTTTCTTCTTTATCTTACTGCTAGTAGACCTGACATCATGTATGCCACGAGTCTGTGTGCGCGTTATCAAGCCAATCCCAAGGAATCTCACTTGGAGGCTGTGAAACGCATTTTTCGATACCTAAAGGGTACTATGAATCTGGGTCTTTGGTATCCCAAGGATTCAGATTTTGATCTCATTGGCTATTCAGATTTTGATTTTGCAGGGTCTAAAGTAGACAGGAAAAGTACGACTGGCAGCTGTCAATTACTAGGTGGAAATTTGGTCAGCTTGTCCAGCAAGAAACAGAATTCGGTATCTACCTCTACTGCTGAAGCTGAATATGTTGCAGCTGGCAGCTGTTGTGCACAGATCTTGTGGATGAAAAATCAACTGCAAGACTATGACAAGTTCTACTCTCATATACCTATCCTATGTGACAACTCCAGTGCAATAGCAATTGCTAACAATTCGGTGTTGCACTCCAGATCTAAACACATTGATATTCGGTATCACTTTATAAGAGATCATATCTCTAAAGGTGATATTGAACTTCATTTCATCTCTACAGATCTTCAGTTTGCTGACCTATTCACTAAACCACTGTATGAAGCCAGATTCAACTTTCTCGTTGGATCCTTAGGTATGTTAAATTTAGTTTAAGTAAAAAAATAATAATAATACCGACAATCTTTCGGTAGACCTTTCGAATACCGAAACTTCTTTCCTATCGGTAAATGTCAGCTTTTAGTATCTCTTCCTTTCGGAAATTTCTACATACCGAAAGAATCACCCTTACCGAAGTATTCCTTACCGAATTCCCATCTCAGTATCTCTCATACTTCGGTACTTCTTACCTTTCAGTATAGTGAATGATGTGTCATCCTTATCCACATCTCTCATACCAAAAATCTTTTCGGCACCTTTTCTTCCACCTATCAGATTATGCCACGTGGCGTCACAGGGTTAGTGTGTCAGTTGATGGGACAACCACGATCTGACACTTAGCCGTTTTTTGGCCCTTCCACTTTTCTATGATTTCTTTGTCGAAATTATTGATACCAATTGGCAGGTAAGGATGCTCGGTACTTAGTATGAGTTACTTCGCAAGTCTTTGCGTGAGCCTGAGCTGCTCAAATCTCTGGACATCACCAACTCTTCCCTAGCTGAGCTCGTGCAACTATTAACAGAGCAGAATTCTGAGTGCCTGGATCTGACTCTCTTGTTCGGTTTGGAGTTTCAGAATGGATGGAAATTGGTATCTGCCTGGTAAACAGCCGAAATGCCCTCAAGCCTGAGGTTGACAAATATATTGCAGATCTCCAAACAAAGTTCAGGACATACCGAAGGACGTATAATATAGTCCACACTCCAGCCGAAGAGGAGCTCATTAAAAATTTAAGGTCTGGTCTTCCTTCTCCCAAATCTAAGCCGAGATCTAAAAAGGAAGACGTGTTTGTGCAAATGGCAAGAGAAGGAAAGGTTCCAAATACTTCAAATCTTGATCTGACTCTATCGACTCTGGCTTCTCTTCCTTCCACCACTGTGATCAATGAGCCTACTCACGGAATCTTCTTCAACGATGTATTTGGGCAGATCAGTTTCTTCAGATCAAGTTAGATCCCTCTTGCCGATACTACCTTTCTTCATGGGATTATTCAAATAATCCTACTTTCTGCAAAGGATCTCTATGTGGCTGTTACCGATGAACTCAAGAAAAGGGATGTTGATCCTCACTTGCCTTTTGAATAAACTCGGTGTAGTGAAAAATATTAATACAATGAGCATTTCTAGTTAAACGTAAATATCTTGTACAATTCATTATTTCATTCTTTTATACTTGTAAATGTCAGATACTCTAAAAAATCCCAAAAAGAAACAAAAAGAATGGTCTATGTGAAAAAGAACCCAAAAGAGATTAACAAGGGTCAAAATGCATTTATTCATGTTTTATCTCTATATTTCTAAGTATGAGATGTCATCATCAAATAGGGGGAGATTGTTGGGTCATCTAAGATTTGAAGATGATCTCTCCTTTAGTTTGTGTTTACTCCTATGTAAATGTTTGTACATCTTAGAATTAGTATGGTTCTTTGAAATAACTTAGTTACGCATGAACAGATCGGTGAGTCGAAGACCTACTGAAATCAACATGAAAGAAGTCTCTTTGCGGATTGAGGTGAACTTTAAGGGAACTAAGTCCTATCTGCCGAACTATATTCGGCACCTCCCCATCTGCCGAACCCTCTTTATGTTCGGCATCCTTTTTCCACTCTTTCAGCAAACTCTATCCTTGCTAAACCCTCTTCTGTTCAGTAAACAACCCTTTATGTCAAACCCTCTCGATTTGACACACTTCATCATTCCCAATGTACTTATGACAATGGGAATGGAAGTTTCCTTCTCCTAGAATATATTCACTTGAGTTCTAATTTGATTGAGACGTTTATTTCTTAAAAGATCTTAAAAAGATTTGAATCAAGTATATTTTATTAAGATATTGTACTTTCATATTGCAAAAGTTACCTTTTGTGTTGTGATAAGTCACCTCAAATATCTTATAATTTATTGACAATATCTCAACCACCCATGCTTTAAATGATCAATGTCCTTTGCACTCATTGCTTTGGATAGTATATAAAGGGTGGAGCTATCTACTTGCTCCTCACGCTTTCAGCTCAAGATTTCTCCTTTGCAAGATATCAAACAGGTTGTTAGCCATTCTCTCTCTAAGATTTAGTTTTTGTGTTCTTTAAGTCTTCTTTGTGTTAGATTGTTTGAGTAGTTCTTAGCTATTCTTTTCCGCAACAATCTTTTTGTGTAATTCTTGATATTTATATCAATAAAAGAATTAAAAATTAAGTAAAATTTGTGTATTGTATTCAACCCCCCCTTCTATAATATTTATTTTGCTAACTTGGAACCAACATAAGCTTTTCATGATAAATCATTCCGATTTTGATCTTTTTCATACAATGTCAGATTTTAAAACAAGTTTCTTGTATTCATTTCATTCATTCCATATACTTGCTTTGAAATATCTTCAATGTTTAAAATGCTCAAATCTTCATGATTATCTTCATGAGCATACATACATCTGACATGTATTATGTGATTTAACCGAAAGTTAAACCAGTTGAGCAACATTGTACTTATAGGATTACATGGGTTCTTTCTGTGAGAACTTAATAGAACTCTTATGGATTCACGTTAACCAGTGTTTCCTACCCAAGAAGTTAATCCTTGAGTGATCGATTATGAGGAGTCAACTTATAAGTGTGGGTGTGTGATGAGGTAAAATGAAAAGAGAGTTTGGTTAGAAGCGAGCTTAATGATAAAAACAAAGAGGGTGAGAGATCAGAGTAAAATAATATCAAACTCTGCACCAACTTTTTCTAAGTCGGGCAACCATATTTCTGATTGTTTCACAATTCTTTGGTGAACGTCATTCAAACAGGCAATTAGCCCATGCCAACTCTTGATAAAAAAAAACCCACCAGCTACTCATCTTTTACTCAAATAGAAGATGTTTCATATTTCAAGGGGACGCAACACATAATCTATCTGATTTTCATTTGGAAAATCTGGATATTGAAAAAGAAGGAAGTCTGCCCCACATTCGCACTTCGATCTTGCACAATTGAGTCTGTGTTATACTGTTGTTGTCTCAATGGTTTATACAATTTTGAGTCTATCAAAAGCAATCATCAAGCTTAATTCTTTCATACACAAGCACGAACACACAGGAAATTCGTTTTTCTGTCTAAACGCTCATAGAATAAACTTTTGTTATTCGATGATTGAATGGAAGACCTGGGGGAGTGAACATCAAAAATCTCATTTCCAATGTGTATTTGTTACACACAGTGACTTCGTGTTACTGACAGGCACTTTTAACTGTTTTATTTGTTGATTCAGGTGTTACACTCATAATTTATCTGAATTTGCAAAGATTCGGATGAATACCTTATGAATTGACGGATGATCAGAGGCTCCGTGGTAAAGATCAATGGTCAGAAAATGATAACATTTCTTGAAGAAAGTTTTGATGATTTTGTGCTCTATCATCAAAAAGGGGGAGATGATCAAGAAATGTGAGATATGATAAAGAAAAGTTGGAGCTTAAAGGAGAAATTTATGTCAAGAGAGTTAATTTGAAGAAAGATTGTTGAAAGCTGAAAGAGAAAGTTCAAAGATTTCAGAATGGTTGCTGAGTTTTACTGAAATTTTCTTTGAAGACAATTTGCTTAAGCAAACTGAGCAAAACCTGATGATAATTTCTTTCCGATGTCTGAAAGATGTTTTTACAATCTTGGGGAGATTGTTACTGTTTTTGAAGGGAAGATTGCTAAGTGCTTCAATGTTTATTTTTATGAAGATAATTCTTGTTGTAAGAAATCTACAAAGGGGGAGATAAAGTTGTTAAAGTTTGATCAAAGAGGGAGATTGTCTTGCAAAATCTTTTTAGAGATGATCTTGAATCCAAAGGGGGAGATTGTTAGAGCATATATTTGTTGGATACAAGATCATGAAGACTGAAAGTCAACCAAGTCAAAGCTCAAGTCAACTCTCAAAGAAAGTCAAAGTCTCTTTATAATAAAGTCAAAGTAAAAGTATTGTATTTGTATTTTTGTTTTAATCTTGTTGTGTCCTTGTCTTAAATAGGGATATGACTAGTTTTTTAGTTAGGCTTAACAACCTTGTGGTTAGATTTGAAATACGTAGAAACAGTTCTAGAGAGAGAAAGTTTGTTAGAAAGCTTGTAATCGAAATCTTTCATTTGAATTGAAACAGGTTGAGTAATTGATTTCTGTTTTGTCATCTTGTTAATTGAATTACATTTAGAACTTGGAATTAGGGAATAACAACACTCGATTTCCAACTTCGCAATTTACGTCACGTCTCTTTCGATCCGCCATCTGTTTCATCCTATTTCTGGTTTCCTCCAACGTCTTCTTGATTTGGCGAAGGATATTATCACGTTGCTGGAGAAGAGTTTCTACGGCGTCTACGTTAGATGGTATCCCAGTGTACGAAATCACTGATGGGGGGGGGGGGGGGGGCAGGCCCATACACCACCTGAAAAGGCGATAAGCCAATAGAAGAATGGTATGAGGAATTGTACGAGAACTCTGCCCAAGGTAAGTATTGCAACCAAGTACTTGGGGCGTTCATTGCATAACAGCGAAGAAATTGCTCAAGCCCGCGATTAGTTACTTCAATTTGCCCATTTGACTATGGATGATAAGCGGTACTAAACTGGAGTTTGGTACCACTAATTCGAAATAGTTCTCGCAAGAAGTGATTCATGAATACACGGTCCCGGTCAGACACAATCGACTTTGGAATGTCGTGGAGACGACAAATTTCATCCACAAGAAGAGCAGCGACTTTGTTGGCCGTAAATTGACTTGGTAGCGCCAAAAAAATGGGCGTACTTGGAGAGACGATCCACAACCACCATGATTACAGTTTTTCCTCCCGAGGGTGGAAAGCCAACAATAAAATCCATGGATAATTCTTCCCAAATGGCAGTGGGGATTGGTAATGGTTGTAACAATCCGGCTGGAGCCATTGTTTGGTATTTTGTTACTTGACAAACCGGGCAAGTGCGAACAAACTCCTGCACATCATGCTTCAACTGTGGCCAAACGTAATGGTCCACAATGAGGATCCAAGTTTTGTATACGCCCCCATGTCCACCAGATAGAGAAGAGTGGAACTCGAATAGAATTCGAGTTTTGAGGCTAGAAGTAGAAGGCAACACAATTTTCCCGTCTTGATACAAGAGACCCTCACGATAGGTATACTGCGGATAATCCCCTGGTGTAGAATTAAGAGACTGGATTAGTTGTTGCAGTTCGGAGTCCAGATGAGTTTATGCTCATCAAGTAAGGGTGTAGACGGTGTAGATAACATATGCAAAGTGGTTGTGGGCGGAGAGGTGGTATCCTCTTGTTCACTTTGGTGGGACAAGGCATCGGCCACTTTATTAGAACTTACCAGGTTGTACTCAATCGAGTAGTCAAAACCCAACAATTTTACCAAGAAACGATGTTGCTTTGGGGTCTGAATAACCTGACCCATCAATTCCTTAATGCTTCGTTGATCGATACGGATAGTAAAACGACTTCCCAATAAATACTGGCGCCACTTGGCTACTTCTTCTATGATAGCGAAAAGTTCTCGAACATAAGTTGAGGCGTGCTGCATTATAGAATTTAGTTTCTTACTAAAGTAGGCAATTGGGTGGCCTTCTTGTAAGAGAACAACCCCAATTCTCATACCTGAAGCATTTGTTTCAATAGTAAAAGGTTTGGAAAAATTAGTCAGAGCCAAAATCGGAGGTTGAGTCAATGACGACTTCAATTGATCAAAGGCAATTGCACCTTCAGGTGACCACTTAAACCCATCCTTCTGTAGTAGGGAAATGAGAGGGCCAGCAATTTGTGCAAACCCACGGACGAAATGGCGATAGTATCCAGCTAGGCCCAAGAAGCTGCGAAGTTGTTTAACTGATGTCGGTGTTGGCCAAGTAAGGATTGATTCAATATTTTCTCTTTCTGGTTCAACACCTTCACCGTGAACTACATGACCTAAATAATGCACCCACGATTTACCAAAAGCGCACTTAGACATCTTAACAAAGAAATGATTCGATTGAAGGCAACTCAAGACTTCTTGCAAGTGTTTTAAGTGATCTTCCATGGAGTGACTATAGATCAATATGTCATCAAAGAAGACGATTACAAATCATCATAGAAACGACTTTAATATGGAATTCATGGCACTTTGAAATGTGGCAGGAGCGTTCGTAAGCCCAAAGGGCATCACGAGAAATTCATAATGACCTTCATGGGTCTGGAATGCCGTTTTGTGGATATCTTGAGGAGCCATTCGAATTTGATGATATCGAGCACGTAGATCCAACATGGAAAATACAGTGGCCCCGAATAATTCATCCAACATCTCTTCCACAGTTGGAATAGGGAAGCGATTTGGAATGGTGGCTTGATTGAGAACACGATAATCAACACAAAATCTCCACATCCCATCCTTCTTTTTCACGAGAAGCACTGGGAATGAATAAGGGTTGTGACTTGGCCGAATAATCCCGAAGGCAAGCATTTCATAAACCAGACATTCTATTTCTTGCTTCTGAAAATATGGATAACGGTATAACCGAACATGAATTGGTTGTGTATCCGGGGTGAGCACAATCGTGTGATCCATTGGTCGACTAGGGGGAAGCTCCATAGGTTGAGCAAAGACCTCACTAAATTCATCGAGAACCTGTTGAATATCACTATTAACATCCACGTCGTTTGTAGTTGAATGATCGGGGCATAAGGTAAATAACTGAAAGCATGAAGATATGGCATCTGCTGCAGTCAATCGAAGGAGTTGGTTAAAATGAATGGGTGTCAGGGACGATGAGGGTTCACCACAAAGGGTGATTATGTGTCCCATCCAATCAAGTTTCATAGTGAGATCCTTATAATTAGTAAGAATAGTCCCTTACAATTCTAGCCATTGGACCCCAAGCACAATATTATCACCCTGAATTGGTAATATGTATAAATCGACGTCAAAAGAATTCCCCTGTAATCAGAGAGAAACCTTGGAACAACGTCCCGAACACTGAAGTGTCTCCCCGTTGCCGACTAGAACCTGGAAACGAGGGGCAGGAGCAATCGGTAGCTTGAGAAATCGAGGTAAACGCTCTTGGATAAATTATGAGTCGATCCTCCATCAATCAATACTTGAATCTCATTGTTTTGCAAATACCCTTGAAGACGTAAGGTACTTAGGTTAGGTTTCCCTACCAATGCATGCAGACTAATGGAAGGACAATTGAGTTCAGCGCCCTCAACTAGTCCTTGGTCTTCTAAAGTAAGGAATGAAGGGTCGGTTGCCAAATCAGATTCTGAATCTTCAACCTGCAAAAGAGAAAACATTTTTCCTTTGCAAATATGGCCCTTGTGGAACTTCTCATCACAATTATAACATAATCCCATTCTCACGACGCTCCTTCATCTGAGCTGCTGTCAATCGACGAATTGAAATCGTATTTCTCTGTAACAATTGGGTTGAAGGGGCATAGAAATCAAGGGCGGTAGAGGTTTGGGTTGAACTGGGAGTGATCGAGGTGGTAAGGAACGTGACGGGGTGTCACTAAATTTATTCTGTATCATTTTAGCTAGACTTACTGCTTGTAACAAGGAATTAGGTTGATGGATGCGAACCTCACCTTGAATATCTGGACGCAACCCCGATTCAAAACAACTCTGTATAAAGGTCGCATCAGCTCCCGTTACCCGAGTAGACAGATCCTCAAAGCGATCATAATATTCTGACACAGAAGTAGTCTGTGTTAACTTGACTAATTCACCTTTGAGATCCCGATAATTGGAAGGACCAAACTGTTGTAACAGGGCAAACAAGAACATGGGCCAGGAAGATAATTGCTTCGTCTGGAACATGCAATGAAACCAAGTTCGAGCAGGACCGTCCATGTGGAACGATACTAATTGAAGACGTTTATCATCAGGGAGGTTATGGAAACGAAAGAATTGTTTAGAGGCAAATATCCAAGCCTAAGGATCAGAACCATCAAAACGAGGAACATCCAATCGAATATTACGAAAATGATTAAAGGTTTGCGAATCGGAGTTCACCAGGTTAGCGTCGCCTTTGACGGAGCCATAGGTTTCTTGGCCTTCTGATTTAGACATAATGCTCTGATCTAATTTAGCCTCCATCGTAGTGAGCTTCAGATTGAGATCTTTCAATAAACCAGCAATGGAATGAATCTGTTCGTCATGGTTTTTCAGACGAGAAAGACACTCCCCCATTTGTTTGGCAGCACGAGTTCTTTCAGCCATGTAGGGAGAGAATCCTCTCAACGAGAGCACCAAAATGTTACCTTCCACAGGCTAGGGCAATTCGAGAACGCCCCAACTCCAGAAAACTTAGAGAGAGATAAGAGAGTTAAACAAATATGGGTATCTCCCCATCTTCATCCATTTGATATATATATATTTAAGCAAAGGTTTATCTAAAAGATTTAACCAAATCCACTCCTACATTTAAGGACTAGCATAACATAAAGTAAGATAAAAAAATAGATTGTATTTCCTTGTGCCTATCCATGAAGAAAGTCTGTGTGCCATGTTGGAACTTTCTTTTCTCTTACTGATCTTCTTCTCTTCCCTGTTCTGTCCTCCAGATTCGTATCACACACCTTTTTGTTTGTATTTTGCAATTTTTTTATTAAGTTTTTCTTTTATTGATCATTTACTCCATTTTAATCTTTTTGTCTTGAAAAGAACCAATTAAAAAAATGACATGTGTCCTAAGTCCTATATCTAGATTATTTTCCCATACATCCCTCCTCGTCGACTGTAATATCCCTGTTCAAATTATTAAAGTTGGAAGTTGGGGAAGGGTTGCAATAAAAGCCTAAAGTATGAGGGGATGGTTGTAAAAGTGTGAAAAGGGGGTTAAACCCTACTACACACTCTCTCATTTCATTCTGTGTTGGCGGCGGCTAAAGAAAGAACCAGAGACCTTGTGTGAGAAATCGATTTTGGAGAAGAAGGCAAGAAATGAGCAAAATCTCAATTTGAAATGTGAGTCCAAAACAATCAAGCAATTCTCAAAACAATTAAGATTTAGCAATTAAAATCTAGAGAGAGAGAGTAGAGAGATAAAGTAGATCTTGAAATAGCCACAAGTCTCATACGTCTCTTACAATGTGAAAGTATTACAAATGAAGTTCTTACACAATACTTACAAAGCAAAAGCTATTTATACCAACTAAACTAAACTAAACTAAAACTTAATGATTAAGAAAACTAATACAACTTTGACTTTGACAAAACAACATTGACTTAGACAATGTTGACTTTACAAGATTGACTTTTCTAATTAAATCTTGGATACAATATTTTGACTTAACAATCTCCCCCTTTGTATTCAAGATTTAATAAAAATTTGACACTAGTCTTCAACACTTGATTCTTCAGTTTTTGTCTTTGACAACATTGAACTTTGAAGCTTTGACAATCTTCAGTCTTTCATCCTTTGAAAAATCTTGAAAAGTCTTTAACACTTTGTAGATTTGAAAGTCAACAAGTCTAGAACACGAAACGGAATTCTTGAAAACTCCTTTGAAACTTTAACTTTGAAACAACTTTGATTACTGTCTTTGAACATAGAAACAGCTTTGAGGAATCTTTGATCTTGTATCTTCATCTCTTGTGATCTCTGGACTGTCATCAGAAAAACAAACTTTCATAAATCTTGATTTATCATTGAATAATCTTTCTTCAGAATCTTTTGACTTTGAATCAGCGGAAGCATTTTGAATTTCTGTCTTGAACTTCGAACTTTGAAATTGAATCTTTATAAAATTCTCACCCTTTTTGATGATGTGAGCATCAAGATCATCAAAACTTCATCCATTTCAGCTCAGACTTTGATTTCCTCTTTGTGAACAACTAACGATCTCCCCTTTTACAGTTTCCTCACTTTGATCTGAAGAGTCGAATCATGAAATGTATATATCCGAATCTTTTCAAATTCAGACATAATGAACGTGGTAACCCTGAATCAACAAATGAAACAGTTAGGAATGCCTGTCAGTAACACAAAGTTACTGTGTACAACGAATGTACAATATAAGGAGTTGACTTAATGAAGACTCCCCAGGACTTCCATTCAATCATTGAAAAACACAAGGTAATTCTATGAATGTTCTGACAGAAAAACAGATTTTCTGTGTGCTCGTGCTTGTGTATGAAAGAATTTTAGCACAATGATTGTGTTTCATTAAGGCTCAAATTGTGTAAACTGTTGAGACAACAACAGATAATACACGGACTCAATGTGCATGAAAGAGGTGCGAAGGTGGGGCAACTTTCCTTCTTTTTCAATATCTAAATCTTCCGAATGAAGATTAGATAGCATATATGTTGCGTCCCCAAAGAAAATGAAACATTTCTTTGCTAAGAAAGAAATGAGTGGTTGGTGGGGTAATTGCAAGAGTTGGCATGGGCTCACTGCCTGCTTCAATGATGGTCACCAAAGAATGTGAACCAATCAGTAGATGTGGTTGCCCGACTCAGAAAGTGGTAGGTGCAGAGTTCTAATATTCTTTTAACTCTGATCTCTCACCCTCTTTCTTTTTAACATTTAAAGCTCACTTCTAACCAAACTCTCATTTCCATTTTACCGCTCCACACAATAAGAAAAACTCAACCGGATGAGTTATCTCCCCCACTCTTTGATTTTGACCCCTCACCCCTCAATCACTCAAGGATAACTTCCTGGGTAGGAAACACAGGTTTACGTGAATCCATGAAAGTTCTGTTTAAGCTCACACACGAATCCCATGTTATTCCTAAGAAGAATCATTGCTCAACGGTTTAACTTGAACAGTTAAGCTCAAAAAGATAACAGTGTCAGAATGTATGCTCATGAAATTTGAGCAATTGAACTTTGAAGATATTTCAAAACAAAGATATTGAATGAATGAAACGAAATCAAGAGAATTGTTTTGAGAATCTGACAATGTATCAATCAGATCAAATCAAATGTTTAGGGTATCAAAGAATTGGAAATTTGTTTATATGAATAAGTATAAACAATTTATCAATGAAAGCACAAATATGAAAAAGATGAATGATGCTCAACAACTTTGAATTTCAAACGGGGGTATTACCCTCGAAAAATTGGTTCTTTTAGAGACATGGCAATAACAAATTCAAATAAAATACTGAACCGATGTGTGTGAATACTTTACAGTATATGGAAAAGACAATACATCGGTTCAGTGTTTTATTTGAATTTGTTCAATGGCCTTCTTTTCTTGAACAAACTTCTCTCTTTCCAAAATAAGTAATTTCTCAAAATCGAAAACTTGTTGAGAAATTTTAATGCATTTAAGATCAACTGACTTCTTCTCTTCAAAACATTTTCTTGAGAAATCTGAGAACTTCTTTGAAAAACTTTTCTTTTCAGAATAAAAATCAGCTTTATTTTCAGCAAGTTGTTGTTCCAAATCAGATATATTCTTTCTAAGCTCAGCATTCTCAGATTCTAATTTCTTAACTTTCTGCTCATTGCTCTCAACAGAGAATGTCTGCTGAATTTTAGCTTCCAACTCATAAATCTTTCCTTTTAGCTCAGACACAACCGTTGGCCCTAACATCGTCCATTCAAGATAGTCCCATATCTCCTTTCCTGTTGACTTGTATAAATCTTTTCCTGTCAACTGATAGGTATTTATGTGACCATTAATCTCATAACGAATACTATTCAACAGAAAAGTTCGAGCCATATTATCAGCACTCTTTCTTTTCTCCCAATCCTGAGTACAATCTTCTGTTGGAGTATGAGGTTTCATCTTTCCTTCAATCAATGACAATCTGATATAGCAACTCAGCTCATGTGTATCTACAAATTTGAAAAAATCAGTTTTCACTGCTCGTATCTTCCTCTGAGCAAAATTGGAGAACTCATCCTGTTTCAAACAGAATTTGAAAAAAATGATCGTTAGTTGAAAGGAATTCAAAAACAAAATACAGACAATCTAAAATTTTCTCTCTCAGTAAACTTTGAATGAGAAACAGCTTGATAAAAAAATGATCGTTCCCAAACAATTCAGAATATTTTGACTGAAAATCAAAATCAGATCACAACAAAATAAACTCAGAAAAATTCAATCTCTGAAACTTTCAAAGCGCTGAACCTTGCAGATCAAAATAATTCAAAACCTGCAAAACAGTAAGTCATGAATCAGATCAATTAAAATCTGGTGCAACACAGAAACTTTCAACTAATCACATTCAAATAACAACTTCAAATTGAAATCTCATATTAATTGAAAACTCCACCGCCCCACTAAATTTTGAGTTTTGCGTGAGAAGGCTAAAGCGCAAACCTCATGTTTGCGTGAGATGAGACTAAATGATTTCAACCACTCACAAAGTCACCGTCCCATTTTTGAAGTTGTAACCAATCAAAATAAACTTGAGATTTAAAACAATACAATCACAAACCTCCTTTTTGAAATCCAAATTTATATCCACCGCCCCATTATCTCAATGAGAACCAATCAAAGGTAGACATTATCACCATCTCTTTCTAAAAAATTTGAAGAACAGGTGTATCATTCAAAGGACAGGTGTATTACAAACTGTAGTTGAGATGCCCACTTTCAATCGTTGGCTTGTGCAAAGAAAAAAAATGTTTGTGGTGGCACAGGTTTGCGTATGTGATTAGAAGCGCAAAGCAAAGGATTTGCGTGAGCAGACAGAAACGCAAAGCTGATTCAGGCAGTGGCGCAAACCTCTAAGCTGAAACGCAAAGCTGATTATCACCACTACCGACCCATTAAAGATTTCTCAGCCTTTGTTTGATTCAAATCTGCCAAACAATTAACAAATCACGGTCCAATTAAATTTGATGCAGCCTCCATACTCATTTTCAACTCCATCAATTTCAAAATGAAATTCAATTACACCGACCCACTATTGTATACAACCAATCACATTCATACTCCGATTTCAAATTCACAATCCCATTATATCTTGCAGATCAATGAAAACTAATTTGAATGAAACTTTGCGCTGGCTTCTATAGCATTCAAACTGAATTTGCGCCACACTCAAACTGATTTTGCGTTAGCTTCAAAAATTCAAACTAAATCAATTCAAACCTGAAAATTGATTTTCCAATTTATCCACAATGATCGAAATACAACCTGTAACACTTTTCTAAGCATCAAACATGACTAAAAACATCAAATTTCAGTTCTAGTTTCAAGTTCACAGTGATCAATATTTTTCAAACAAGATCCAAAAAATTTCAAAAATCAAACATATTTTGTGATTGATTCATAAAACTTTGTGAATATTTTGTGTTTCTAAACATAAATCGATCACAACTTGATCATTTTTACAATCAAAGAACAACAAACAAATGCGAATTTGGTTCAATCAGTAAGAAACCAAAAGTAAACAGTCGTGTTCTTGAAATTTTCAAGAAAATTCAACTTTTTGATCCAAAAATTCCAGATTTCAATCCAATTTTCTACTCAAATCATTTCTGAAAATGTTTGGTACGCCTCTGATACCAATTGTGAGTCCAAAACAATCAAGCAATTCTCAAAACAATTAAGATTTAGCAATTAAAATCTAGAGAGAGAGAGTAGAGAGAGAAATAGCCACAAGTCTCATACGTCTCTTACAATGTGAAAACATTACAAATGAAGTTCTTACACAATACTTACAAAGCAAAAGCTATTTATACCAACTAAACTAAACTAAAACTTAATGATTAAGAAAACTAATACAACTTTGACTTTGACAAAACAACATTGACTTAGACAATGTTGACTTTACAAGATTGACTTTTCTAATTAAATCTTGGATACAATATTTTGACTTAACATGAAAGAAAGGGGTATGCAATATCCTCTTTAAGGTAAGCCCTATTGTCGTATATTGTTTGGTGTTGGGGAAGAATCGTTGAGCAATCGATTAGGATTGGGAAAGATTGGTTGATTTCTCATACCTGTCTTGGTGAGGATTCTATGTCTGATGTTTCCATTTCATGATTAAGTCAGATTGAGGCCTTGTTATAGCCTCTTGTTGTTTTGGTGTTTTAAGAGGGGAAATTGTAGGTTGAGTGTGTGTGAAAGTCGATTCCGCCGACCGGAAATCGACACCGTGAACCACCTTCGATCATCGACCTATTCGATCATCGACCTATTCGATCATCGACCTATTCGATCATCGACCTAGTCGATCATCGACCTAGTCGATCATCGACCTAGTCGATCATCGACCTAGTCGATCATCGACCTAGTCGATCATCGACCTAGTCGATCATCGACCTAGTCGATCATCGACCTAGTCGATCTGTGAGCGGGGAGCCCGCGTGACCCGGGCATTAAGTGTTGGGTGGCCCCGGGCGTGATGTGATGGGTGACCCGGGGAGCCCTCATGACCCGGGCATTGAGTGTTGGGTGGCCCCGGGCATGATGTGTTGGGTGACCCAGGTGGGAGGTACCGGGTGATCCCAGGTGCTGTGCGTCGGGAGATCCCGGATGGGGTGTACCGGGTGACCCCGGGTGTTGTGATCCGAGCGATCCCAGGAGTAGTGTAACCCAGGCGACCCGGGACTTACTCTACCGGGCGACCTCGGGAGTGGTTCGACTGGGCGACCCGAGAGTTCCACAACCGGGCGACTCCGGTTATCGAGTAACCCGAGAAGTCCTCGTTCGAGGGATCCAGAACTCCATCTTTCTGTCGGTTTTGTCTAGTTACCAAGGGAGGACTTTAGGATAGGGCATTTTTCGTTTGTGGCCTTGAAGTTAAGTAGATATCCTATCGACCGGTTATCTTTGTACCATAGGAGGGATCATTACCGGGCAATAGCATTGTCTGAGGAAGTAAGCGAAAGGCGACAGGTGAGTTTTTCTAACCCAATCCTCGTTAATGATTACGTGATATTTTATATATGCGAGATTTTGTTAAATGCGAGTTATGTTTTACCATTCAATGCGAGTTATGTTTTTATCGTGATTGATATGTGGAAATATATGCATACATTATTGTTAGCGAGATGGCCAAGTCGGGGGGTGTGTCCCACCTGTGCTCATATCGGGGGGGTGTCCTGTATATGCCATTGGGGGGTGTCCCAAATAAGGCAGTATGAGCCAGACACCCTGTTGCTTCCGCGTGACGGTAGTGTGTGCCATAAGCGTGTTTGTAAGTATGATGTTTTATTTTAAAAGTTGAATTGGTTTATATTTCGATAAATCTTTTATGTGGCTTTGGCGTAAACTGTATTAGAGGGAACTCACTTGACCTTTCGGTCTAACCCTCGCTTTTTCCAAACTAAAAACCTTTTCAGGAAAGTACCCGGCAGAGGGTTCTAGCAAGGGCAAAGAGAAGTTGTAGGCGAGAAGCGTGGCATAGGAGAAGATTGTTGCTAGATCCCAAAATTAGTTAATTCTGTATTAAATCTCAGTTGTGTAATAGGTTGTTTCCGCAAACCTTGATATGTGAATTGTTGTTTTGGGGCCGTTTGGCATTGATTTATATTAGAGTCGATTATGTGTTATTTCTGCGAGTTTGGGTTGTTACAATTGGTATCAGAGCCATAGTTTAAGGGATTTAGCTGACCAGATGGGCCTAAACTTAAACTGTGGAGTAGAGGGACACAACTGAGAATATAGGAAGCCTTTAAGGAAGACCTTGATCATCGAGAGTTGTGACAACGATAGTGAGGACTCTCATGTAAGGTAAATTCAGAATTGTATCTGGCCAATGCCATTATGAATTTACAGGTGCATGGGTATACTCAATTACTATTGTTGAGATAATCGACGGGGGTAGCTTTGAGTAGTGATTTCTATCATTGAAATGATAGTGTTGGTCTGGCGTGTTGTGTGAGCTCGTTTACGGTTTTAAGGTTATTACCATTCGGGATGAGCATTGTGTGGAATGTAGATTTTTGGTCTTGAGGAAGAACTTCTTGGGTCTATAAAAGGAAGAATAGCAATGGGAGGTAAGCTCTTCGCTTCAAGGGAGTCTCCAGTTTGGTAGTTTGTTATGTCGATCAATGGGTATCAGGAGAGTTTTAACCCAAGAATCGAATGATAGAAATGAGCCTTTTGAATCTGTAGTTAATTGAAGGGTGACAGGGGTGGTTGAGAGATGATATCAGTGTGACTAATAAAATGGAGTGAGGACAATATAGAAATGAGCTAATGTTGGTAAGTTTATTTGGGTCAATATGAGAAGGCATGAACTGCGAATCATTAGTTGCGGTGGTAACTGGTAGTTGGACATACAAAGATGCTGGGAAGCGTTGATGTCGGGGGTTGTGGCAAATGTGAGGATCCTGACTGGTTGGTTGGAAGTAAGGAGTCTGTGATATTTTGTGGTGAGTGCAAACAGTTGACCTTGCTAGAGTGCATAGCCTTCAATGTAAAGTGAGTCTCATGCATTATGTTTTGAACAAATTGTTGGTGTCCTTCATGTCAGATATTTTGGCGTGTGTGTGTCTTGCGAGGCATTCGTTGGAAAACATGACGACGCGTGTAAACGTGTGTTTGTACTGAAGAGATAAGTTTATTGCGTTGGGTGATAAATTTCGAATTTTGGTTGTGGGAGGATTATCTTATTCTTTTATAAAAAGTTAACTTTTGTTGTGGAAATCGTAACAACATTTGATCGCATGGTTTTATAAGTGAGAGTTGACTAATTCGCTCAGTGTATGTAATTTGTCGTATTCCTATAATCGCATGAGTAAATTCCTTGAAAGTATTTTTCATTTTTGCCAACGTTGATTTTGGTCGGACAAGGTTTATTTTATCGAGAGGATTGAGTGCGAACGATCTTTGAAATCGTTGAGAATGGTTATTCAAATATGGCGGTGTTGTGTTGCATGCACTCAGGCTTGCATCGTACTGTGGTACTTGTCAAAATTTTCAAACATGTCAAAAGTTTGAAATTATTGGTGTTGTCATGCATGAAGGCTATGAACTCTCTAGGTTGTGAGAAATGTTGCAACTAAGAATGAGGAAGGGTTTGGAGAGTGTAAGCGTGTCGTTTGAGTCGTTGATGGTCAAATATTGACCTTGGTGTTTCCTTCGGGGAAGGACAGTGAATAACGGAGGTCTCGGTCATTGTCTATAGGAACGTTCGTTTGGTAGTAGTCTACCCTCTTATGCGGTAGCTTGAGATGTGTTTGTCGGAGGGTAGTTATGTCTGGGTGGAATTCAAAGTCGTCAAGATACTTCTTATATTAGCATGTTGATAAGTAGCGTTATGGTACTTCGACGAAAGGTTATCAGCGTCAAGTCGGAGTTCTGAAGTGGTCTGGTAACTTGAATACATAGCAGGTGAGCCTTATGCCTTCAGCGTATGAAGGTGGAGGGGAACAGAGTTAGTGTGATGCGTTGGAAGAAGTAGGTTCCGTTGGGAATCCTAGTTGGTCGGAGGCAGTGTCAAAGTATCACCGTGTTGACCGTAAATGCTGAAGTCAACGACCAACAAGTCATTGTCGGAACACTAAAAAAAAATTAAGTGGTAACTATGGTTATTTTGTTGAATCTTCGTAAGGAAGTAAGGAGTTGTTCGGAGAAAGGTGTGTACCGGACGTGATGTTGGACCACTTTGTGTGGGCATTATGGAAAATGGAAGATCGCTAGTTTGGGGAGGGAAAACCTTATAAGGTTTTGATGGTTCATATAGGAGTGGAGTTTTTAACACAACTGTTGTGGTTGTACTTTGAGCATTCTGGTTTGCAAGGTAGTATGCTAAATCTTATAGATTAGCCGAGCTTGGTTCTGGCAGATTGAGATGAGTCACCAAGGAGCGAGAACATGTTGAGTGAATTAGATGATCATGACCTTGTGATCTATCCATATTCGAGGAAGGCAAAGCCGTGAAATGTCGTTATTTCAATTATTGGGGTCATAGTTGGTTTAAAGAGGGCAGTGTCTTGTACGGGTGCAAAGAGACAGTGAAGATCTTAATTGTAGAGTGATGTTGTGGTAGGGTGTTGATGGTGTGGATATGTTGGTGTTAATTCATGTCTAAGGAGAGAAGCGTGGCGTAGGAGAAGATTGTTGAGAGATCCCGGATTTAGTTAATTCTGTATTAAATCTCAATTGTGTAATAGGTTGTTTCTGTAACACCTTGAATTTTCAATCTAATGAAAAACCCCTCGTATCTCTCTATATTCTTATATTAGAGTTTCTTTGAGAGAAGTCGATGAAGAAGAAGAAAGAAAGGAAGAAAAGGGCATATTTGATGGTCTGCAGGGCGCACGGCCCGTGCGCCATTCTTCAGTATTATGGCACGGGTCGTGCATAGTCACAGAAACATTGGCACGGGTCGTGCTCTTTTCTTCACAAAAATGGCACGGGTCGTGCTTGGCATCAGAAGAAACAACACGGGTTAAATGAGGTTTTTCCCCAAAATTCATTTACTTCGCATTTCTATCTCACATTTTTTCTCTCTCAAAACCCTCCCTCTTCATTAACTTCATCTTAAGGTTTGGTCCAACCACCATTCATTCCATTTAATTCTAGAGTTAAGAGCATCATCCAAGGTGTCGGTTTGGAAGCTTCATCATCATCTCCATCTTCATCTTCTCCAAGGGATCAAGATCTAGGTTTTTGGGTTTTCTTCTAAAACCTACTTGGTGAGTTCATACTTCTCTTTTACTAAACTTTATACACATCAAAATGCATCTTTTAACTCCTAAATATCTCCTTGTTTAACATTTTCATTATTGATGAAATTTTGACCTAACTTGGTATTTTGGGAGATTTTAGGGTTTCTTACCATTTTTGTAAAATGATGATATAATCTATGTTTTGAAACTACGAAGGGGTTGTTGTTATATTATGTGGAGTAAATATTCAACTTATGGATTCTAGCCAAGTTTATGATTTAACTTTTACAGATTTCGGTTGAAAAGAGTATTTCATGAAAAAGACAATAAATAGTTTATAACATGAGGAAATTTATGTTCAAATGGAAAGGTTCTTCTATGGAAGAGTTTATTTGGTAAGGTAACACTTTGGAAAATTGAGATGGGAGCCTTATGTTTTATATTCGGGCTTTGTATTTCTTTTTTTTGGAAAGGGTATCCTCGCCCAGACTAATCCCTGGCAATTAGGGCCTTTGGCCCAGCTGCTAAAGTGTGCAGCCCTGAGTTTATCCTCAGTGGCCACAAGTGCTGCTAGTGGGGCTCGAAACCGGGTTGAGCGCTATGAACTCCCCAAGTCTTTACCACCACACCACAGCCCTTGTGGTTTCGGGCTTTGTATTTCTTATCAGCAGTTAACTACCAAAATGTGAATTGGGAGCTAAATGGTGTATTGAACTATATGGTTGATTATAGTTGGTCATATGTATTATTGTGACAAGTCTAGACTATTACTAGTGGATCCCTAGGTATTGAGTCGGCTTATATGTTGGGATGTTTTCCTTTTTGTAGCTACGGATGCATTTTTACCCCTTTTTGGCCTTTGGTACGGTTATGTGGAATCGGTTACTAGCCATGGGTTAAATGTAATTATAGTGAATGAGCATGACTAGGAATCATTGGGTGCCATCCTCCACATATTTATTCGAGTCGGCGTGCTCACGGCCTTGATCCTAGTATGGTGAGCTCAAAACTTGGAAAGTGGATTACTTTGTGTTTCGCCACAATCCTTGGAATTCGGGCTTACACCCGTCATCGCAAGATGAAGTTTGGGCCGGAAGGTCACTATGTGGTTACTTAACCTTATAAAGACTTTCGGCGGAAATCGTTTACTTATATTTCAACTAATACTTCTTGCTGTCTTTCATATAAACTGTATGTTCTCACTAGGATTTAAGCCTAACATTTTTTCTCAAATGATGTGTATAACAGGTTCCCTTAGCGGCGGGCCGTCAAGGGGTTGAGAGAAGAGCGTGGTCTCTTGAGGGCATTTTCAAATGATAGAACTTTTGGAAGCCTTAGCATTGAAACAATTATTCATTTTGGTATTGGTTTGACAACCGATGTAATCTAGCCAGATGTAGTTTAGATTAGTTTGTTGTCGTTTCCCCATACATTATTACAAGTTTTTGTAAATGCTTACGCTTTACCCTTAATGGGTGGTTTGCCCTATTTATAAACGTTTTATTGCCGAAGTTTCAGTTTTTAAAATTACCCGAAATTCTAGGGTGTTACAGTTTCCGCAAACCTTGATATGTGAATTGTTGTTTTGGGGCCGTTTAGCATTGATTTATATTAGAGTTGATTATGCGTTATTTCTGCGAGTTCGGGTTATTACATCGACCTTCACTGGTGAGTGCACCATTGGTCATCGTTTTCTTCTACATCTTGCACCATTGGTCACCGTTTTCTCCCAATGTCATTTTCTCCCACTGGCACTAGATCCGATGAACATCGCCATCTTGATCACAATTGTTGTCGATGACTACTGCAACTCTCCCTATTGCAACCTCATCACCCAGAACAAAACACTAGGGAAAATGAGTATTTTTAAACAAAAGATGGTGACGAAACACAAGTCATAGACATGCAACTTGCAACATGCCTTTAGTTTCTACGAAAACCCAAAACAAACTCAGTCTTAAATATCATCACCAATCTAAAAAAATAAATATTGTTTGGTAAATTTATCAATGTTCATCTTCGAATTTGAAAACCCATATGGGAGACATCAACAACACAAAGAGAGGGAATGAAATCAATTTAGGGTAAGGTTTTGAAAGATCATGAGCCGAAGATGAAATCAGGAGCATCTACAGGAAATCCAAAGTAAAATAGTTTGATGGGAAGGAGGTATCCACGGTGGTTGCTTTGCAAAAGAGTAAAAGAGTTTGACGGTCTTGAAGATCTCAAGTGTTGGGGTCATTAGGTGTACAAGAAACTCTATAGACACTTATGTCGTCCTCTACTCAACCATCACCACCACCCTTTGCTACTCTTGGTGTGGTTTCAAAGGATATTGGTGTTGTAGGGTTGGTATTGGACGCAAAGACGGAGGTGTATGGTTGGTTTTGGACGCCAGGAATGGAGCTTGGTGTTATAAGCCGAAGACGGTGCTGGAATTTGGTAATCATAAGGGGAGAGATGCGAGAGAGAAGAGTAAGGGTAGAGAGGTGAGAGATAGAGAGGAGTCAAAGAGTGGGGAAGGAGGAAAGAGTGTGTGTACTTTTGTTTTCTTAAATCATGTCAAGTGTCGTTACTTTAGAGAAAATAAAATTAAAATTAGTAAAGTGGTTATTTTGCCCTTGAGCTTACAAAAGTTAGTAGACGGCTGTTAGGGTGAGGCGATACGTTGTAGGGTTAGTATTGGACGCTAAGACGAAGGTGTATGGTTGGTGTTCAACGCCAGAGATAGAGCTTGGTGTTGGAAGCCGAAGACGGCGTTGGAATCTGGTAATCATAAGGGGAGAGAGGCGGAGAGAAAGAGTAGGAGTAGAGAGGAGTCAAAGAGTGGGGAAGGAGGAGAGAGTGTGTGTACTTTTGTTTTATTAAATCATGTCAAGTGTCGTTACTTTAGAGAAAAGAAAATTTAAAAATAGTAAGTTAGTAGTAGACGGTTGTTAGGGTGAATGATCAAATCCAAGACAAATTGCATAGATGGAGGTTTATCATGTAATAAATTAAGAGAAAGAACTAAATCCATAAACAATTCACAAACCATATGGACCAAATCTATAATTTACTCATGTTTTTATAAATGAGTTGCAATTCATATGTAGGCATGGTAATGGGGCGGGGATGGGGCGATGACCTCCATCCCGTCCCGTCCCCAATCCCTCATCTCCATCCCCGTCCTCATCCCCGCCGGGGAATATGATCCCATCCCCATCCCAAACGGGGAACGGGGATCCCCAACGGAGAAATGGGGATTTTTTTCCCATTTATGTATGTTATTTAAATCAAATATATAATACAACACATGTTTAAATCTCACATATTTCCAATAAACTTAAAATCGAAATAAATTTAATTTCATACTAAAAAATCACAACATCATAAATTAATAACCTAAAACCAAAAGAAATTCAACCTAATCCAAAAAAAAACTTAACGTCACACGTACCAAAAGATATCGAGTAATATCCAAAACCATATCGAGTAATTATATTTTGATTTGACATCCAAAATACATACTCAAATCTTAAACATAACAATTTTATATTCTAAACCTAGTTAGGAAATAGGAAATAGGAAATTATAATTACCAATTTAGTTTAAATAAATAATATATATTTAATTATTAATTAAAATATATAACGGGGACGGGGCAGGCGGGGAGTGCCATACACGTCCCCGTCCCCATCTCCGGTTTAAGACAAACGGGGATCCTCGTCCCCAACCGGGGCGGGTGGACCGGGTTCCCCGACGGGTGAGGGCACATTCCCATACCTATTCATATGTGACCATTATTCAAATGAAATTTAATTTTTATAAACCGGGAAAAAACATGTTAGTGCATCTCCAACAGCTTCTCCATTTTGGAGAAAATGAAGAAAATAGATATTTTGGGTCTAAATTGTGCTCCAAAAGCTTCCCCAAAACTATCTCCAAAATGAAGAAAGTATGAGAGAAGGATTTTTCCTCCAAATATTAAGATTACTCCAAAAATGATTACCAAATGAGAGAACCAATAAGAAACTTTGAAAATAAATAGGTAGAGAATAATTTAATATTATAATTAATGTTAGATTATCCAAAATAGAGAATCTGTTGGAGATGAACGTAATTTTTTTTTTTTAGAATATTTTACTTTTGATTATTCATTTTGAAGAAATTTTGAGAAAGCGGTTGGAGATGCTCTTATAGTTGTTTACATATATGCACCAAACTTTCCAAATTCACAATTTCACCTTCAAACTTTAGCCACCAAACTTCAATTTATTATCTTTTGCCCCTTAAAACTATTGAAAATTACACATACACCCACAAGTGGAATATGTTTTCCAAATTTAACAAGGGAAGTGCATACATTTTTGAACCTGCCTGCCAAAGGGTAAATCCTTTTTCCATGCAAACGCCAAATCTAACATAATCTGCATTAACGCGTTATACTCGTTATGCTATAAACGTTACATTAAATTTAAGGCAAAAATAAAAACCCATTTAATTTGGCTAGAGTTTGGCATATTTAGTGGCCATGGTTGTATCAAAGACCTTGACAAAAAATCTTGTTCTTGGGATTGATAGTTTTTCTAGTAAAATTGTGCCCAATTGGAATATCAATTTCTTCTTTGTTTCAGAAGTAATTCCTCCCATGGATATTATTTCTGCATATGCAGCTGGTTCTTTGTTCCTCTCAAATGATATGGCCACTGATCCCTTTAATATTACCATCACAAACTGCAAAAAGTAAAACAAAAACCCAACTTCAATAATACAATTAGAAAAGGTCTACAAAATGCAATGTTATCAAAATCAGATATATGTTTTGACCGAGTTTAGTATAATGAAATGGGTCAAATTATTCCAACCATCTTCATAATATTGTAAAGGGTGGGTCCTTGTTGGGTTTTAAAAAGATTCAGATCAAAAGATGTCATTTTTATTGTATGGATTATACTAATTTACTAAACTTATGAACGCAAGCGCTTATCGGGTCAATTATCTTACTGGATAAACATGGGAAAAGCCGAGAATCTTACCCGGTAAGAGCAATGATAAGGATAGAGATCTAGTCTTACCTAGTAATTACCTAGTAAGTGAGAGTGATAAATCTTACCAATAAGTGCTTACCATGTACATTGTCGCATACGATATGGTTTTGATAGACTACAATTTTACCCGGTAAAGTAAGTTAGAGTATACAACTTTACCCGGTAAGTATTTACCAGGTAAGCATTTGAGTAAACGGCCGTTAGATTGTTAACATGTTGAAAACTTGAAATTATAATTGGTACTAAAGTGGTCAGTAACTTCCACATGGTTTAGAATGGGTATGACCATGAAAAGGAATGGACAACATTGATTTTTACATAGGAATAAAAATGATGGAGAAAAACAACTTTCATATGGCTTATAATTTGAATGTTTTTTATATTTTTACTCATATATAACTAAGGGGCTCGTTTACTAAACGCTTATCCAGTAAACACTTATCATAGTCGCTTACATTATCGGATGAATATGTAAAGGACCGAAAATCTTATCCGGTAAGAGCGATAACAAGGACCGAGAGTCTTGCCCGGTAAGTAAACGTGACTCTTACTCGGTTAACGCTTACCGGATAAATTGTTGCATACAATGCCGTTTTGATGAATTAAAATTTTACCCTGTAAGGTAAGTGAAAGTGTTGACTTTTACCTATAACCGCTTACCGGGTAAGTGTCGGGTAAACGACCCTTAATGCATTAAAAATTATATTTATTTTAAATTTAGTTCTTACAACTTTAAAAAGAAACTCATCTCATTTTTTATTTTATTTTTGACTTAAAACTTATCTCATTTTAAGACAAAATAAAACATTTAAACAAAAGTAAAAATGAAAAGGTAATTAGTTAATTATGATCCAGTTCTCAAGTTAAGCACTTGTGTATCCACTACCTAAAGATAGTAATGACCAGCCCCAAGATGAATTAATGTTCACTTGAATCAAACCAATCATGCCTTACCAATTTGGAGGAGACACCAACTCTGTCATTAGATGCATTCATCATCATGGGCTAGTTTTAATCTCAAATATTCAAACCCAATCTTTTCAAGAACTCAAATAGAATTTAGTAATTTAAGTTTCTTTGCTTCAAAAGTAGTTATATTCTTGTTTAAAAATATCATAATAAGTTAAATGTTGTATGACTTGTTCAAGCTAAAAGATTCTCAATGATAATTTATTTCTTGAAATTACTGTTACAATTTATTAATGATATTTGCTTATAGTTTTTAGGATTCTTTTGTTACATCATTTTAATTTAAAGAATATTTAATTAAATTAAATATTGTTTTAAATGTTGAAGTTTTGTTAGGCCAACTACAATGTTGTAACACGTTCCTTTGTTTCCATAAAAATTATCTAAGTTTTCTTTTTGTTAATCGTGGGTGTCGAGATTATGTGTACTTCGACTAATTCCAGGGGACTTGACGAACAACCAGAAAAATCTGTTGGAGATGCTCTAATAAACATAGTTAGAGCATCTCCAACAGCTTCTCCAAAATGGAGAAAATAGGGAAAATGGAGATTTTAAGCTATATTTTTGCTCCAACAGCTTCTCCATAACTATCCCCAAAATGGAGAAAGTAGGATTACTAGTTAGGAGCATCAATAGAAAATTTGGAAAATAGATATTTAGGAGAGAGAAATAATATTTTAATATATTCAATGTAATATTTTAATATTATAATTAATGTTTGATTGAATCTGTTGGAGATGCACCATTTTGGATAAATTTTGGGAAATTAGATAGTTAATTTAGCATGAAGGTTTTCTCGAAAATTAACAGACGCAATTGGATCCAAAAAGAAAGAAAGTTTCATGGCTTGTCCAAATAGGCTTGCTTTTCCAAGAAAAGCTATGGTTTAACCCAAATCTAAACTATCAGGACGCATTAACGACTTTTCAAAAACAAAATCTCCTTATGGTTTTCCAGGTCTTCAAAGGAAGATCTTGCATTTTCCATTTGATGAAAGGGATCTCAGTATATGAGTTCTTCCGATTGTATATAGTACAAAAATTCTCTTAATTTGTCGTAAAATATATGAAACGAAATGAATAACATCAATAATTTGGTTGATTACGTACTAATTTTGCACATAATAAGTATTTTTTTTCTAGTAATTCCAAATTGGAAATTATTGCAACTACCTTACCTATGAATAATGTTTCTATCGGTTTCCAGGAAATCGAACAGACAAAGGTCAAATTCATATGATCCAAGTAAAAGCAATAGCATCCGTGAAAACGAATAGCAAACCAAATGTTTCAAAAAATTGAGAAACAAAAGGAGATGAAGATGGTGATAGATGGAGAGGAGAGATGATTTACTTTCTCAGGTCGACCAATGATTTCCGAAACGGCTTTGGTGGCTTCGGAGAAGATGGAATCAGTGTCAACGCCATCGAGGCAAACGTTGGTGGAGATCTGGACACAAGGCATCTTCGGTGTTTATGGTTCTCTGCTTTCTGATTTGTGTTTTATAGCAAGCTTTCAGCCATGGAATTGGGGAGGGTTTTGCTTCTATTTATAGATGGAGGGAATGATGATGATGGACTGAAGGTGGGTAAGCACCAATAAAACCTTTTACACAGGATTTCTGCAATTTGGGTTCCCCAATTAGATTTATTTATCTATACTATATTATAAAAACGGATTAAAAAACTCTTAATTACAACATTTTAAGCATAAGTTACAACTAATTAAAAACCAATTACTTAATTTACAATTTCTTAATGCTTTGGTACAACCTTTCCAAGCACAATATCTCACATAATCATCTATTTGTGGAATGGATATTCATTTATTAATATAACTATTTGTTTTTTTGGTGCAGGATTTTATAAATAATCTATTTTAAATATAGATTTTACATTTAGATCTATATTAATAAGATGTAATATAAAATCTTTTTTCTTCCGTATTTTTTTATATTACATCTCATAATGATTTTTCCATATTTTATTTTATAAAATCTTTTTCCATATTTTATTTTAGAAAATCTTTTTACATAATGAGATGTAATATAATATAAACTCTTTTTTCTTCCGTATTTTTTTTGCTAATATAAAATCTATTTTATTTTATAAAATCTACACGTATTTTATATTAGCATAATATAAAATCTACACGGATTTTTTTTTATAATATAAAATCTACACGGATTTTTTTTTACGAGCATTAAAAGAAGAAAAAAGAAGGTTGATATGAATTAAAAATAAAAATAACGAGATACACTAATAAATTATCGTATTCTTTAAAATAAAAATATTACGCAATACTTTCCAAATTAACCAAGTGTAAAGAAAATAAAATAGAAACGATATAGATATAAAAATATTCTTCCATATTTTTAATATATTTACATTTAAATGTAAAATCGAAAATGAAAATAAAAGATTTTAAAATATTCCCTACATTCACTATAAATATATATAGTTTCTCTATGTATCATCCGAGTACAAGAAGAAGACGAACGGTCGGGTGTCAATGGCGGAACCTGCAACTGAACAAAAGATATTCCACTATATTTTTGTTTCTTTGAAAAACTATTTTTTTATATTTTATTTTATTTACTGAGGATTTGTTTATATTTTTCAAAACCCACAATCGTATTTTTCGAAGTAGGGGAATAAGATATATATACATATCTTTATTTTTATCGATTAATATTATGAGGTCTTGAAGTCAATAGTCAGATAAATATGTTATGAGACATGTTGTTTGAGTTTTAAATAATATAATACAAAACTATTATCAATATTATTGCACAAACTCATAACAACAAACGATTAAGAATATATGCAAGTTAACCACTTATGAAAATACATTCGTTTTTCACATTGTATTTCATTAACTGTTAACAGAGAAATTACGTTTCATTTTAACTCGGTTCAATATTCCAACAAAAAATTTATCCTCCCTTGCAATGCACGGACCCAACACTTGTTATTAAATAAATTTAAAATAATTAGTAAAGTCTAAATAAAAATAAAAATAAAAGTTAGTATTAACTTTAATTAAAAAAAGCAAAAATATGTTTTTTTTTTTTGACAATTTAAAATAGGAAGTTAAGCATTTTTCTTGGAAATAAAATAGAGATAATTGGTTTATTTGTTAACTAATGAGTTTACTACTAAATGCATTTTAAGTAGTACTCCCTCTGTTCTAAAATAAATGTCCACAATGAAAATGACACATAGTTTTAGGAATGTGCAATTATTACATTTTTTAAATAACCAAATGATACTTTTACCCTTGGTAATAGATTGAGAAGCTTTATCCACCTCATAATTAAGGGTAAAATTGGAAAATAATAATGTGGACACTTAATTTGGGACGAAAGGAGTACATCCTTATTTAAACAAATGTATTAAATAATGTGAACGTTGTATTCACCAAAGACGGAAGAAATAACAAAATAATATAGATGATATAATTGATTGATTATGAATGTGATTATGAACGTGTTTTTTCATCATTCTTTCACACTCTAATATGAATTCAGATCTTTTTTTGTTCTTTGTTATTGTGTCGTCGCTTTCGATGTTCTATTAATCTTCAATGTCTTCATCAGCTATAAGTTTGGACCAACTTTTACATACCTCAACTACTTTCATAGGACCCTAAAATAACAATCAAGAAAACTCTTTTTTTTAGTAACCGTGGGTTTCCGGGAAAGCTTACACACACCGACTAATCCCCCGGGCGACCACGAATGGCCTGAAGTTATCGTAGGTGAACCTCCATGGTGACAAGGGCTTTGACATCGCCTGGATTTGAACCTGGGGTGGATGAGATTTTCCGTTACATCCCCTTAAGGCTTAACCAGTGCACCACAACCATAGTGTCTAATCAAGAAAACCTTTCAATAGCCTGGAAAGGACTTAAACTGATAACCGAGCAAATTCAATTCTTACCAATTGATCTACCACTAGAGATTATTGTATTTGTATATTCATAATGTTATGTAGGGATGTTTGCGGTGCGGTTTGGTGTGGTTTAGGGCAAAACTGCAAACCTCATCGCATATGCGGTTTGAACATTTTTTCAAACCGCAAACTGCACCTCATAAATCTCAAATCGCACCGCAAAATGCAGTATCGTGCGGTGCGGTTTATGTGGTTTGTACCTATCACACTTTATGCCTACAATCCAATAAATATAAGTTTAAAAATATATAATAAAATCAACGATAAAGTGATCGTAGTCCAAAAAAATAAAGAGTTTCAATAAATTTGATTCCCAAATACATATTGCCCAATTAAATTAGTCTAAGAAGTAAAAAAAAAACTTCAAACTAATTAGACGTGTGTAGGCCCTTGGGATTATGATTCTCAAGTACAAACTTCAAATACATATCGCCCTTACGAAACGAACTTGAGTGGGTGCACGGGACCCCCCGAGAAGGGTAGGTCCGCCCCTGATATGATGTCTTGTACATATAATATTTATCATGTTTCAATTGTCAATTCCCATATTGGATCAATAGAAAAGTCCAAAACACAAAGTCTAAACATATTTCATAATATATATATATATATATATATATATATATATATATATAGAGAGAGAGAGAGAGAGAGAGAGAGGTGGGTTCAAATGAGGAGGAGACCTAATTAAGAAAATAAAGGGATGCATCTTAGCCCTTCTTTTATTAGATCAATGGCTGTGATTAAAAGATAAAAAAAATAAAAAAAATATAATATTAAACGAAATATACCTGAGATGGACGCGCGAAAAAAAATATGTAGGGGCAAAATCGGAAAAGTCAGTAAGAATATACGTGATATTTGAACTTAGGGGATCATCATCCCTATCAAATAAGAGAAAACCAGGACGCTCCCAAAACCTTCAATTGCTCCCAAAACCTTCAATCGCTCCCAAAAACTCCAATCTGAAATCGGAAAATTTTGAAGTTCACTCACACTCAGTTCAAACGAGGCCGAGAATCTGAAAACAAAGAAGATTCCGATAACACATTCAATGGATTCTACAGGTTTGAGATTTTATTAGATGTTTGATTTTAGGGTTTTAAATGTATTGAAAAGGTTCCTGATGAAATTTTTTGTTTGTTTATGGTTGAAGAGCGTCGAAGAAGTAAGCGAATAACAAGGAAATCTGGGATTGACGACTTGACAGAAGAAATCACAGGTGGTTTTACATTATAAACATAGGCGTATGTATTAGGGTTTTTTATTGTTAAATACTAAAATCATTGAAATGTTATAAATCATTTGTGATTTCAAGTATACCTACATTTAGAATAAAAAGAAAATTTGTCTTGGGGTTCATTTCTAAAATCATTGAAATGTTATAAATCATTTGTGATTTCAAGTATACCTACATTTAGAATAAAAAGAAAATTTGTGTTGGGGTTCATTTCTGTTCCTTAATTTGAAGTTCTTTTATGTTGTTTTGATTGAAGAACTAATCCACTGTTAGTTTCATATTAGAAAATCATATGTGATGTAATAGGGTTTATAACAGTTATATAGTAAAATCATTGAAATGGTTATCAATCATGTGTGATTTCAAACAGAGAATCAAAAGGAAATTTGTGTTGGGGTTCATTTGTGCTTTATGTTGTGATTAATGTTGTGAATCATATGTGATTAATGTTGGGATTTACCGTTTGATCATATAGTAGGACTGTAATTGTGCTTTATGTTGTGATTAATGTTGTGAATCATATGTGATTAATGTTATGATTTACCGTTCGATCATATAGTAGGACTGTAATATTGAATTAGTAAATCATATGTGATATGAAGCATTTTCATAACACTATTAGTTTCATATTAGAAAATCATATGTGATGTAATAGGGTTTTTAACAGTTATATAGTAAAATCATTGAAATGGTTATCAATCATGTGTGATTTCAAACAGAGAATCAAAAGGAAATTTGTGTTGGGGTTCATTTGTGCTTTATGTTGTGATTAATGTTGTGAATCATATGTGATTAATGTTGGGATTTACCGTTTGATCATATAGTAGGACTGTAATATTGATTTAGTAAATCATATGTGATATGAAGCATTTTCATAACACTGTTAGTTTCATATTAGAAAATCATATGTGATGTAAAGCATTTACATAACATTAGTAAATCATATATGATGTAATACTATTGTTTTTTTTAAATGTAACAGTTATCTTAGTTTAACCATTTAAGATCATATATGATTTACCATTTGTGTATATTGTTCATTGGGATTTTAGATGCTTCCTCTGGCAAAAGAAAAGCAGCACCAAAAACAACAATGACAACAAAAGCAAAAAGAGTATGCAGAGAACGTGAGAAGAAGGAAAAGGAATCTGACAAAACAAAAAAAGCAGAAAAGCGAACAAGAACATCTACGAAAAAGAAAGATGTCAAGCATGAACACTTTGAAGTACAAAGTGATAAGCCAGTCCACATCATTCTCAAAAATAGATGTTAAGATAACAAAGAAGTTGATTCAAGACGCAGTGAAAAGAAAGGAAGAGCGGTTGGCGTAGGTGTTAGTTGAGAGTATAACATTTGGGAGGTTTAGTTTGTGTTGGAAAACTTGTGTTGATACTATAGTATTTTGTTCAATGCTTTTGATAGTTGAATGATATATGTGAATTATGATGTTTGTTTGGGATATTTCTAGTATGAATATGACACATATGTGATCTTGTTTTATTTGGAATGTTGCTAGTAATATGACTTAGTTAAACATTTTGATCATTTATGATGAAACATTTTCATATCACTTAGTTATTCATCATATGTGATCTATAAGGAGGGTTATATTGTTAAACAATATGATATGTCTTAGTAAATCATATGTGATCTATAAGAACTGTTATATTCTTTAACAATCTGATGTCACTTAGTTATTAATCACATGTGATCTATAAAGACAGTTATATTGTTTTACAATATGATATTATATGATGAATTTTTGTTAGTATCACTTAATAAATCATATGTGATATAGAAAGACTGTAACATTGTCTTACAACTATGATTTAGAATAGAATTCCATATCACTGGTAGTTAATCATATGAGATTTATAATAGAATTCCAACCCATATATAATCACATATGATTTTGTTAAGATGCATAGCACTCATGCATTATAACCAACTTTTATTATATAAAATCATATGTGATTTTTGAGGTCTTTCTTTTTTAATATGTTTTATACAACTTCCAACGATTTTACATACTGATCCTAACATAACCTTAAAGTTAAAATTGTAAATAACGTAAAGCGAATATTATTTAAAGCAAACAATAACCAACATAAGCGTTTAAATTGTCTAAATCAAGTTTAATCAATAATACGAGTAAAATAACCAATCTACTCAATAATTCCTTTCTTTCTTGGACAATTGCGAGAGTCGTGGTTTGTAAGTTCACCACACCCTCTACACTTCCTCTTGTGTCGAGCATTTTTGATAGCTCTCTCACCAGCACCAATCAAGCGCTTACCGATCCCACGTATTTCAATGGTCGTAGGCTTCGAGACACCCAACAATTTCTCAAATTCAGCATCCTTGTTAACCTTACCATATATTGAAGGTATGTTAGGGGCAACTTCATCCTTGATGGATCTAACTTTTTCCAAAAACAACGCAAGTTTGTCATTATCGGCATAAATGCTATTGAGTATTTGATCAAACTCAGATTGGATATCATTAATCAACTTGTCAGATTGCTTGTTGCTTCCGACATGGATACGATGAGTTCGGAGAACATCCATAGGGATAACACCTCTCATCCATCTCCTACTAATATACTGCATAGGTATCTCATCAACATCAATGTTGAATAATACATTGAATATGTGGCAACAGAGAATGCCAAAATACTCAAAATGTTGACAGGAACATGACAATGATCCATCATCTATCAATTGTACAACCTGTAAAAGCAAAAATCCCATATGATTAATGATTAGTGTGACTGTTAACATAAGCAAAAATCACATATGATTAATGATTAGTATGACTGTTAACATAAGCAAAAATCACAGATGATTAATGATTAGTATACCTTAAACTCTACTTTCGTTTTAAACATTTCATCCTTTTCCCTTATTGTGAATACTTGGCGCCCATTCTCAATAACAACATTCCATTAAGCACAATAACGATCTCCTTTAACTATTTGCTTTTGAACATCAAAAAAGACAGTCTTCGTGTAAATCATGGCAGCGTGTCTTTCAATCAACCTTAGAGTCTTGAAATTATGGATAGAAATATTGGTCTCGTGCTCATCAGTACGTTGCCTGTTTCTTTGTTTGTTCATTGCAGAATCATGAGATAGGATAAAAGTCAACAGATCATTCCCATGGTGTGAAAAACTCTTAAAAAATGAATTCAAACTCTCAGACCGCGATGTCGTCTTCATTAAACCACACATAGGAAGATCTTGGAAGTATCCAGGAATCCATTTAGACCGAATACTAAACACCTCTGACAGTCATGGGTGACCTTCCATATTAAATTCATCCATCAATGCATTCCATTTAAGTTCAAACTCTTGTGGACCCAAATACACACTCCAAACAAGCTTCAAAAGACGCTTCCTGAAATCCGTGTTAACCAGCAAGTTTGTGTTAACCTGAAAAAATCATACATGATCACTCAAAACATGAAGTCAATGAATCACTCAAAACATGAAGTCAATGAAATAAAGGCTAGTGATTATAAAATAAATAAGTCGAATGAAAAGAAAAAAATCAGATAATTCGTACCCTATTTGGCAACTTATTCATTATGTGCCACATACAAAATCTATGTTTTGATTCATTCCAAACGATTGGAAACGCCTCTCTAATAGCAGCATCTTGATCAGTTAAGACGAGCTTTGGTTGAGTACCATGAACTTTTAAAAATGCTTCCAGTAACCAAGTGTATGATGGAAGTTTTTCATCCCACAAAATGCCAGAACCAACAACAACCGAACTCTTGTTGTTATCAATATCAAGAAATGCTACAAAGACCATACAATGCCTGCAAAAGTAAATATATAAAGTAACACATTCAAACAAAGAACATAACAGGTGAAACAATAAAAATAAACAACAAAAACTTACTTGTTTGAACGATACGTGGCATCAAATGATATAACATGACCAAATTCTGAATAGTTAAACCTCGAGAGTTCATCAGCCCAAAATAGACATTGAAGTTTTCCTTCGCTTACTTTAAACTCGAAAGCAAAGTTTGTCCCATTTACCACACGCTCATTGAACATGTTTACTACCATCTGAACATCGCCATCACCAACAAAAGTATCGAAATCTCTTTTGAAGTTCTTATAGTCGCTCCTACTACAACCAACTTCCTCATAACCACCCTTCAAACAGACTTGTATTCTATGTGCTTTGGATGCCCCAATATTTGCCCTTGCTGCACGATGTACAAGCCTCTTATCTGAAAACTTCATTTGCCTTCTATTTCGAGATAGCATTCTATCATTCTCATCTAACAAATTATGATTGTGATTGGGGTGGAAATAGTAAAGCTTAAACTGTGACGTACCATTAACCCTATGAAATCTAACTTGTGCTTTGCAACCAGTTACTTTGAAGTTGGAGTTACGAAGAACCTTTCGTTTTTCACCAACATCCATGCTATCAACAGAACGTTTGTTAGGAGCACCATATATATGACATACCAAATATTTCAAACGGACAGATTTGTCTTTAAAGGTGTGTTCTGTAGATCGTCTTATATCAAAGCCAGCGTAATCTGCATATTTCCTATACATATCGATGCTCACCAATGGTTTGAAACATTGAACCAACAACCGGTGTAACTCCTTCCAGGACATTAGGTATCACATTTATTGATGCACCATATATATCCTTCTTTGACACATTCGAAGTTCCAATTTTGCTCAACAACTCAGAAGACACTGCATGAAAGTTGAAATTCTCTATGATATGAAGTACATAATCATATGTGATGATACATGGAATATATAAAAATCATTACTGTTACAAACAAAATCACATGGGATTTTATAATTAATTTCATCTAAACAGAACTTCATCTGGAGTGCAAGTTATTAACCTCTCACTAAACCACATATGATTGATTTCACGCACATATGATTGATTTCAAGTTATTAACCTCTCACTAAACCACATATGATTGATTTCACGCACATATGATTGATTTCAAGTTATTAACCTCTCACTAAACCACATATGATTGATTTCAAGTTATTTACCAACAATGAACCTAATAACTTAAAACCAGAAGAATCCGATACAGTAAAAATCAATACATTGAACAAAACAAATCAATACATTGAAGAAAACAAATAATCAAACAAAGTAAAAAAAAAATCAATACGATGAAGAACATAAAAAAAGTGAAACACACATTACCATCAACATCCTGATTTAAGGTATCATCAATTGAATCCAATTCTCGCTGGAAATAGGTAACTCTGACCTATAAGCTTCTTTTGATGAATCAATTGCAGAATCGCAATTGGATTTATGTGATACTTCAGAGGTAGTAGGAATTTCGAAAACATTACATTGTTCTGATGGACCGATTGAAGAGTCTGAACTGATTTGCTCCATGTTTTCTTCTCTTTCTTCATCTCTAGCATCAATTTCAGTCGAAGAATCCATCAGAAACACACTAATCGTTAGCAAAACATGGTAATTCATGGATAGCTATAAACAGAGAACAAGTTTATAATGAAGAATGCTCGTTGATACAGATGGAATGGATACATATAGTTTCCAAAAAAAAGGGGATGTCGGTTAATATGACCAATATACCCTTAAAACAAATTTTAATTTTTAAAAACTAATTACTCAAACAATTGGTTGAGAATGCTCCTCTTATTTTCTTAAATTGTTAATATTCTCACATGAACCTTCCTCTCTCTCTCTCTCTCTATATATATATATATATATATAATTAAAAAATATAAAAAATATACGTGCATTGTTGTTTGAACCGCAGTTTGATAACTCAAAACCGCAAACCGCACCGCATAATGCAATTTGGTAAAAATGCAAACCGCGTTGCAAAAGTTCTAAACCGTGTTTTGGGGTACGATGTGAAAGGTTTGTACGATTTGGCATATATGTTTGAATTATAAATGGACATTACTTATGGTAAAGGGAAGAGAAACACATCCATAAGATTTTTTTGCCTAAAAGAAGATAAGAGGGTTACAAAAAATTGCCTCTCTGTAAGTTTCATTCAATCGACTTTGGAAAAAAAAAGTTTGACATTACAATTGTTTATCTACTATTTATATGTATAGGAAATTTAGAAATTTGAGTTAAAAACAAATTTGGTCCCTATTATTTACATAAATTAACGGGTGAGATCTTTGAAAGAATTTCTAATTAAGAGCATCTCTATGGTTTAAATTTTATAACGGATATTATCCCTTCTAATAACGTCGTCAATTAGAGTGGCGTTAGTGGGGGCTAATTTAGTCCATTTATCCTTCCTCTCCATCTACTTTCATTTTTATAACACATTGGCATTGTTTGGCAAAAAAAAAAACTAGCTTATAAGAGCATCTCCAACAGCTTCTCCATTTTGGAGAAAATTCTGAAAATGGAGATTTTTAGGGTGAAATGGGCTCCAACATCTTCTCCATAACTTTCTCCATTTTGGAGAAAGTAGGAAAGAGAAGTATTTTCTACAAATATGAAGATTGCTCTAAAAATGATTACCCAAGATATGATTTAAAGTGCTAGATTGATAGTGATTTAAGTGCATTGTTTGCTTGTAATTTGTGATTCCTCTTAGAGAGCGTGTGTTTGATTAATCAATGAATATTTGAAAACATAAAAGGACTTCATTTCAGTGAGCATTGTTAATAGAAACATTCATGAAATAGTAACTTAGAGCATATCTATATTGGCCACTAAATTTTGAAGTTAACACTCTATGAAAATTTTATTGAAAAGTATCATTTTATAAAAGAAAAAAAATTATAAATACAATTTTATAGAAAATTTGGTGAGCTTTATGAATTTATTAAAAGATTGTTGAAAACTATTATTTATATAAAATATATATTTAAAAAGAAAAAATTTATAAAAAGTTTGTTGAAAATTACAAATTTATATAAAATATGTTTAAAAGTTAGTTTAAAAGTTTGTTGGAGTAATGATGTATTGAATATTTTAATAATAAAATTAAAGTTGGATTTTCCAAAATAAGGAAGCTGTTGGAGATGAATGCAATTTTTTTTTTTTGAGATTTTGACTTTTGGTTCTCTATTTTGGAGAAATTTTGGGGAAGCTGTTGGAGATGCTCTAAGCTAGTTTTTTTTTTGTACATGGTTGGATGACCATAAACTAGCTTATTGAAAAGCTATTCATAGTGGCGTTTTGAAAAGCTAGCTTATCAACTACCAGCTAGTTTATCAACTAATTTGCCAAACATAGCCCTTCAAGTTTCATTTTAATAACAGTTTGGTCCCTTCCTCTACTTTTGATCTTATAACAGATTTGGTCCCTCATTTTAATTAATATACACAAAAATCTATTATCTATATTAAAGTAAGAACGAAGAGGTGACCAAGAAACTTTCAATCTTATTTATCTTTTTTATCCTTATTTTGATTTATTTTTAATATAAAATCAACACATTAATTGCTAAACCTTTCATTTTCTTGCTTTTATTAATTTCATTTTCATTTTTTATTTTTATTATAAATGAAACTAATTCATAAATATATAAACCTACATATATTTTTATTTACATTAATATATATATATATATATATATATATATATATATATATATATAGGGAGAGGTTCATTTGAGAAATGGTAAATATATGAGAAATAGAGAAGTAATCTTAGCCATTCATCTAGTCAACATTTGCGGCTTTGACCGCGAAGCACCGGATAATTTCTTGTGTGGTCTATAGAAGGTAGAGGGGTAATTTCGTAAAATACACGGGATGAGTTCATATATGAATCTGTATGAATCACAAATATTCATATATGAATCTGTTAATTAGTTCAATTGATTAATATATGAATCTTTGTGATTCACAAAGGTTCATATATGAATCTTTGTGATTCATACAGATTCATGTATGAATCACAAAGGTTCATATATGAATCTGTTAGTTAGTTCAACTGATTCATATATGAATCACAAAGGTTCATATATGAATCAGTTAAGTTGTGAATTGCACTGGTTCATATATGAACATATAGTTCATATGTGAATTATACATGTTCATATATGAACACAGCCCGTGTGTTTTATAAAATTTAAGAAATTGTCCTTCTATTTTTGGGATAGCCGCAACTTTTGACCAGTCAAAGCCGCAACTTTTGACCGGTCAAAGCCGCAACTTTTGACCGGTCAAAGCCGCAATATTTAACTAGTCAAATCCGATCTTGACCATATGAATGGCTAGGATTACTTCTCTATTTCTCATATATTTACCATTTCTCAAATGAACCAAACACTATATATATATATATATATATATATATATATATATATATATATATATATAGGGGTGAGTTCAAATGAAAACTCATCTTTCATTGTGCACATGAGGACAAATCTTAACCATTGATCAAAACTTAGAAAACTAATCAATGGTTAATACATAATAAGGTTAATTGGGAAGTGATTAAGGACAAAATTGTAATTTTGAATCAACGCCTACCTTCTTTGACCTTTTATTTTTATTTTTAATTAAAAAAAATTTATCCCCTTAAACTTTAAAATAATTTATCTTAAAAATTACTAATATTTTAATCAAACAAATTACATTAAAAAAACGAGAATTTCGTGCTCTTCGATATGACATCCATCCCGATATAGTTTTTTTTTCTTCGTTTTAACCGTTTTTTACGTGAAATTCTATATTCGTGTTATATTCATTATGAATATGCATGAACGTCTTCAGGTGTCCACATTCAGTATGAATAACAAAGGTAAACGTTCATTCACTATTCATGATGAATAATACCGTATGCAGGATGAATAATACATTATTAAGAATTTTTTTCGTTTTAACCGTTTTTTACGTGAAATTCAATATATGTGTTATATTCATTATGAATATGCATGCACGTCCTCGGGTATCCACATTCGGTATGAATAACAAAAGTGAACGTTCATTCACTATTCATGATGAATAATACAGTATTCAGGATGAATAATACAATATTCAGGATGAATAATACACGAATCCATGATTCATGTATTATTTATCATGAATCGTGTATATTATTCACCCTGAATGTTCTATTATTCATCCTGAATGATACATTATTCATGATGAATAATATATGAATGACCCGTGAAAGTGTCGACACATGACACTCTCTCTTTTGTTTCCCAATTCACAATTGAAATTTGGTTTAATTCATTACGAATATGTATGCGCATCCACGGATGTCCCACATTCAGTATGAATAACAAATGTGAACATTCATTCATTATTCATGATGAATAATATAGTATTCAAGATGAATTACACAACATTCATGACGAATAATACACTAATTCATGAATCGTGAATTTATTTACCCTGAATGTTGTATTATTCATCCTGAATGATACATTATTCATCCTGAATGATACATTATTCATGATGAATAACACATGAATGACCTGTGAAGATGTGGAGACATGGGGTGCTCTCTTTTGTTCCCCGATTCACAACAGAATTACTCGATAGGTTCTTGATTCGTCTTGATGGGTCTTGGGTTACGGTGCTGAAGAAACGTGACGCCTTACGACGTTGAAGAAAGTGTTGAAGAAGGTGATGTCGAGTTACATACTTACGGTGTCGAGGCGTTGTACAAACTTGAACGTACATAAATATTCATAATGAATATAACACATATATAGCATTTCACGTAAAAAACGGTTAAAACGACAAAAAAAACTATATCGAGATGGATGTTATATCGAAGAGCACGAAATTCTCGTTTTTTTGATGTAATTTGTTTGATTAAAATATTAGTAATTTTCAACATAATTTATTTTAAATTTTAATTGGGTAAAAAGTTTTTAATTAAAAAAGAAAATAAAAAGTCAAATATGGTAGGCGTGTGTTTAAATTTTATTCCATTTTTACCCCTAAGCATTTTAAAATTAAAAACTTTATTTAATATGAGTTGTTAGATCAAAAGAGATCGAGTGACTGAGATTTGTCCTCACGTGCACAATAAAAAATGAGTTTTCATTTGAACTTTCCTCTCCTTCTCTCTCTATTTATATATATATATATATATATATATAGAGAGAGAGAGAGAGAGAGAGAGAGAGAGAGACTTTGTTTACATGACAATTGAAAAATAAAATCAGCCAAAATCAATATATATATATACACAACAATTATAGGTAACTAGTAAGATTTTATGATATGAGAGATTGAAAGGAGTAGGATATAAGAAAGGGATAGGGTTGTCTTATTTTATATGACCCATTTTTTTCCAAAAAAATCTCATTATTATATAAAATAAATTAAAAAAAGTAAATCGTCGAAAATCAATCAATGTATATAAATATCTTTTAATATAGATTAAAGGAACAACCATAGTCCATAGGTAATGAGAGGATCTACATGAGCTATGCTAAAATAGAAAAAAGAAGGATTTTAATAATTTTTTGCTCCAACAACTATGCTATCTTGCTAAACTAGAGAAAATAGGAGAAAAAAAGATAAAAATCTCCATATTTGGAGAAATATCTCTAAAACTCACTTTTTTAAGGGGAAAAAAAATAAGACCATCTCTAACAGCTTTTCTATAATTTCTCTAAAATAGAGAATGAAAAGTCAAAACTTCTAAAATCATTTTCTTCCAACTCCAACATATTTTATATTTTAGAGAATCAATCATTACTTATATTATTAAATTATTCAATATATTTAATATTCCCATAAACTTTTAAACAATTAAACTAACTTTTAAATAAACTCTCAAACAATTAAATAAACTTGTAACCATATTTTATATGAAACGGTAATTTCCAAACAAAAAACTTTTTATAAAATGAAATTTTTTAATAAACTTTAAACAAAATGGTAATTTCCAAAAAATTTGTGTAATTAATTTGTTACAACAAATTTATATTAAATGATTATTTCCACCAAATGGTACTTCTAACTTCCACCTTCCAACAAGTGGTAGTAAAGATTAACTTCCAACAACTAGTAGTAAATGATTTTTGACAAATTTATCTATAAATAAGAGCTATATACAACCATTTTTTCTATCTAATTCTTATCATTCCCGCCTCCTCATTTATTCTTCATTTTAAAACAATTCTCATGGCTCGTCGTTCTTTAGCCACTCGTTACTTGTTTGATATGCATATGGATGATGAGGATGAGGAACATGAAGAGTTGTTGTTTCGACAACTAGAAGTAGAACGTCTTGCCAACAAGAGTCCAAAAGAAGCTCATGGTGGTTCTATTATAGGCCATAAATTTGTTCATTGCGATCTAATTGGGGGCCATGAACGACTTTACTATGACTATTTCGCCAATCCTCCAAAATATGGTCCTCGACTCTTTCGAAGGAGGTTCAGAATGAATCAAGCTCTTTTCCTTCGAATTCTTGATGTTATTGTTGCACATGATAATTATTTTGTTAAAAAAAGGAATTCGGCTGGGCGTCTTGGTTTGTCATCTCTTCAAAAGGTAACTGTTGTTTTTCGATTGCTTGCTTATGGTGTTCCCGCCGATTACGTAGATGAGTATGTGCAAATTGGTGAAAGCATCACTATTGAAAGCCTCAAAAGATTTGTTGTAGCAATCGTTGAAGTGTTTGATGATGAATATTTACGATCACTAAATAGTGACGACCTCATTAGGTTGCTTGCAATTGGTGAAAAGTGTGGTCTTCCAGGGATGTTGGGAAGCATTGACCGTATGCATTAGACGTGGAAAAATTGTCCAATTGTTTGGCATTGTATGTTCACAGAGCATATTCATGAACCAACCATTATTTTGGATATGGCATGCTTTTTTTGGGCTACCTAGGTCTCTTAATGACATTAATGTGTTGGAGCGCTCTTTTGTGTTTAATGATATTGTTGAAGGTCGTGCTCGTCCTATTAGCTACAAAGTCAGCGATAAATCATATACTATGGGATATTATCTTGCTGATGGCATTTATCCATCATGGGCAACATTAGTGAAGACTATTCTTTATGTTGAGCAAAAAAGTACAAAAACCATACCTTAGACTTGGTCAATAAAACAAATCATAAAACCTATCCATGATTAGATGTTTTCAAATGTCCTAGTTTTCTTTGCGAAGATTTCCTTTCGGCGTCTCTCAAAGTATTCAACTTGAATTGGAGACATGCCACTAGTATCCATGGCCATAATTCTATCTTCCTCACTTCGATTTTGGACTTCAATTCCTTTTTCTCTAAGGGAAGATTGCTTCTCCTCACTTCTAGCTTGTAGTTCAAGATTTTTCTCTTTAAGTTCAACATGTTTTTGCTCGGTCATAAGGAGTAACTGGAATTGCTCAGCCCTTATACGTTTGTTTTCTAATCTCCTTACCCTCAATTATTCTAACTCAATACGTACCTTTGATAATTCATCATCATTTTCACTGACTTCTTTTATTGTTTTTACTTTCTTATTTGCTTCCTTTGCAGCTTCTCTTCTGATTGGTCTCTTCAAGCTTGCAGGCTTAGGATCTTCTATGTTGTCATCATCCAAATTGATCGACTTCAAAACCTTGCTAGAGTAAACTTTTGACCTTCTCTTATCTTCAATCCTTTTATGTTCATTTATCCATTTATGCTGGTACCTTAATATATTCGAACAATGGTTTAGATGAAATGGATGACCTTCTACTTTGTTGAAAACTTCTTTTGCCTTCATTACCTATCACATGAAAATACAATATAAAAACAGTCTCAATTAGTTTATTAAATTATAATGGAAGTATGGTAACAAGGTAGTTTACCTTATCTTGTTCCGTGTGACCACTTTTTCGTAGATGTTCAATTTGAGATTAGATTCCACAAAACCTACTTATAGTGGTACTGATTTTCACCCAACGACTTACTAATGATTTCTCACTCCAATCTTTGTCCCAAGTCTTGTTTACAATGTAGTATTGACTAATTCTTTTCCTCATTTCCTTTTATTGCATCAAAACTGTTATTCAACCATGCTGAAACAAGAAATTTGTCTTCCTCCATGTCAAAATTGTCCGCTCTTTTTCCTTTCTTATTGCCACGTGCAATAGGAGTATCTTCATTATTTTCATCTAATGGTGTCTCCTCGTAAGTTGCATACGGTGGTGAAACACAAGTGGAATAATTAGATTGGTATTGTGATAACGTTAAATCAAATAAGGGATCTGTTTCATTGAGGTCACCTAGAAATGGTGGGCTATTGAGAAGACCAGTAAAGTTATTTGGTGTAGAATACATTTGCAAGGAAAGTACAAATTTTTTTGAAGATTAAGCAGTATTAGTAAGTCAAGTGCTCTCGTACCTTAATTCAAAATGGTCCAAACTAAAAATCACTTTCAAAATATGTTGTTCAATTTATTCTCATTATGTTTCTTATGTATATATGGCTTCATTATGTTTGAATTTGTGAATTTGAAGATTAGATAAACAATAGGGATTGGGGAAGATGAAATTTGGTTGTTAGATGAAAATGATCTTTGTTAGAGCATAAAACTGTTGGATACAAGATCATGAAGACTGAAGGTCAAAGTACAAGAAGTCAAAGCTGAGAAAGTCAACTCTCATTAAAAGTCAAAGTCTTTGTAATAAAATGTCAAAGTCAAAGTTCTTGTATTTGTTTGTTTCCTTTGTTATTTGTAGTGGGTATAAATAGTTTTTCATTTGCTGTGTTAATAGATAGATGAGTTAGAATCATAAGTGCTCATTTTTGTATAAAAAACTAGAGAGAGAAAGAGATTAACAGAGAGAAAGAATTGTAAATTGTTGCATTAAGAAATCAAAACAGGTTGGTTTAATTGTTGATTAAATCTTGTTTTGTTAATCATTGTTTGCAATTAGAACTAGATTTGGACACACAATTGGTATCAGAGCAGATCCAATTTTTGAAATCTGATCAAGAAATGTCTCGACACTGTGTTCTTCGATTTTGAGTCGAATTTTGAGATTTAGTGCTAATCTGGTGTTGAATTCGATTAGGTTATGTGTCATTAGTATAATCAATCGAGTCTATGTACTTTAATTTCAGAATTGCACTGTAATAGATTGGTAATTTTGGATTTTTTCGAAGTTTTGTTCACGAGTTTAAAACGCACTGTAATTGAATCAAATTGATTCAATTTGTGTTTGTTAGTAAATTTCAGTTTTGTAATAATGTTTCGTATGTTGTGCTTAATTTTTTCATACACATGCACGACCACACAGAAATTTGTTTTCTGTCAGAACGTTCATAGGTAACCATGTGTTATTCAATGATTGAATGGAAGACCTGGGGAGTCTACATCACACTAGCTCCTTATATAGTAACTTTGTGTTACTCAGTGACTTTGTGTTACTGCCAGACATTCTAACTGAGTCATTTGTTGATTCAGGGTTACACTTATTAACTGTTTGAATTTGAAAAGATTTGAATGGTTACTACTTTCTATTTTAATCTGAAAAAATTGAAATAATCACTCTTTCCGTCTGGGAAGACTGCTCTTATTTCCATACAGGGCTCGTTACATGATGACCATATTCAAAGGAGGAGATTGTTTTGCAAAGTTTTGATGATGATGATTCTCACCACTCATCAAAAAGGGGGAGAATATTTTAAGGGAGAATATAATCTGAAGACTGCTGAAGATTTTCAAAGATATCAAAGATTTGAAGATTTGAAGACTATTTAAAGATATCAAGTTTTGAAGTTATCAACGTCATATCTGAAGTTTTTTAAGAAAAGTGAAGACAGTTGAAGACCTGAAGACAATTACCAAAATTTTTTAATCTTGAATCCAAAGGGGGAGATTGTTGGATCAAATAATTGTATTCAAGATTAAAGGGTCTAAACTGTATTTGTTTGATAGTTAAAGTTAGAGGGTTTATTATGTAATAAGTTAATAGTTATTGGTTTGTGGGCCTCAAGTCCGTTAAGCTTTTAGCAAAGCCCATTAGGCATTAGGCGTGGGTATTTAATGTTTTGTTTAATTAGGTTTTAGGTTGAATCCTCATATTACAATAATAATCATATTAGAGAGGTAGGTGTTTTCTCTGTATTCAAGGGTATCAAGAACACACAAGGTTTAACTGTTTATTCAAGGGATTGGTATGTTATTCTGATCTTATTATCTCTTGATCTATATGTGTTTGTGTGTTTAATTATCAACTAGATTAAACTGGGATAACAAGTGGTATCAAAGCCTAACACTTTCTTTAAATAATGTGGATTATGATACCCAATACCCCAATTATCCTTAAAAGCTGTAAATTCCTTTGGCTTGTTTAGATGAATGGTTTGATCTGTTTGACCTCTAGCATAAAGCTTGGCTTCCAAAACATTTATCTTTTTCAGCAAAGTTTTATTTTCAAACTGCAATTTATTATATTTAATGACAAACTCTTGTTTCTCAAGTTCACACATATTGAACTTGGAAACTGCTTCAGAAATTTGATTTTCAAAACAAGCTTTATGTTTTTTAAAATTAGTAGCAGCTTTGTTCAAAGAATCAATCAAGTTTTTGTTCCCAACAATTTCCATGTTGGGATCAAAAATTGTTTGACGCTTTTTAGCAACTCTACCTTTTTCCTTTTTCAGTTTAGCTTGTAAGTCTTGAAGCTCAAATATCATGGTTTCCATTGTCTTTAATAAATCACAATCAGAAAAATTGTTTACCTCCTCAGATGTCTCATAATCAGATTCATCAAATTTCACCTCCTTTCCCATCAGGCACATATGGGCATCTTCATCTCTTTCATCTTCAGAGTCAGTAACATCTAGCCAATGGTCATCCTCGGCCATTAGTGCTTTGCCCGCTTCTTTCTGCTTGGCCAGAAGCATCTTGTTCTTGTAGTAATCAAAATTCTTGACTTTAGGCTTCCGACAGTCTTTAGCAAAGTGACCGATTTTCCCACAATTATAACATTTAATTGGCTCTTCTGCTTTCTTCGACTAATAAATGTTGATGTACTTCTTCTCATCCGACTTTCTCTCCTCGTACCTCCTACCATCAGACTTCCTTTCTTCATATTTTCTGCCTTCAATCATTTCCTTGTGTTCATAATTCCTTGACCCCGATGAATACCTCTGGGTATTAGAACCCGACTTCTTATAAAATTTATTCTGAAAGGCTCGGGTTAGCAATATCATGGCTTGCTTAAGACTTTCGCCATCATCAGAATCGGAATCATCACTATTAGTACCATCAGAACTAGATACCACAACTTTATTTTTCTTCTTCTTATCTTTCTTCTCTTTCTCTTTCTCTTTCTTCTTATCAACCACAAGAGCAACATGATCAACTAATGGCTTTTCATTCTTTTTCTTCTCTCTTCTTTTCTCTTCTACTTCCTCCTCATTCTATTTTAGTGTCTCATACACTTCATGTAATGGAATCTCACTCAGATCTTTCATTTGTTTCATCCGTCATGTATGCTTCTTCCATTCTGGTTGCAATACACTCAGAAACTTCACGTTGTTTTCTATCTGCTTCTTTTTCACTTTGTTCTTTGCTAACTCATAAATCAAAGACACAAAACTCTCGTAAGTCTCCTCTAAGCTTTCCCTATCCTTGGCTTTGAATTCTTCATAGTTGTTTATGCAATTTGCTACCTTCATCTGATTTCCAACTTTAGAACCCATCATCATCTTTTCCAACTGATCCCACATTTTCTTCGCTGTTGCCTTGTAGCTATCTATCTTGATATAGATCTCATTTGGTATGCTTTGAAGAAGTAGAGATCTAGCCTGTTTGTCAGCATTGTATCTGTTTTTCTGCTCATCACTGTATTTGGAGATATCAAGTGGAACTTCTCTTGTCTTTTGTTCCCTTGGTTCATTTCCATCCTCACTGTCTAATGAATCATCATCTGGAATTTGAGTAGTGATTGGAATCATTGGCCCTTCTTATATAGAGATCTTGATGTTATCTCCATTTGCATGTCTATCAATAAAATCTAGAAATTTGTCTTTCCACTTCTCATATTCTCCCTTGAATAGAACTGGTGGTTTGACATCAGTTCCGATAGCTAAAGCATCTCTAGAAGTCATCTTGATGATTGCACTGATCTTTAAACAAAAAATCAGAAATTTTCAAAATTCTAAAAAAGTCCAAAATTTGGCTAAGTATGGAAGTCGCAGATCACAGTGAAGCACTTGTCGCAAACTACTTGAATACCAACTTGTCGTAGAGAATTACACCCTAGAAGTGAGGAAGTCGCGGGCTGAAGCTTGCGAGTTCTCACTTGTCGGAAACCAAAACGTGCGAAGTCTACACTTGTCGCAAGAAGAGACGTACGAGTTCTGAACTTCTCGCAAGTCACTGCACACGAGTTCTTGCCTTAGTAACTTTCAAACCTCTTGATATGCACTTGTCGTGAACAGACGAGTTCTATACTTAGAAAATTTGGATTCAAATAACTTCTCGTGAACTTGCGAGTTCTATACATAAAAAAATCAAAGCTTTTAACTTGTCGCAAAGAACTTGTCGTAGCCTTCGATATACGAGTTCTTCAACTTGTCACAAGCTGAAGGATGTGAACAACAACAACTCGTAAGCTGCTACTTGTGAGTTTTCACTAAGCACAAATCAAATTCTGCGAGTTCTAACTTCTCGTATACTGAAGTTTACGAGTTCTTGAGGAATTCGCAGAAAGAGGCGTGCGAGTTCTTTCCTAAGCCGAATGAACAGTAACTTTTCATACTTAGTCTTCTGCGAGTTCTTGAACAATTCGTAAACCACACCTTGCGAGTTCTATCCTTAGAACTTTTTCAGAAAACACAAAAACACAAGACTGCGAGTTCTTCAAAGATGAATCTTGCGAGTTCTTCAGGTTTCGACCCAAAAACATAAAATTCAGACTAAAATCTCTTCAAAACTCCATATTTGATTCTGAAACTTTGTCAATTGATCCTTGTACACTGTTAGAACATATTACTATGGAACAATTTCAAACAAAAACAACAAAATAATAGTTTTGATCAAGAATAGATTGCGTATTGTGTTCGAACCAAAAACTTTCTAGAAATCCAAAATTCATACAAACAGTTGTGAATTAGACGATGTGATACAAATCAAACCTATTCTAGAACATACATCGATTACATTTTAAGATAAATTACATCCAAACACACATAAAATCCAAGAAATAAATCTTGGAACAGTGATCTGCGAGTTCTTGAAAATATCGGCCAAAATTTTCAGATTTTGATCTTGATTCTGATTTCTGCTTGTTCTGATACCAATTGAGTGTCCCTAATGTGCAATTCAACTCAAGATAGCAACAAGATTCATGATGCCAAATTATATTTCAAATAATCTCGACTTCACAGATTACAAAACTCTCTAGTATGAAATATTTCTCTCTCTAAACTCTCTCTCTTTCTCCCATTGTGTCTAACGAGTCTACTAACATAAAAGGTATTTATACTCCTTACAAAATACAAAGACAAAATTAACAACTAAACTAACTAGTCTAACTAAAGACTTTGACTTTGCATTAGAAGGGCTTTGACTTGGAATTTGACTTTCCATCCACAATGATCTTGGATCCAACATTTGTGCATTAACAGAGGCTTTAGAAAATGATTTGTTCTGAGAAAAGCTTTTGGAATTCTTTTCTTTAAAAGAGTAGGATTGAAAGAGAATGAATTATGTCCACAATGATTTCAATGCAAATTCTTTTGAGCTAATGTCAACATCTTTGATTTATCAAAAAGATTACATTTATTCGAGCAGAGTTGACATTTATTAGCAACAAAAGGAATACAATTGTCTAGGGTAACCCCTTTACATCTATCATTGTTGACTTTTACATTATGAATTTTCTTAACAGAAAACTATATTTAGAAACATTTTGTTTGCCCTTCTGTTTAGAATCCTTTCTCTTCAATCCCACACCTTTTTTTGCCATTTACTTCTGAAACAATACAAGAATTAGAGTCATTAGAATTCTTAGAAGATGAACTTTCAAATTTAGTGCCTGAAGTTTCTCCTACTTCAAATATACTTGGGTTCTTTTCAAACTTTTCATCATAGACAACTGAGGGTTTGATTTGAGAAACAAACTCTGGGTTAGAATGAACATTCCAATTTGGACTTTCAAAACCTTTCTGATTAGACTTGTTTCTTTTGAAATCCAAGTCTTCTAACTCTTTGATCTTTTTGCAAAGCTCTTTATTTTCATTTAAAGACTTTTCAAGTTTAACTTGAAGATCAAACTTTTCATCATCAACTTCTTCAAGAAGCTTTTGCAAATCAGAGAGATCTTTTAGTAAATCAGAAAGTTTATCAATTCCAGAGTTTGATTCAGACTTTTTAAAATCAGGTTCAGAATCTGAAGCATTCATCAACTCATCAAAAGTTTGTTCAGACATTTTGTTGATGAATTCATAGTTTTCTTTAGAAACAAATTCCTTAACAGTAGCAAAATCCTCTACCTTACACTCCTTACAAGAATCAAAAGAAATAGATTTAGATTTAGTATGCTGAATACAATTATCAGAATCAGAATCAAAATCATCATACTGAAATTTGGATTCAGTGTTTTCTTTATCCTTAGGTACTGATTCAACAGATGTGCTTGTTGTGGAAAACAATGATTCAAACTCAGTAGATTCAAGCTTTCTACTTTTATAGTTTGTGTTTAAATCATCATATTGAAATCCAACTGATTTAAAACTTAAGTTCTGAGAATCAGTACTATCATCAGATAAATCATCATCCACCTTCTCTTTTCCTTTTTCAGAAGTTTCAGATATTGGAGTTCCAACTTTAACAAATGTTTCACGGATTTTTGGAATCTTTTGTGAATTTGTCCCCATCTTGTCAAAATTATATAAGTTTTCAGGATCACTTTTCACAATATTATTTTCCGATAAACCTAAACCCATCTTAGGATTGTAAAATCTGACATCTTTGGGTTTATTGGTCAAAAGATTCAAAGTTTGTTCACTCTGACCACATTTATAATTCAAATCTTCAAGTTGTTTGATTTTAGAATAAGTCGCATTTCTTTCTTCGTAACAAACTTCAAACTTGATTTTATATTCACCTTTTTCAGAATTCATATTAACTAAATCCTTTTGAAGTTCATAAATTTTGACATCCAAATCAGCCTTTTCTTTTCTCAATTGAATTTTTCCATTTTCCTTGTCCTCAACCAACACCTTCAATAATGTGTTTTCATCTCTGAAACTCATCATTGAATGTCTTTCATGATTGAGTTTATCTTTCAAAATTTTAAATTCATTTTTTATTAAATCAATATGAGAAAGTAAGATTTGAACTTCATCAGAATAAACATTTGAATTGTCAGAAGAATGACTTACCTTGGAGTCAGAATCTGAATCAACACTCTCTGTGGTGATTGCCTCATCATTCAGCTTGGCCATGACATTGTAATGCACTTGAGTGAAATGAGCTTCATCTTCATCTTCATCCGAAGTCTCATCTAGCCAGTTTTCTTCTTTTTCCATGAGGACTTTACCTTCTTCTTGCTTTTTCACCAACTGAACTTTCTTCGTGTAATACTCTGAATTCTGTATCTTCTTGAAACAACAATCTTTCGAGTAATGTCCCGGCTTTCCGTAGTTGAAGCATCTGACATTCTGTACAAGTGATTTCTCTTTCTCATCCTTCTCATCATTCACAAAAACTTTCTTCTTATACTTGCTCTTGTACTTGTCAGCCTTGTAGTGTTCAGGTTTGCTCTTTGAATAATACTTTTTCTTGACAAACCTTTTGTTGAAATTATGAGTCAACAAGGCTAAGTTCTCAGCAAATCTCTTTATATCCTCATTAGAATCCTCTTCTTTTTCAGATGAATCCTTGACAAATTCAGGTAACTCTGATACAAATGAATCTTTAAACTGCTTTGAATTAGAAGAGCTTTATTTCATGCTGATCTGTTTTTCAGCTAGAAGTGCCAAAGACTCAGCAACCATCTTATTTTCAGCATTTATCTGTTTTACTTTGTCCTCATGCTGAAACAGGGTCACAAAAAGATCATCCACATCCTCCTGATCCATATTCTTTGTCATATGGAGGTTGATAGAATAACTATCCCATTATGGATTAAGGTTCTTTACAAACTTGTAATTGATCTCAGACACTGTCTTATTCAGCCTGTTCCTTCTCAAGTCATTCAGAATCACATTGAATCTGTTGTATGTCTCTGGCAAAGATTCACCTTTTTTAGCCTTGAACCCCTCATAAGCATTGATACTCTGGTTCATTTTTGCCTTTATAGATCTTTAATTACCCTGTAGTTGTCTCTCGAACTCATCCCACATAGACTTTGTTGATTCTCTACCGTCCACCTTGTTATATAGATCATTCGGGATGGCCATCGTCAATAGAATCAGTGCTTTCTCATCAATTAGTGCCTGAGCCTTTTCCACATCATTGAAATACTCGTAAGGCTTTGGGATTTGTCTCTCAGGTATTTCCGGAGAGGTAGCTATTGTTGTAGGTGAACCATCCACTGTAATCTGAGGTTCTGTAAGACCCTGAAGAATAAACTTCATCAATTTCTTGTCCTTGTTGTTCAAGAATTGGATCATCCTCCGTCTCCATTGAGGATATTCTCCGATAGATAAGATTGGAGGTTTTGACTGAGAACCTATGCTCAATAAATCTTTAGACATCTTTAAATCTAAAAAAATTATGAACTTGATATGATCGTTAGCAAAGAATCAGAAAAACTTTGACTTGAAAAAGTCAAATTTGGTCAACAGACAAATTTTCTCAAAAATGGTTAAGTCCAGAAGTCGCAGGCCAAAGACCCAACTTAACGCAGACTGAATACATGCACTTGACGTATACCAAAGGAATTCACTTATCGTGTACTGAATAGCCTTACTTGATGCAAATCAAGGACCCGAGAAGTTCACTTGTCGTGTCCTTGGTCTTGCATCAACCTCACTTGTCGTGTCACGTTGATTACGAGTTCTTCGCTTGACGTATATAGCACCTCACGAGTTCTTTACTTGTCGTAACTTGACCCTTGTGTCAACTGCAATGAACAACGATTTGACGTATGAAGCACCTTGCGTCAAGTTCACTTCTCGTATCGTGCACTTTGCGTCAAGTACATCTTGCGTTAACCTTACTTAGCTAAATTATGCACAAAAACAGATCAGCCTTGCGTCAAGCTCGATGAATCTTGCGTCAAGCTTGAAGAACTTGCATCAAGTACTTTGAATGTTGCGACAAGTTTAGATCTTGCATCAAACAGTCTTCAAACGCCAAAATCATCCATAACTCTTTCAAATATTGATCAATTGCTATGAGATTTTGAGAATTTGCTTACGATATGATTCTGAACACCTTTATAATACAAAAATTCAACTGAAACCCACAAAATTTTACAACTCGATCTAAACACAGTGTTTCAACATTTTCGAACAAAAACTTTACAAAAACTAAAAATTGATCAAATTTGTTGTGTTATAGGCTAAATGATCTAAACAAGAAGTGATCCACCCAACAAATCGAATGCACTACAATCAAAATCTGATCCAAACAACCCAAATTTGACAAAATTCGAATCCACAATAGACAATAGTAACTATTCTTGCGACTTCTAAAAACTTCAAAAATCGACCATTTTTCTGAATACTTTGTACAACTCTGATACCAATTGTTGTTCCAGTATCAAGTCCAATCAATCTACACAAGATATGAATCATAATTATTATTAATTGATGTAAAGATTCAATTACAATGAGTACTTTTTCTCTCTAAGCACAATGACTTTCTCTCTCTAAGTGTTACGCGCTCTCTCAAGTCACACGGTTACAAAGACTCTCAAGCTATTTATAGTAACTCAACAAGGTTGACTTTTATAACACTTTACAACAAATACACTTTGACCCCTTTAAATCTTGAATACAACATTTAAGTCCTAACAAAAGATTAGAAGAACAAAGTAGGTATACGAAAGGAGAAGAGGACTAATTTTATGTGTGAACTCATAAGGTTGACTCAATTTTAGTTGTCTATGTTTTTACAGAAAGTCTTTATATATATATATATATATATATATATGTATATACATATATTAAAGTAAAACCGAGGATGATGAGTTGACACCATGAGATTTGAGTATTATACTCAAATCATGAAAATTGGTTGTTTTTTTATTATCCCACATTGGTTGAAATATGAAAGATTAGAAGAATAAAGTAGATATATCAAGGAGGAGGGGATTTCTTTGTGGAAACACGTAGGGTTGGCTCATTTTTGTTGTCCCTTTTTTTATTACAAAAAGTCTATTTCTATAGGGTTTAGCTCACTTTAGTTGTCTCTCTTTTTGCAAAAAAATATACTGACATATATATATATATATATATATATATATATAGGGGAAGGATCAATTGGAAACCAATATTACATTGGAAACTTTGGAAACCGAAATTAACTAATCATTGAATTTCTTTTTATTTTTATTTGATAAGCTTATTTTAGTCTTTTACATAATTTCATAATATATATGGTAAGTGCTATTATTATTATAATATTAATTATTTAATTTTAATGTTTTTATATATGGTAATATTGATCATTTATTAATTTAAACATGAAACATTTAATTTTGGTAAACACAAATTGATTCATACGCAAGCTACAAATCAAGTTTTTTTATTCTTATGAATCAGTGATTGATTCATCCAATGAATGAAAGTTGATATTCATATGAAATCTTCAATATTACCTCCAGGCACAAAATATTAATATAGTGAAACAAAATATTAATATAGTGAAACCTGATGAAACATAAAATGTTAATATAGTGAAACCTGATGAAACAGATTTGATATAGTGAAACATAATGGAAAGGTAATGAAACAAAATATTAATATAGTAAAACCTGATATAGTGAAACAAAATATTAATATAGTGAAACTGATGAAACATATTTGATATAGTGAAACATAATGGTAATGAAACTTAATGAAACCTATTTGGGTTTTTACATACTGCATATTAGTCTTGATATGTTCTCTCTCTTTTTTTTAAAAGAATTATACGATTTTCTACATTTAAGCATATTTCATCTTTGTTACCAAATTTGAAACACAAAATAAAAAGACACATTTAACCTTTTGACATATTATTATTATTATCTTTTATTAATAAATTAATTAATTTATTACCATATATAATTCAAATGAATCATGACCATTGATTAAAAAGATCAATGGTTGAAATTTGGTTTCCAAAGTTTCCAATGAAATTTGGTTTCCAATTGAAACAACCCCTATATATATATATATATATATATATATGTACGTAAAACCACAAGAATGATGTGACATCATAAGAATTAAGTATCCAAAAGCATTGAAATGTGGTGTTCGGTTTAGTTATCCCACTTTGGTAAGAAGATGTTAAAGTAAAAAAAAAAGATGTGAGTACATATTGATAAAAGGAGGGACGCATTTATGACAAACTTATAGAGTTGATATTAATCTTAATTTTTTAGGGAAATAGTTGATATAATATTTTTATTGATCTATATATATATATATATATATATATATAAATATATCCATAGGTTCAAATGAGAAATGCTACGTGTGTGAGAAATAGAGAAGTAATGTAGACATTCATACAGTCAGGATTAGATTTGACTGGTCAAGAATTGCGGCTTTGATTGGTAAAAAATTGCGGCTATTCCACAAATAGAAGGACATTTTTGTAACTTTTACAAATACGCGGGACGAGTTCATATGTGAACCTGTGTGATTCACATATGAATTATATGTTCATATGTGAACAAGTGTAATTCACATATGAACCTTTGTGATTTATATATGAATTAATTAACTTTAGGTTCATATGTGAATCAGATAAACTAATTAACAGATTATCATATGAATAGTTGTGATTCACATATGAACTAATTAAGTGATTCTCATCTGAACTAATTAACGGGTTCACATATGGACATATAGTTCATATGTGAATCACACTGGTTCATATGTGAACTTGTTTGTTGTCTATTTGTAAAAGTTACGAACCTTCCCCTCTATTTTCTGCAGACCATGCGAGGAAATATCCGCTGCTTCACAGTGAAAGCCGCAAATGTTGACAAGATGAATGGCTAAGATCATTTCTGTATTTCTCACACACTTAGCATTTCTCATTTGAACCTCTCCCTATATATATATATATATATACCTATATAGGGGTTAAATCATGTGAGAACCAAAAAAAGATTGAGAACCGTGAGAACCGATATAAGCCGTAATTTGGTTTTGATCATGTGGTTTTAATAAAAGTTGTTTCATTTCTAGTTCATTTCAAAATTGCCATTGCCTTTAATGACCATGGATTAAAATTAATTAATGGTTTAGATCAGTTTTCACGGTTCTCAACCTATTTTTGGTTTTCATTTGATTATCGTCCTACCTATATATATATATATATATATATATATATGGAAAGGTTCATTTGAGAAATGCTAAATGTATGAGAAATAGATAAATGTCCTTGTCGTTTATCTGGTCAACATTTGCGGCTTTGACCATGAAGCACCGGATAATTCCTTGTGTGGTTTGTAGAAGATAGAGGGGTAGTTTCGTAAAATACGCGGGACGAGTTCATATGTGAACCTATGTGATTAATATATGAACATTACGTTCATATGTGAAACAGTTAATTAGTTCATATGAGAATCAATTAATTAGTTCATATGTGAATTTGTTAATTAGTTCAACTGATTCACATACGAACCTATAGTTAATTAGTTCATATGTGAATCAGTTAATTAGTTCATATATGAATCACAAAGGTTGACTGATCTGAGTTTCCAAATTCCTGAGTATTGCAATATGCTGATTAAACATAGATTATTTTTGTTGCTATTGAACTTGATTTTGGGATTGTTGTTGGGTTAAGAAAGCTTGTGTTTAGGTCATAAATCTTTTCATCATTGTTTCCAAAGAAGATAATGAATCAACTTGTGGAGGTGGGTTGTTTTGAAAAGATGGTTGAGTAGTTTGAAAACCTTGGTGATGATTTTGAGAACTACTTGCATATTGTTGTGGTTGAAAATTTGAGTTTCTTTGTTGCTTAGGTGCAGGTGGATTCAAACATGGGCTGTTCCAAGAAAAGTTTTGGTGTTGTTTCCAATTGACATTGTAAGTGTTGGTATAGGGAACAAATCTATTATGAACATAGTTTATAGATTTGGTATTGTGTGGACAATGTTCATAAGAGTGTTCCCCTCCACAACAAACACATTGCACTGAGAGTACTGCTGGAATAGGTGTAGTGGTAGTTGGTTGTGCTCCTTGACCGAAGTTATGTTTTTAAACTTTGAATATTTCTCAAAACAAGGAAATTGAATGAACGAAGTGAAAGCAATAGATTTGTTTTGAGAATCTGACAATGTATCAATCAAATCAAATATCAATGGATATAAACATGAAAGGCTAGGGTAACAAAGAAGTTGATGCTTGTTTATATGAACAAATATAAACACTTTTGCAATGAACGCACAAAGTTAGAAATGATGATCTATGCTCAAATCAACCTTGAAAGCAAACGGGAGTATTACCATCGAAAAATTGTTTCGTTTAGAGACATGGTAATAACTAATTCAAATGAAGTACTGAACTTGTGTGTGTGAATACTTGATAGTATATAGACAAGATAATACACAAGTATTGATCTTTGGAAGCACATGGTCAGTTAAACATTAACGCTCAATAATGAAAAACATTTAAAATCACACTTCTAAATTCATGAAATCTTTTGAGAACCAGAAGGGGTTTGAACATTTAAGAAAACATTTTTCATGCTCGAAAGTTGTTATTCTTTCAAACAATCATAGATCTAGATTAGAAAATACTTACAAAAAATTAAGCTCCCCCTGAAATCATGATAGAATTATTTAGATTCAAATAAGCTCCCCCTTGATATTTGCAAAATATCCTTATCTGAACAAAATATTCTTTGACATTTAAGACCGGGTTCAAAAATGTCGAATTCAGAAACCATTATTCTTTAACATTGAAGAACAAGTCCTAAACTGACGTGTTTAGAAGTCTAAGTCTTTTAACATTAAAGATCGGGTCCTGATCTGTTGTAATCAGAAACCATTGCTCTTTAATACAAAAGTACGGGTCTTGAACTGAAAATATTCAAGAGCCAACATATTGCTCCCCGTAAACCTGTGGTACCTGCAAAACAGATTTGACAGGTTTTGGTACCCACTGGTATTTGGGTACTGGTAAGTTAGATTTTGGAATCCACTTCTCATTAGATTTAACACTTTTAATTACATTTTTCTGAGAAGTAATTCTGTAAGTTCCGTACCAGTTATGAGCAGATTCTCTTTGAAAAGAATCATTCTCTCCACAGTAAGAACAACAGATTGTCTTTTGAGCAATCCTAATCAAATGATTAGCAGAGTAAAACATATCAGGTTTACCAAAAGATTTACCTTTAGATTGTTGGGAACTGAAGAATTCATCAAGTATGGTTAATGCTGCTAGTTCAAAGTTACTACTGCTAGAAGACTTAAAGGTTAATACTGCTGAGTGTTACTACTGCTAGTGGAATTAATACTGCTAGTCAAAGTTAGTGCTGCTTGAACAAAGTTAGTACTGCTTAGCTAGTTAGTACTGCTAGTGGTTAGTGCTGCTTGGTAGTTAATGCTGCTAGAAGGAATTAATGCTGCTGAGCATAGTTAGTGCTGCTTATGACTTGAAGATCAGAATGGAAAGGATGACAGCTGGAAAGATTCAAGATATTCATGGAAGGCTTGAAGATAATGATGGAAGATATACTGAAGATATTTTATTTATTGTAATTATCTGTTTATTCAGTATATGTACATATTTGATAGAATAGATTAATTAATAAATTCTAAGTTTTTTTAGTTCTAGAGAGAAAATCAACCTCAAGGCATAGTTCCTAATTCTAGAGAAGTAGAATTCGTATTGGTGAGCCTGTTCATCAATATTGAGGTTGAGTGTGTAATCTTGTAACTTCAAAGAATTCAATACAAGTTTACAGTTTGTTCTTTATATTTACTGTGTTGATTTATTATTTCATTGAATATCAAAGTGTTATTCCGCAAACTTCTTTGATATTGTTTCTGAGAATTATTTCTTGTTGAGAATTCGATCCTGACAAGTGGTATCAGAGCCAAACTCTCTCAGAAACATCTATTCATCATGGAAAATCTTACAGAATCAAGCAGTACTTTGGTCTCTAAGGTTCCAATGCTCAAACCCAGTGAGTTTGACATGTGGAAGATCAGAATCAGACAATATATTCTTCTCACTGACTACTCAATATGGGATATCATTGAGAATGGTCCTTCTGAAGCTGGAAGGATAGGAGCAGATGGGAAAAGACCTCCACCAAAGACAGATGGTGAGAGGAAGATCAGACAGACAGAGATGAAAGCCTTGAGCACTCTGCTCTTGGCCATCCCCAATGAATATCAGCATCAATTTTGCAACTGCACTGATGCTCAGATTCTCTGGAATGCTCTAGAGAAAAGATTTGCTGGAACTAAAAGCATCAAAAGAAATCAAAGAGATGTTCTAAAGCAGCAGTATGAGAACTTCACTTCCTCAAAGAATGAGTCTATGACTCAAACTTTTGATAGGTTCAACAAACTCATAGGTGAACTGGCTACTGTAGGAGTAAAGATGGAACAAGATGATATCAACAGAAAGTTCCTCAGATCTCTTGGGGATGAATGGACTATGTACACTGTCTCATATAGACAAAGTGACAATCTGGAAGAGAAAGAACTTGATGATCTATACAATGATCTAAGAGTTTTTGAAACTGAGGTAGAAACCAAGAAGAAGCCCTCTGGTTATATCCACAATGCTGCACTTCTCTCAGCATCCACTGATACTACTGCTAACCCTGAAGTAGTTAGTACTGCCAGTGGAGTAAGTTCAGAAAAAGGCACTGAAACTATCTTTGAAGCCTTTTTGTCCAGTCATAGCAGCAATTCTTTGATTAATGATGATCTGGATCAAATTCACCCTGATGACCTGGAGGAGATGGATATTAAATGGCAGATGGCCATGTTATCAATGAGGGTGAAGAAGTTCATTAAAAGAACAGGAAGGAATAACTTCTCTCAAAGAAGAGAAGATGGAGCTGGTTTTGACAAGACCAAGGTGGAATGTTATAAGTGTCACATGAAAGGACACTTTGCTAGAGAATGCAGGAGTGCTGTTCCAAATAACAACCACCAACAAGCTCAGAATGGAGGCTACAATCAAAACAAGAATCCTGCTCAAGCCCTTGTTTCTCAACAAGGAATGGGATTTGACTGGAGTGATCAAGCTGAGGAAGCCATTCAGAATCAAGCTCTTATGGCAGAAGTGTCTGATCTTCCCTCTGAGGTAATTTCTAATCTTTGTACAAAATCTTGCATTGACACTGTCACAAGATACAGGGATCACAATCAAAGTATGTGTGATGACCTCAAAAGATTAGAAAAGGACAGAAGAGATTATGTGTTGATAGTAGAGAGATTTGAAGAGCAATTCAAAAGCTTTCAAGCTAATGAACTTCAACACTCTTATGACACAAACTATTGGAAGTGGGAAAAGAATGAGTTAGAGACCAAACTGTCTAAATCCTTAGAAGAGAGTGATAGGCTGAAAGAGGAACTGTCTAAAGTTAAACTTGACATAGAAAAGTTTTCATATGCTTCAAAAGCAATGGATTCTCTTCTAAAGGCTCAGATTCATGACAAGATGAAGCCTGGTATTGGATACAACAATACACCTCCTCCTTACAACAACAATTATATCTCTCCTACTTCAGACTTGTTAGAAACCAAGGAGAAAAAGGACTTATCTGAGAAAGCCTTTAAGATAGATCCTTTGGATGAAGTAGTAATTAAGGATTTAACTGAGAAAGAAGCCAGTGAGTATAGGGATAATGATGTGAGTAAAAAGATCCCATTAGAAAATAACATTATCACCAATGAGGGATATGGGAAAATCTGGGTCAAGTCCAAGGAGATAGAGAAGACAAAAGGAAAGGATAACAAGGTCCATTACAAACAAACCACAGTTGTGAATCCTGGATCTTGTAAATAGTGTGATTGCAGTAAAGCCAAGAGCCTAAATTCTGGTTTAAAAAGAGGAAATCAAAGAAACTGGAATAATCAATGGGCTCAGAAACAAGGAGTTGATCTGAATAAAATCAATAGACCAAAACCTTGTTTCATATGTGGCAAGTTAAATCATTTGGCTAAGTATTGTTACTTTAACCCTATTAACCAACAGATGAACTTTCAAAGATTTGGGCAAAAACCTGTTGGTTATAGGAAGGCTGGAAAGAAACATGAGATAAAGAAACATGGTGAAAGGAAAGGCCCCATGAAGAAAAAGATTTTAAAAGAAAGTGTCAAAATGTGGGTGCCTAGAAGCACTAAAACTGTTAGTACTGATGACAGGGTTAGAAGCACTAAAACTGTTAGTACTGCTAACATGGTTACTGCTGCTACCTGTGTTAGTACTGCTGAAAATATTAATGCTGCTAATACTGTTAGTACCTCTTCAAAAATTAACACTGCCAACACAGTTACTGCTGCTAACACAGTTACTACTGCTAACAAGGTTAGTACTGCTAAGCATGCAAGTGCTGCTAAGGCAGTGAGTACTTCTAAAAACAGTACTGATTCTAGCAAAAATATTTCCAAGCCTATTATTGTAACAAAGTACTCCAAGAATGAGGAGTTAAAGTTCAAAAATCTTGTCAAGAAAGAATGCAAGTATTTTGATGAGAAAGGGGTACCCAAGACCACTTTGGCTTGGGTTCCTATTTCATACTAACTGATCTATCTTATGTGCAGGGCAACCAACAACTCAAGGGAAGGAGCATATGGCATGTTGATAGTGGTTGCTCTAGGCACATGACAGGCAACATGTCATGTCTTCAGGATTTCAAGCATATCAATGGAGGACATGTTGCATTTGGAGATAATCTTACTGGAGGTAAAATAAGTGGAAAAGGTAATGTTACAAAAGGTAAGATGACATTTGAGAATGTCTACTATGTTGATCAATTAAAGTACAACCTGTTAAGTGTATCACAGGTTTGTGACAAACAACATAGTATATTATTTACAAATACTGAGTGTATGATCCTTGCTCCAGGGTTCAAGGTAGTTGATGAAAGCATGATACTACTTAGAACTCCAAGGAAGGACAATGTTTATTGTCTAGATATGGACAATGTTTTTAGTGATTCATCCCTAAACTGTCTTGTTTCAAAAGCTTCTGTGGATGAATCCTCTCTTTGGCACAGAAGGATGTGTCACATGAATTTCAAGACTATGAACAAACTTGTTAAAAACAACCTTGTAAGAGGTTTACCTTCAAAAGTCTTTTCATGTGATGATCATTGTGTTGCTTGTCTTAAAGGCAAACAGCACAAAACTTCTCATAAGACCAAAGAGTTAAATTCTGTTTCTTCTTGTCTCCAGTTACTGCATATGGATCTGTTTGGTCCTACAAATGTTATGAGTATAGGCAAGAAATCTTACTGCTTGGTTATTGTTGATGATTACTCCAGATTTACTTGGGTATATTTTCTAAGGACTAAGGATGAGACAAGTGGACTTATCAAATCCTTTATTCTAAGAATTGAAAACCAAACTAATCAAAGAGTAAAAGTCATTAGAACAGATAATGGAACTGAATTCAAAAATCTTGATCTAAACACCTTTTGTGAAGAAAAAGGCATTGAGAGACAATATAGTGCTCCTAGGACTCCTCAACAGAATGGTGTTGCTGAAAGGAGAAATAGAACACTAATAGAGGCTGCTAGATCTCTGTTGGCTGATTCAAAATTGCCAATTACCTTCTGGGCTGAAGCAGTTAATACTGCTTGTTATGTCCAAAACAGAGTTCTAGTGGTCAAGCAAAAGAACAAGACCCCATATGAGCTTTTAAATAAAAGAAAACCTTTCATTGGTTTCTTCAAACCTTTTGGGTGTCCTTGTACAATTCTCAATACCAAATCTCACTTAGGTAAGTTTGATAGCAAAGCAGATGATGGATTTCTTGTTGGATATTCATCTCAGAGTAAGGCCTACAGAGTTTTTAACTCTTCTTCCAGAATAATTGAAGAAAGTGACAATGTCAAATGCAATGAGAATACACCAAATCCAATTGGGTCTGGTCCTCAGTGGCTATTTGACATTGACTCACTAACTAATTCCTTTGGTTTCAGTAGTGATGATTATACAGGAACAGGAAGTGGAGGATCAGGGACCACACAAGTCTCAGAAAGTATACTGCTAGTAGTTAATACTGTTAGTAGTTAATACTGTTAGTAGTTAATACTGCTTTCAGTTAATACTGCTAGTTCATTAATACTGCTAGTGGTTAATACTACTTTCAGTTAATACTGCTAGTGGTTAATACTACTTTCAGTTAATACTGCTAGTGGTTAATACTGCTTTCAGTTAATACTGCTAGTAGTTAATACTGCTTTCAGTGAATACTGCTAGTAGTTAATACTGCTAGTAGTTAATACTGCTTTCAGTTAATACTGCTAGTAGTTAATACTGCTTTCAGTTAATACTGCTAGTAGTTAATACTGCTAGTAGTTAATACTGCTTTCAGTTAATACTGCTAGTAGTTAATACTGCTTTCAGTTAATACTGCTAGTAGTTAATACTGCTCTAGGTTAATACTGCTTATGTTCCGAATACTATAAATACTCTTTGCCCGCCTAAAAGCTTATAACGACTCTCTGCATACTATTCACTTGCGCTCTAAACCCTTTCTCTCTCAAGTTCGAAGCTTTCAGGCACGTTGTTCACTAAGATCAATGGCATCCATGGCATTCATCGACGAGCACAATGAGATTGCGATGCTACAAAAGCCAAAGCAAGATGCAGGATTTCATCAGATTGTGGATTTCCTCAAGTCAAGGCATATTGCTCATGCTCTTACTGTATCTCCTACAATCTATATCGAGCATCAAAGACAGTTCTGGGCTAATGCCACCATTGTTGATGAGAATGATGTGCAAATGATCAAGACAAGAATCTGTGAACAATCACTAACAGTTACTGAAGAGGTTATTCGCATCAGTCTACGTCTAGACGATGCCTCTGGTATAACTTCTATTCCAAACGATGAACTGTTCTCGAATCTTACAAGAATGGGGTATGGAGGCCCATTGGGTGTTTTCAAATTCTCAAAAGCCAAATTTTCACCCCAATGGCGTTTCTTTGTCCATACTCTTATGCACTGTATCTCCAAAAAGACTACTGGATGGAGTGAGTTCAGCAGCACCATTGCTTATGCTTTGGTGTGCTTGGCCACTGCCAGAAAGTATAACTTTTCTAAAATGATTTTCAGTGATCTTGTCTCGAACATGGGAAACAAAAAGAGCTTCTTTATGTACCCCAGGTTTGTCCAAGAAGTTATTACTCATGAATTGACGGATATACCTCAACCTGTTGGGGTATATGTACCTAAACCCCCCAAAGGCAAGGTTTTCTCAAATATGAGAAGATCTGCTGGGGACTCAGAAGGAGTTGACACCCCATTGTTCTCTTCAATGATGGTGGTGTCCCAAACCAATGAAGGTATGGTAGCAGGGTCAAGGCCCCCATTAGACCAACCCACTGCTAGCCAATCCCAACCTTCCCTCTCTAAATCAATTCCTCAGTCTCTTCTTGACAAGCCAACTTCACCAATCACCCAAACTTATCAAAGAAAACAGGTAAAGAAGGCTCCTTCCCTTCTTGTACCATCACCCACTCAGCCTTTAAGCCCTATATTGGAGCATTCTCCAGTAGAGAATATCCAAAGGGAATCCACAAGGGTGTCTCCCAACCCAAAGGAGGTGCTCTCTGAGGAGGAGGTAGAGCATATGGGTACTGAGGCTGCCACTACTTCTGCTAGCACAGAGAAGGACAGTGGTACCATAAATAAGACCTCACCCATGGCAACTTTGAATGAGCAATCATTCAAAGGTCCCTGGTGCCAAGAAACCAAGGGGGTGGATAGTGCTTCTGCTAGGCAGAAGACTTTCACTATAAAAAGATCCAATGATCCTTCAAAAGAGGGTAACACTTCTGGAGAGGGTGAGGACAGATATACTTACCATGAATTGATGGAAACAATGGGGAACATCAATCAAGATGTTCTCAAACAAGGCAAAGAAATTGAAGAAATGAAGCTGGTCATTCTGTCACAACAAGTACAGATTGCTAAGCTGAAGAAGATGGTGATCAGTCTGGTACAGAGGAAGAAGAGAAAGCAATTCCAACTAAGGAGAAGGAAATCTGAGAATGATGCTCCCAAAAAGGGGGAGATCAACATGGAAGAAGCCACAAGAGAGGGGGAGCTTGATGGAGAGAAATGTGATGTTGAGGGGGAGCAGGAAGCAGAAACAGAAAGAGATTCAGTGCCAATAGAAAAACAAGAAGCAGCAGAAACGGTTACTACTGCTGACATAAATAAAGCAGCAGAAACAGTGAAAGAAGTTTTAACAGATCTTGAGATTGCAGAAACCTTACTTAAAGCCAAGAATGATACTCCCAAGGTCACTTCAAAGACCAAAGGAGTAATCATCAAAGATCAAGGTGAAGTGATCAAGAAAGATAATAGCAAGAAGGCAATGAACAAAGACAAAGGAAAGCAAAAATGGTGGAATCTGATCAACCAATCAAAAAGCAAAGGTTGGTTGAATCAGATGAAGCCTTAGCTAGAAAGATGCAAGATGACATTGAAGAGGAAGAAAGAGTTCAGATGGAAAAGGACAGGGAGATGGCAAAAGCTCTAGCAGCTGAACTGAATGATGCTTATCAACTGAGTCTGGCAACTGAAATTGCACAGAAGAGAGCTGCAACTATGAAGAAATCAGTGGTAGTAAAAGCAGCTACAAAGAAGAGAAAACCCTCAAAGACATTCCTAGGTACCCAAGAGAGAAACAAGATGATTATATTTCTCAAAGGTGCTGTAGGAGTCAAAAAGGAGATGTTCTCCAAAATGTCGTTTGAGAAGATTAAAGATCTGTATGATTCAGAGATGTTAAAGCTGCAGGGGAATGAAACTGCAAGAGTGGATATGGAGAAGAGGATGAAAGAAAGTAATGATCTTCTGATACAAAAGCCCTTTCCAGATGAGCAGGAAACACCATCAAAGAAAGAAGATACTTTGGGAGAAAGTCTAAGGACTTTAAAGAGAACAAAGATGATGGCTAGGAGAAAGTCAATCAAGAAGCCTAGAGTATCTGAAGGAGAAGATGAGAAAGTTGCTGAAGAAGAAGGGGCACCTGAGTCATCTAAACAGAAAGAGCCATCAAACACAGATGATGTAAATTTGTATATGGTAGTGATGGACAAAGTGCCTGAACCAATTTCAGCAGAACCTGTAGGAGTTAAGCCTCCTGAGGTCATTCTCTGGGATACATTGACAGTGGATGGAAAGGAATACATAAGGATAAAAAGTAAGGATGAAAAGTATGAGGTGTTCAATACTTGGGCAAAGATTGTAAGAACATGCTCTAGGTCAGATCTTGAAGAGATGTTTGAGATAGGAATGAAGTTGTATGCAGATATTCTGAAGGCTCCAGGGATTTCAATTACAAAACTGGTAATGGAGTATCTGTGTATGATGTTCAAACCTGAAGAAGTAGAGCATGTGATCAAGAATGTATTCAAGTCAGTCAACAGTTGGACTCTATATGAAATTAGTGGAGTATATACAGTGACTTTGGACTTAAATCACACTGAATACTTCCTAGTGGATAGAGTATACAATCATAGCAGATTGAAGCTTCATGCTTTGCTGAAGAAAAAGTTAAGATGTGTTCCAGATTCAGAAATGGCTAAATACTTGATTCAAAGAACAATTAATCAGAGTTTGGGATTGGATGCAAACACTGGAATTTAGGCCATGATAGAGTTTTGGGAGCATCTTGAAGAAAATTTGAAGAACTTGACTTCTCTTCCTAAAAGTCAAGTTAGGGGGAGATTGTTGGGAACTGAAGAATTCATCAAGTATGGTTAATGCTGCTAGTTCAAAGTTACTACTGCTAGAAGACTTAAAGGTTAATACTGCTGAGTGTTACTACTGCTAGTGGAATTAATACTGCTAGTCAAAGTTAGTGCTGCTTGAACAAAGTTAGTACTGCTTAGCTAGTTAGTACTGCTAGTGGTTAGTGCTGCTTGGTAGTTAATGCTGCTAGAAGGAATTAATGCTGCTGAGCATAGTTAGTGCTGCTTATGACTTGAAGATCAGAATGGAAAGGATGACAGCTGGAAAGATTCAAGATATTCATGGAAGGCTTGAAGATAATGATGGAAGATATACTGAAGATATTTTATTTATTGTAATTATCTGTTTATTCAGTATATGTACATATTTGATAGAATAGATTAATTAATAAATTCTAAGTTTTTTTAGTTCTAGAGAGAAAATCAACCTCAAGGCATAGTTCCTAATTCTAGAGAAGTAGAATTCGTATTGGTGAGCCTGTTCATCAATATTGAGGTTGAGTGTGTAATCTTGTAACTTCAAAGAATTCAATACAAGTTTACAGTTTGTTCTTTATATTTACTGTGTTGATTTATTATTTCATTGAATATCAAAGTGTTATTCCGCAAACTTCTTTGATATTGTTTCTGAGAATTATTTCTTGTTGAGAATTCGATCCTGACATAGATGCATTGTTCTTGTTGGCTTTGGATGTGGATGTTGATGATTTGTCCTTCTTTTCATCAAGAGAACCTTTCACTCTCCAGACCATCTTTCCTTTTTAGAAAAGTTCTTCTCAAGAGATTTAACATAAAAGCTCGCTGGACTATCAACAGACTTGTCATAAAATAGATTAGATGGAAGAATTTGATTTGATTTGACAATGTTTGATTTGACACTATTCTTTTTGAAAACATTTTCATGAATAGAACTTGAAGCAGTTTTAAAAGAACAAACTGATTCAGTTGAATTATCAAGAGGTGATTGACTAATCACATCATCAGAAACTTTATCTGACAATTCAACATTTGCAGCTTCCAAGTCCTTTATCTTTTTGACCAAAATGTTTCTTTCATCAGAAAGCGTGTCAAACTTCTTTTTCAAATCAGATTTTGCCATATGTTCTTTTTGAATGTCTGTTGTTAGAACAAATATCTTGGATGAGATCTGAGATATTTCAGATTCAAAGATCAGACGTTCTTGCTCAAAATCTTTTTCCTAGTTCTTGTTTTTCTCAGAAATTTCCTTGAAAATCCCAACATTTTTTCTTTTCAAAAATTTTCTTTTCCGAATCAAAAGACTTTTTCTTCTCTTGAAAGATTTGTCTTTCCTTTTCAAGTAAGTCTTGTAGTGTAGAAATTTTCTTAGGAAGTTCAATATTTTTGTTTTCAAGAACTTTTCTCTCTTTTGCAAATGTATCCCTTTCAGTTATAATAATCTTTTCAAATTCGGATACTTTCTTTGAGAGTTTTATGCATCTCAGCTCTAAATCCTTCTTCTCTTGAGAAACTTTCATTGAAAAGTCAGATAGCTTTTGAGTAGAAGCATTCTCCAGATTTGCTTTGTCTTTATCTTCTTAGAGGCTTTTCATCATATCAACATTTTTGGCTTCCAATGCATAAATTTGATCTTCAAAAGCTTTAAACTTGATGTGTAGATCAACTGATTCAACTTTAAGTTCTAATGTCTATTGTTCAGTTGTCTTTAGCTTGCTTTGAAGATTGGTTATTTTTCTTTCTTTCAATTTGATCTCTTTCTCTCTTGCTTCAATAATATCTTGTTTCATTTCAATTTGTTTCTCTCTCGCTTTAATGATACCTGAAAAATCAGATTTAGAATGATTAGTACAATTTTCACATTCAAAAATTTTATCAGAATTTAACAATTTAGCTTTAAACTCCTGAATCTGATTTAGAAGATCTAAAATCTGAATCTTCAGTTTATCACGTTTAGCTTCTATGATAGGTATCTCAGGCATATACATGATAGCACAGTCTCTCCCTGACAAAACAGTAGACATCTTGATATCTGAAAAAATTTACTTTAAAATGATCGTTAACGAAAATCAGAAAATTTTGATCACTATCAGAAATATGTCCCCCTTCGCAGACTTATAGCACGGGGGTCCCGCTAACCGGGTGGGGTCAAGGGGAAACGCCCTTGCGTGGTCGAGGGGCAACGCCCCTAGAGAATTTTTTTCTGACATCTTGAATGGTATGCTTGAAATGATCGTCCAAAATATTCAGATAAAATTTTGACTTGAAAATCAAACTTGAAAAACTTTAAAAAAAAATCTAAGGCACAAACTCGCACAACAAAGAAACTCGCAAAACACTGTGGATGACACTTCGTGCTAACAAGCTTGTGCGCGCTTCTGGTTCGCGTAGAGCACTATGTGCGCGTTTTAAGTTCTCGCTAGAAGGATGTGTGCGTTTTGAGCTTCTGCAAATCAATACGTGCGCGTTCTATAGTTAGAAAAAATTTGACCAAACAAAACTCGCAGATCAAGAACTCGCAGACAACTTCTTGCGCGTTTCTGCTTCTCGCATATCACAGTTTGCGCGTTTCGGTCAAGAACTCGCATAAAAAAAAGAAACACCAAAATTCTTCTTCGTGCGTGTTCTTCTATACTTGCGCGTTTAGTATCGTGCGTGTTCTTCAGATGATTCTTGCTTGAAGTCTAAATCTTGCGTGTTCTTCAGTTGTGTTCACGGATTTGATCCAAAATCTTCAAAACCAGCAATTAATACATGAAAATGCACAGATATGATCGAATATTGATACTAAACACTTTCCTAATACATGATTTTGATTAAAAACAACAAAATTTGAGCAAATTGATTCCAATAGTGTTCGACTTTTTCAAAACCGAATCCCACAAAAATTCAAAATTGAATGCAATTCAGTGTGAATTTCATGAATCAATCTACACAAGAAAGTTTCTAATACTAGATTCGAACACTATGAACTCATTTTCATGCAATAAAATCGATTTTCATGAAAATTTTGATGTAACAGTGTTTTAAAAAAACGTGCGAGTTTTTCAAAAAATATGAAATTCGATCAAATCAAATTTAATTCAATCCATTTGAATGATTTTGTCTAGCTCTGATACCAATTGTTAGTCCAAATTTTCAAGCACAACTAATAAAAATAAGATTTGACAATGAAATTCTAGAGAGAGAGTAGAGAAAGTAGAGAGAGAAAGTCACAAGTCGTATTACACTTCAAGTCTAATGATTACAAATAACACTTAAACTATTAAAATCTCATATACCTTCTCACCAGTCACCACCCTACATAATATATTACAAACACTCATACTAAAGTCTATCTATACAAGGGTTGACTTATACAAGACTTGACTTTATTTGACTTTACATATATCGACTTTTCTACTTTAAATCTTGGATACAATTATACACTAACATAAGCATAGTGGCCATAGAAGTGAGCTGAGCTATTAAAGCAGTATATGCATCTACATCATGAATTATAGTAGTCCGCTTTTGCGTTTGGGCATGTGGATCAACCAAGTGTCCATGGTTTGCTGAAATCTTTTCAAGAATCTCTTACCCGTCATTGTAGGTATTGGCTGTAAAGGCCCCTCCTGATGTCGCGTCGAGCATTTGTTTAGACATGGGGTTTAACCCATTGTAAAACGTATCGAGTTGAATACAGTAGGGAATGCCACGGTGAGGGTATTTCCTTAACAACTCTTTAAACCATTCCCAAGCATCGGGAATTGCTTCACCGTCTATTTGTTTTAACATGCAAATTTCGTTTATGGACTTGGCTTTTCGGGTAGGTGGAAAATACTTTCGCAAAAATATTTCAGCCATGTTGCTCCATAATGGTACAGAACCAGGTGCCAAAGAATTAAACCATGATTTTGCCTGATTCCTTGGAGAAAATGGAAATAAAATGAGTCTTAGAGCATCGTTAGATACCCTAGGGATCAGGAAAGCATCGCTGATCTCCATAAAAGAATTTAAATGGGAATGAGGATCCTCCGATAGCATTGCAGCAAATTGTCCATTTGTTTGCAACATATGGAACATTATGGGTTTAAGCTCAAAATGGAGGGCTGTCATATGGGGTCTAACTATCCCTGAATTTAATTGCTCAAAATCGGGGATAACATAGTCCATAATTTTTCCCGCTTTGGAATTTGCAAGATTAATAGTATTTGGAGCTTCATCCCTTTGTTCATTGTTATTTGTTACCATGAGATTCTGTATCATCATCATCATCATCATTATCATCATCATCATCATCATCAACATTATTATTATTTTTATTTTTGATCCCTTGATTTGGTGCATGTTGTTGAAAATGGTGCTCAGGTGGATTTCCCAAAATTGGTGGTGCATCATGGAATATTGGTGGTGGTCTTTGTGGGTTTTCTGGAAGCGGTTGTTGTCTAGGTACCCTATTTTCAAACCTGGTGGGGCTAATTCCATGATTGGAGGATCTAAAGTCAATGAAATTCTTTGTTCCCTTCTTCTATTATGAAATGTTATTTCAATGTCCGGGTCAAATTCAAATATTTCCCCACGTGGTATTCTAGGCATACACCACTGTCAAGATGAGATCCAAACAGTGTTAGAAAAATCAAATCTTTTAAAAAACTTTTATAGACTTTTAGCGTGCGAATCCTCGACAACGACGCCAAAAACTTGATACGATGTTTGCACACCTTAATACATGTGAT